>CM027672.1:12400000-13000000 GCA_015731905.1 Salix dunnii
AGAGGATCTTAACAGGTATGGTGAACTTTACGTGCAAAAGTATCCCAGGCTCAAAACGAAGGTGGTGGATGGAAGCAGTCTAGCCGTTGCTGCCGTGCTGAATAGCATACCTCAAGCAACAACACAAGTGCTTCATAGAGGCAATCTCTCTAAGGTTGCCTCTGCTGTTGTTTTAAATCTCTGCCAAAGAGGAATACAGGTACTATTGACGCTGTCTCGTAGGCCAATTGGAGCCATAGGCTGTCACAAGCGTCAATTTGACAGTAATTTATTTAAAACTGATTGTACAGGCAGGCGAATTTAATTTACGGTCATGTTTCGTTTTCTCTTCCTAATTACTATGATGATTTGCACTGGTTTCCAGGTAGCTGTTCCATCCGAGGATGATTACAAGAAGCTTAAAAAATCCTTCGGCATCAGATCTGATCGAAACAATCTGATTCTTTCAAAGAGCTATTCAATAAAGGTACGGTATACCCACAACTATGCTTTCTTTAGCTGCCATGGAATTAGAAATCTTTTACTGTCAAAAAATAAATAAATCAAATATAAGCAGCATCCACATGCATGCATTCTCATAGATTTGATAATAAACTCTGTGTAGACGTGGTTAGTTGGGGATGGATTGAAAGAAGAAGACCAGAAGAAGGCAGCAGAAGGGACATTATTCATTCCCTTCTCGCAATTTCCCCCAAAGAAATTGCGCAAGGACTGCTTCTATCACAGCATACCAGCAATGGCAGCCCCTGCATCTCTTGAAAATGTGGATTCTTGTGAGGTGATTAATTGCTCAACTTTAAAGTATTATTATTATTATAAGAAAGATACTGAATTTGTATGATGACAGAACTGGTTGCCAAGAAGAGTGATGAGTGCATGGCGAGTGGCTGGAATAGTGCATGCCTTGGAAGGATGGGATGAGCATGAATGCGGCTACACCATGTCTGACATTGACAAAGTTTGGCAAGCAAGTATCCAACATGGTTTCAAACCTCTGGCCATCACGACCCATTCCAAATTCTAATGGATATTTAGCTGCCTTTTGCTGCTAGCCATGCCCTCATTACTATAATTATGCTAGAAAGGATAGAAATATTGTGCATCAGCTCCATGATACTGCGATGCTATATTTATGCCTTAATCACTATTATGCCATGTCACTATGCAATAAACATGTAATTACTATTATGCCTACCATGTCGCTATGCAATAGACATGTAATAAGTGATGGAGTAAATATGATGGTTACTCTTGCTTTCTTCTCTACTGTTGCCAATATGAACAAACCTGATCTTGTTTAGGCAGGTGCTAGATTATCAAACAACTATTAATTGTTTAGATATATTTCTAAACTATTTGTACTTTATTTTTAAGATAATATAAATTCAATGTTAATCCCAATAGATGATTTTCTTGATTTTTTTTTAAAATGACATTAATCCCTAATATTAGATAATTTTGTCGATTTTTTTCTTTAAAAAAAAATTAATTTCGATAACATCTAAGGTTAACCTAATGCACATACAGTTGGGTCTCTAAAGGACATACAATTGGGTTTCCAATTTTGTTTAGGATTCTAGTTTAGTTCCTCCATGCTTATAAATCCCTTTAAACCTGTGTGTTGCCAAGTTGCTGGTTCTTTTTCATTTTTCATCATTTGTTTATTTATTTATTTTAAAAGAAATTAATAATTTTATGGATATCCAAAATTGATTTGTTACAACTTGTAAAAGAAGTTAATTAAGTAGTCAAATTGAATGATTAGACATGCATTATGATAAATGATACATATTCCAACGTTTACATTCTTATTTTTGTTTGCATGTTATGCCCATAATCACTCAGATTTCGCACAATTTATTTATAATCATTACACGATTCAAAGCTAAAGATTAAAATATGGCATGTTATTCCATACATTACCACGCAAGCTAGAATGTATTGATTACAATGGAACTTCAATTGAAACAAACATATCTAGATGAAATTGCATGCATTGTCAATAAATTTCTACTTGTTTTCCCAACAGGATGAATGTAAAAAAGGTCATACATATTATAGGTGTGGCATAAACAATGACATGGGAAAACATGTTCAAATAAAAAATGTACGTATGATAATACAATTGTATACAAAATATATATTATGTTGTTTACTCATGCTATAACAGATTATTATATTTTTGTTACGCATATTAAAGTTATAGAATTTCACATCAATCATAGGAAAGTTTTTATATTTTGACAAAATACCCGTATATATTATGACTATGAGCAAAGAGAGCATAAGTTAAGACACACACACACACGACCATTGACACTAATGTCTTACGGTTGTAGATTCAATATCAATCAAAGGGTATTCATCATTTTTGTAAGAATATTTAATTTTAATATATTTTCAACTTATTTATCATTAAAGTTAATATATATATATATATATATATATATATATATATATATATATATATATATATATATATATGGGTGCCTTTCTTGGATGGAATATTGTGGTTGCTCTCATTATTTGCACGAACATATGGATATCAATGGTTTTCCTGATTTTTTTTTTCCCAGATGGTTGAGCTATATTGTCTAGATTGGGTAACACAGCAGTTCAACTATATACAACATATTTAATTCGACATTGATACGAGTGATGCTTTGCAAGACATAAGTTATTAGTTGAAACTATTAATTATGATTTGTTACGTTTCCATAAAGCTTATGCATCAAAATGGGATGCATGGAAGAATAAGATATTTACACAGATGCATCTTGTGATCATATATTAGCATTATTTGATTTGGTACATGAGTATCACTTGTCGGATAATTACTCTAGATACTAAACAGGTTTCTCAACCTAGATGCATGCAGTGCACGTAACTTACCTAACAGATTCAAAATATGATAAGTAATCTAATTTTTATATAATGAATATATGTTAAAAATTAGGCTTTATGCACTGATATTTTAATTTAATATTAATATAATTTGGCTTTATGTTACGGGAGGGTTGAGAGGCCACATTTATGTTTTGTAATATTGATGAAGAAAATAAAAGTTACAACTATTTATCCCGCTAGTTCAATGTTTGCTGCTTTGTGCTTGAAACCCTTTGAAAAAAGGTTAACACTTGACGATGTTGTGAGTAAGGATTCGGCCTCTCAGACAGGTGCAGAAGCTAGATCCATTCGTGTTCAATGTCAATTGGGTAATCGACTTCAATGATTTTCATAAAATGATCAACTAGCTACTCATAAAATTTAATTGATATAATGGTTAAATAACCTGATATTACGGTTCTATGATATAAAAAGTATAATATTTTGATATATTTTTTTATTTTTATATTAATTTATTATTTTATATGCTAATTATCCCATTTATCCTAGTAAGTGATGGACTCGTGGCAAGCTGGCGTTGAGGTAACGTGATGCTCTTTTATAGCAGTAGCTGTAATAACAACTCGATGAGTATCAAGGACCCAACTGTTGATTATATATACAAAAGAAAGAAAGAAAGAAAGAAAGGGTCGTCTACTGCCCGCCTGCAACCACGATGAGGGACAGATGAACGTGCTGGAGTACTGGCCATCTAGCCGGCTCTTGTGACTGGCCGGCAACCGCAGTCGATGAGTAATTATTTCTAAATTTGACGGTCCGGATCTATTTACTACCCACCTCCCTAGCTGCTTGTGCACGGAACACGAATCAATTTTCTGCACGTCGTCATCTTTATTTATGAGAGCTTTATCGGTCCCATGAGAGAGCAACCTCTTTACGATATATTATGACGTATGTCAGCAAGTAACGAAGATATTTTATAGATGCAGAAAAATCCTTTTATATCTCATGAAAATAATGAATAGTTACTTAGTCCTCAAATTACAAAGGTGTGATAATATATCTTGTTAATAATATACGAACTAATGTAGTATTCTTTGTGAATATTCTAGTAATATATAGTTTTTTTCTATTTAAAAACATTGAAGTGATTGTTTAGGAGTGTGGCTATTGTTGTTTTTTAAAGTGTTTTTCATTTAGAAATACATTAAAATGATTTTTTTATTTTTTTAAAATAATTTTTGACATCAGCGCATTAAAATGATTTAAAAACATAATTTTTTTTTAATTTAAAGTAAAAAATAAAAATAATTTTTTTAATTTTTTTTCATAAACAATCTCAAATACCCCGAAAATGGAACTAAACATGTTTTTTTTTTATTACTTATAAGGAACTATGAATACAAGTTTATTTTATTCAAATAATATTAATCATGAATTAAGTTATCTCTTTAAATGGTAATATTACTATATCATGGAGATATATAAAGCAAATATTAGTAGTCACTTCATCCAATCATGTTAAAATACTTGTACTCCATAAAATAAGTTGAGACTGCGTGTGGTTGAATCATTGACTCAACATATTCATGAAACACGTGGTTTATCCTCTAGCAGATGAACTCCAACCATACTATATGAAAACAATGCTTCATGCACAACTTAATAAAAAAGAGGACACATTAAGGAAGATAAGAAAAATATATCATACCAAAATTGTTTTTCATATGTAACTTTGATAAATATGATGACATTGATGTTCAGAAAATTCACTTAAAAGATAATCTAGTAGATTTGTTCTCTAAGAATTACCAATTACAATGTTTGAAAAATTGTGATACAATATTGGAATGTGAAAACTTAAGGATTTAAAGTGATACATTCATATGAGAGAGTTAATACTCATTGAACTTATTTTTCCTCTTAATTGAGTTTTTTTTCTATTGGGTTTTTCCTAGTGAGGTTTTTATTGATGTGATTTTCAATGCATAAGGCTATACAATAAACATCCAAAAAAGAGTGTTTTAAATTCATACATCGTATGTTGATGTCTAGTTGCCTGATTACACTTGTTCATAATTATGTTCATTCATCATTTTCAAGTACATTGGAATTTCTCTAAGTTCATTTGAAGCTATATGCTCTTATGTCCTTCTGATCTTACAAGTATACATGTATGTCATACTTGACATTGCGACAACCTTAAAAGAAAAACTACAAAGAAACAACTATTTGGCATTTTGTTCTTAGAGGGGAGAAACCCGATTTTAAGGAGTTACCACCTAGAATTATGTTTATTCATCATTCATAAGTATTTTTAAATCTCTTTTGAGTATATTTTAATCTACATGTTCTTATGTCCTTTGATCTTATAAGTATTCATGTAAGTCGCACCCAACATTGCAATGACCTTAAAAGAACAACTAAAAAAAAGAACAAATATCTAACATCTTGTTCTTAGAGGTGAAAATTTTGGTTTAAGAAGTTACTACCCTATATTATGACCATCAGGAACCTTAACTGGTCAACAAAGATTTTATGGTGTGAGGCTAATTGCATGAAAGAGAAGATATTATCATCCCTTAAGCATCCTACATGAGGTAGATTGCATTATTGGACTTGTTTTAAATTTTTAGGCTTTTATTGTAGTATGATATTGATGGTTTGCCTATAATATTCTTTACTTTGACGTTAATAAATATGATAAACCACTAAGAAGATTTGCAAAAGTGGCCGTAAAAAACCTAGAGTACTTGGACTAGAAGATGCTATGAAAATGCATATAAAGAGTAGGAGTGGTGGTTGCCACGTAAAGGCATCCAGGGAGAAGGTTTGCTAAAGTGGTTGGTCATGTCCACGAAGCTTGTCTACTTAGGAATAGGTTAAGTAGTTATTATTTGATTTTCAATAATACATGATTGACTTGTTGCAAATAGTTGTGAATCTCCTAAGTTCTAGATATATGATCTTAGAATGTGGAGTGATTGTTATTTTTACTCATGTATTTAAACCTTTTCAAAGTGAATAATGGCAACCTTATTTTCCAATAAAAACTCTTATTGTTAATTCTCACCCAAGGCATAACACATCTTGCGTTGTCACATTCATAGCTTGATTGGGACTTATCATTAGTATGAGAGCCATGGGAATAAACAAGGAGAGGATTGAAAGTTTAGAAGCTGGACTAGGTGGGCTACAAAATAGTTTTAATCTTACGAAGATTGGTGTTATTGTTAAGTTGCACCATATAAAGGGTGCTGTCAGCAAACTCATGGTTCCCAAGTTAGATTTGGTCTAGGCATGAACCCCATGTCTATTGAATTGCCAACCCACACTCTTATCAAATTGTCAGCCCACACTGCTACACATGTTGCCATTGCCTACGCATGTTGCACTATCATGATAGTATTTTTATTGGTGCTTACTATGTCTAGTTTCGTAATACACCTCCCCCACTAGAAGAACCAGATGTCCTCATCAAAATAGAATTGAGATACTCTTGGACTAAATCTTTGAACTGCCACAAATTAGTATCTCGCTCCCACGAAACCTTTTCTCCATTTTTCCATTTTACTAGGAACTTGGTCCATCTATTTTTCTTATGTTGACAAGTCTTTGATGGTCCATGATCTTGAAGATTAAGTTGTCAAACAGATTATGAATCATTGGAGGAGCGTGTTGTGGTTTACACCTTTCTAGATTCTCCTGATCTTCATGGAAAGGTTTTAAGTAGCTCATATAAAATATTGGATGCACCTTAAGTCTCTCTAGCATCACCAACCTACACTCAACAACTCCCACCTTTTTCTTTATCTCAAAGGGGTCATCATACTTTAGGACCATTCCTCGATGCCAATTTCCCCCCATAATTTTCTCCTAAATTTGAGGAGTCAGTTTCAGCAACACCATGTCACCAGCACTGAAATCCAATGGTCTTCGCTTTCAATTTGCTTGTTTTTGTATTCATTTGTTTGCCTTGCATAAGGTGTCTTGATCTAGTTCATATAGCTCTTGTTTTTCCATCTAGAATCTGTATGCAACAGGGTTTCTCCCCTCTAATTTTTGAACAATAATCTTAGTTGGGGCTTGAAGCTACACCCTCATGTCCCAACTCAAAGGTTGTCATAAGGTCAATTTTTTTGTCAAAAATTTCGACCCCTCGCGGTAGTCTAGTTCCACTAGACTCAACCTTTTTGCTCATCAATTCACTCGTATTTGTTTACAACTAGTTTGTCCCACAAACCCGAGAGTTCTCCTACTCTTTTAATGTTATAAGCAAGCGGAATACACCAGTGAATCCAAACAAAAAAGAGCACACAAGAAATTACAAAAAATCATTCAACCTTTTATTAACTCAAAAGGGTATATACAAGTCCGTTTGTGTGGGTGCTATGGACATCTATTCTATATACACAACTTGTATTCTACTCATATATATAATGTCTTATATAATGAGTACTAACACATAAGAATACAAGAGAAATTGCCTCCCCAAGACCTGGAACATATTTGACTAGTTTCCCCCCAAAACAATAACTACCATAAACTACTCCAAACTGCTCCATCTCCCCTAGCATGCCACACAACAAACCAGCTGTCCATATCATCAACTCACACACTAACAAAATAAGTATGTTTGCTTGCCTTTGGATTGTCTGTTGTCCAAAGTCTACACTCTCATTAGCACAACGTTAATAAGCCATTGTTGCTAAATTGTTAGACGTGCATCATTACCAATTTTATCGATGCCCATGAATGCTGCTTCTCATATAGATGTGTCAATGCAGACTATTAATCATGCCAATAGTGTTTTTTTATCAAGTCTTAGACTATCCCATCATCCAAACTTATCATCAGCCCCTGCTACAAATTTTGTCAACACTATCGATTTCACATTCAGAATACTATATGTCGATCCTGAAATGTCAAGTTGACCTTTCCCATCATCAACCCATTTTCAAACCAATTTGTGACTTACATCTTCTACGGGCTCCTATTTTTCTTTCAACAACGCTAAATAAACTTTAAAAACCCTCTTAAAGATTCAAAGATCATCAACCTCCCTCGTACAAAGCAAGTTGTAACATTATGCTACCACATATTGCCCTACTACTCATCTGGTATGCAACCCCCAAGTGACACATGACATAATGCCCATTTCCTTGGCAATCCCACATGCCAAGCTATAACACTATGCTGCTACATACTGCCCTGCTATACATCTCATATGCAACCCTTAAGTCACAAATGACATAATGCCCATCTCTTTGGCAATCCCATATGCCAAGTTGTCCTCTCACAAGACTGTTTCACAAAGGTGTTAAAAATCTCTTCGCAAATTTTAGCCTCTACCTTACAAACAATCATATAGAACCCGCATTGAGCAGAATAATTGAACTCCCATAAAGTTCATCAACTCATCCAACTGTTTCATGCATCATGATGTGACCATATTATTTGATAGTTTTATCCATATTTACCTAGTTTTTTGCATATGTTTTGTGTATAAAATGCCTTGATATTCTTTGTTTTATATTTTGAAAGCATTTTTGAATGAAAGATGCAAAACGAAGGTAATTGGAGCTGATTGATAGACTTGACCATCAGTCGATGTTTTGTGCAAAGCGAAAGCATTAGAGATCGAAATGAATTGATTCCAGTGGAATTCAAAAGCTAACATCCATTACTTTTTAGAAAGATAAGGAAAAAAAAGTAAAATATGGAAGAGCATGGAAATAACAGCCTTCAAAGTCAAATCTTGCAATTTGTTGATGTTAACCTTTAATCGTTCCAACTTAAATATCCGGAGTTACAAAAGTCCGATTGATGTAAACCTAATTTTGTTGGATTCCAGATTCAAAGATCTATGAAATAACCAAACTTTAGATCAAAATGATGTCTTTTGAATGAGATATGAGTTTTACAAGATGACAAATAAATTTTGACAACTTAAAGAAGGACTATTCTGAAAAATAAAGACTACAGTTTATAAGCATAAATAAAAGAGGAGAGGCAACATAAAAGGAAAACAAAAATCTTCCTCGTAAATCATGTTTTCTTCTATCTTTTTAATTAGTTATTCAACAAACATGCAAGGTTAAACTTTTTTTCTTAATTGCAAAGACATAAAAACCTTCAAATTTCAAGATTTGTGAGATCTATTTTTACCTTATTTTTCCAGTTTATATGATAAATATGTTTTTTCTACTATGCTTATTTTTTCTATGATTGTTTATTTATTTGCTAAGAGTAGACTCTAAGTTATTATTGTAGACAATCTATTGCTAAGTTTGATATCAAAACTGAAGTTGTGTTATATGAACTTGTGAAGTAACTGAATTAATAATTATGGCGAATCTACGTTATTAATCTTAGGGAGAACATTCAATGAAATCAAACATAGATTGCGGACAATTATGTTTCTTGATTAATCAATTTGTTTAGTTTTTAAGTTTTCTATTGAATCAAATTATTAGTACGGGCATTGTAGTTGTTTGATGATTAAGGTAAGTTATACGACATATCCATTAAAGAAACAATATGAATATAAATTGATGTTTTATTTCCATGATCAGTTCTGATTTCTGTTGGTGGATGTTGACTTGCAACCAAGGTTTTTTTTGTTGATAAATTCTAGTTTTATATAATTTTTGCCTAGTTTTCTTTAGCGTAGCCTAGACAACTTTCAACTCCCCTAATTACATAGTATATAGCATGAAAATATGAACTAAAACATCCTTATGGGATCGACCCCTTGCTTGCTCTACGTTATCTTGTGTGATTCGTTTTAAGCTAGGGTAATTAATTTATGCAATCACGACATCGCAACACTCATCTCAACTTGGCATATGCCCAAGGCTGCAAGCCAGACAAGAAATTTAAAAGCTTGCCTTCCTCAGACATGTTTTCTATGTCTAGAATGAGTGAACTATAATCCTTCATGAATTATCACTCCGACTTGTCCTGCTTAAGCCATTTCAAATCCTCTTTAGCTAGCCAAAACATATTATTCAGCAAAAACAGTTCCTTCAGTTCTACTTTCAGACATGCCCAATCATCAATCTTAGGATGTATGGTATTAAGATCATCCTTGATTCGGGTCCTCCACCACAACTCCTCTTTCCCATGTCAAATACATTGTTGTGATGTCCACTTGTTCGCCTAAATCAACCTTAACGACATTGAAGTACTGCTCCATATCCCACAAGAAGTTCTCCAACTCGTTGGAACTTTGGACTCCTTTGAAAGGTTTCGGTTCAAGCAATCTAGGTTTCGAAGATCCAACCCCTGCAGTAATGTTGGATATTGCCCATCTTAAGACAAAAATTTCTTCATTGAGAACTTGTAACTTTCATCTTGTCTTTGTCGCAAGTTCCACATTGTGCCTTGCAACATTTTCAACAAGTTTCATAGCCAGCTTAAGCTTTTCATTGAAGGAGCGTTCTTCATGTTTAGGAAGTTTTCCAAGCACGCTCTTTAGACATGTCAACCATTTTTAAATGGTTTTCATACACACTAGTATGAGAAGTCAACCACAAAGCTTTCAGTTGTTTGGATTTTAGATTTGTTTATTTTAATTAGAGTGGACTAGTTTTAGCTTGGGTTAATTATTATTTAAAATGGGTTTATGTGAGGCCCATTAAGAAACTAAGGTTTTGGCTTGGAGTATAAATACTCTTTAGGAATAATGTTAGGGAACTTTTTTGACAATATTTCTAGTATTGTAGCTATATATTTGAGCATGTGAAACACGAGTATGTGAGGTGATTTTTTTATTGCTTATGATTTTCGTGCAGTTTTTTAAAAAAATGTCTTTAAATAATGTGCCATAGAAGAAGAGTGAAATCCAAGAAGATGGGTTTTCAAGAACACAACAACAGATGGAATTTATGTTTGGTGAGTTGATGAATAGGATTGAAAAATTAGATACTAGGTCTAATGGAGGACGAAGTAAAAGGGGTAGAGAAGTTAGGAAAGAGGAGGGTGTTGCTGGAAACTCTGCAGATGAAGTCGAGGATGATTTTAACCGTAGTGGTGGGTTCCATACACATAGGGGAGAGAGGTATGAGAATCGGCTAAGGAGAGGACATATTCGGCCATATAAGGATTTTGAGCATAGAGGGGATTTTGATGATTTGGGATATATAAACCAAAATTTAGGTAGTATTAAGTTAAAAATCCCAACCTTTAAGGAAAAAAGTAATCTGGAAGCTTATTTAGATTGGGAAAAAAAGGTGGAGATGATTTTTGATATCCATAGGTATTCTGAAGAAAAGAAGGTTAAGTTAGCTGTAGTGGAGTTTACTAACTATGCCATGGTTTGGTGGGAGAGATTGGTGGTAGAAAGAAGAAGGAATAGAGAAAGACCAGTTAACATATAGAAGGATTAGAAAACAATAATAAAGAAGAGGTATGTTCTTAACATTATCGGGAGTTGTTTAATCCCTTACAAATAATTACACAGGGTAATAAAAGTGTGGAGGAGTATCAAAAAGAATTAGAGATGGCTATGATTAGAGTTAATGTTAATGAAGATGAGGAAGTTACGATGTCTAGGTTTTTGAATGACTTGAATAGAGATATAGCTAATGTTGTGGAGTTGCAATCATATGTTGATTTGGAGGAGTTAGTACACTTAGCCATTAAGGTTGAAAGACAGTTGAAAAGAAAGGGTAATACCGATCTACAACTTATACGGGGTCTTCTTTGGGATGGAAGATGATTTATAGAAAAGAAGGTAGTGCATCATCAAAGCCCTTGGTGACTTCTAAAGTTGTCGAACCTAACTCCATAAAGAAGCAAATTTTAGCCAATGATAAAAAACTTAAGAAAGAAGTTCAATTGAAGCATAATTGATGTGATCCAACCATCAAAGGATCCATTAGAGGACCCAGTTGGTCCAGTTACTAGGCTAGGGCTAAGAAGTTCAAAGAAGCTTTCAATGCACTACTTCAAGATACATGGGCTAAGGTGGAATTCAAGAGGATTTGTAAAAGAGCAAGCCTTGATTAATCTCATTCATGTTCAAGAAAGGCTTGTTGGTGGAACCAAGACCATTACACAAGGATTGGGAGAAGAAGACTAGATTTAGATAGTTTGACCTTTGGTTACTCTTTTAGTCATAACTGGAGCTACAGGTCGAATTTTGATGTGATTCTAGTTTTTATGGAAAATAGACTTCCAGAACTTTCCAACGGTATATGGCATGCCTTCTAATTCTTTAATATAAAAAAGAACCATCTGTTTTAAGTTAGGTCTTCCTGCTGTTCGGCAAAATATAGAAACAACGAACTTGTCTTATTTAATTAGTTGGGCTATCCAATTTTAATTATTTTGAGAGGAGTCAATTTGTTTGGGTCTTTAGACTTGTTTATTTGTTTATTTTAATTAGTTTGGGCTAGTTGTAGCTTAGGTTGATTATTATTTAATTTGGGCTATGTGAGACCCAATAGGGAAACTAGGGTTTTAGCTTGGAGTATAAATACTCTTTAGGAATAATGTTAGGGACTTTTTTGGACAATATTTTCCAGCATTCTAGCCGTCTTTGGTTGCTTCATCTTGGTTCTTGATTGAACTTTCAACTCTTCAAAGAATTGACCATTCTTTGTTGTGAATTTATACTTCTTTTGCTCGTCTCCAAGTGTAGGCGTTATGATCAAGTTGGTTTATAGTTTTGTTGCCTTGGAACAAGTCTTCCATTATGATAAGCTCATTCAAATCTCCATAAACTTAGGTTAGATTGATCTTGGGGTCATGAATACCATTAAATTCCGCTAGGGTTCGCATCAGTATTCATGATATAAAGTGTTTCAAGTGTAAAGGATTGGGACACCATGTATCAGAAAGTGCAAATCATTGAGTTATGATTTTAAGTGAGGAGTCTGATTGTGATGAGATGCCCCCACTTGAGGATGCTAGTGATTTAGAGTATGCTATTGGTGATAAAATTTTAGTGGTTAAAAGGTCACTTGGTATTCAAACTAAGGAGGAGGATGTGGAGCAACAAAGGAAGAACATCTTCCATACTAGATGCCTAATCAATGATAAGGTATGTAGTATGATCATTGATAGTGGTAGTTGTACTAATGTTGCTAATGTTACTTTGGTTGCAAAGGTGGGATTGAATACCATAAAGCATGAGAGGGCTTATCAAATTCAATAGTTGAATGAATATAGTGTTGTTAAAGTGAATAGATAGGAGATGATTTCTTTTTTAGTAAGCAAATATAAGGATGAAGTAATATGTGATGTTGTGCCCATGTATGCTACTCATCTGTTACTAGGGAGGCCTTGACAATTTGATAGAAAAGTCAAGCACGATGGGTTTAAGAACAAATATTCATTAGAGAAGTATGAAAGGATTTATACACTTGCCCCACTCTCACCAAAGCAAGTGTATGAAGATCAAATTCAATTGAAGAAGGGTTATAAGGAAGAGTAACATGTTTCGGCCAAAATGAAGGAACAAAAAGATTTGGCCAAAATGGAAAAACAAACTGAACAACATGGTGAGGAAGAGAGAAAAGAAAGTGAGCCATGAGTTGAAAATAAAAAAGAACAAAGTTTCAGGCCTTGGGACATTAAAGGAGGGTCATGGCCAAGAACAAAAAAGTGAAAAGAAGGCTAAGAGTGGAGAAAAATGAGTGGAGAGAAGAAATAAAGGGTGAGAAAAAGTGGGGAAATACCTTAATTTTTTTGCAAAATCTAATGATCTGAAGCATGCCTATCTTTCTGACTTGCTCATGATTTTACTTGTGTATAAGGAGGCATTCTTTAACTTAGATGATTTAGATTCTTGTGCTCCTAGTGTTGTTAAAGTTCTTTTGCAGGAATTTGAGGATGTCTTTCCGGATGACATTCTTAGTGGTTTGCTGCCAATTATAGGTATTGAACATTAAATTGGCTTTGTTCCAGGAGCATCTATACCAAATAGGCCAGCTTATAGGAGCAATCCTAAAGAGACTAAGGAACTTCAAACGAAAATGGAGGAGTTGATGTCGAAAGGATACATTCGAGAGAGCATGAGTCCTTGTGCAGTTCTTGTGCTTCTTGTTCCAAAAAAAGACAAAACTTGATAAATGTGTGTGGATTGTCGATCCATCAATAACATCACTGAAAAGGATCGACATTCCATTCCTAGATTAGATGATATGTTGGATGCATTACATGGTTCTAAATTGCTTTCGAAAATTTATTTGAAAAGTGGTTATCATCAAATAAGGATGAAAGAAGGGGATAAATGGAAAACTGCTTTTAAAACTAAATATGATTTGTATGAGTGGTTGTTTATGCCTTTTGGACTTACTAATGCACCTAGTACTTGTATGAGATTGATGAATCATGTGTTGCATGTTTTTATTGGTAAGTTTATAGTCGTTTACTTTGATGATATCTTGATTTATAGTAAGGAGGTTGATGAGCATATGAGTCATTTGAGATAAGTTCTTGATGTGCTTAGAAAAGAGTCCTTATATGCAAATTTGAAAAAGTGACTTTTGTATGGATAGGATTGTTTTTCTTGGATATGTGGTTAGTCCAAAAGGTATAGAATTAGATGAGGCTAAGGTTAAGGCTATTCAAGAATGGCCTATACCAAAATCCATAACAAACGTTAGAAGTTTTCATGGTTTGGCTAGTTTTTATATGAAATTTGTCAAATACTTTAGTATGATAGCCTCTCTATTGACTTAAATTGTCAAGAAAACTGTGGGTTTCAAGTGGGGAGAAGAACAAGAAAATGCTTTTAGTTTGTTAAAATCAAAGTTGATTTCGGCACCTTTACTATTTTTACCTGATTTTAATAAAGCTTTTGAGATTGAATGTGATGCTTCAAGAATAGGTATTGGAGCAATTTTAATGCAAGAAAAAGACCCATCACTTATTTTAGTGAGAAACTCAATGGTGCAACTATTAACTATCCCACTGATTATAAAGAGTTATATGTAGTAATGGGGCTCTAGAGACTTGGCAACATTATCTATGGCCCCTAGAGTTTGTCATTCATACTGATCACCAATCGTTGAAACATTTAAAGGGTCAAGGTAAGTTAAGTAGGAGACATGCTAAGTGGGTTGAGTTTATTGAAACTTTTCTACATGTGTTTAAATACAAGTAAGGTCAGAAAAATATGGTCGTCGATGCCTTGTCGTGTAGGTATGTTCTTCTTAATACTAAATTGCTAGGTTTTAACCCTTTGACACCAGTAGATTTGATTCCATTGTCTGTTGATGAAAGGGTTAGTCTTAATGGTAATCAAAAAGCATATGAGGTGAAATACCTTTATGCAAAGATTTGACAACAAATAGAAAAGAAAAATGAACAATATGCAAACAAAACCAATAGGGGACAAAAATTAGTGAGATTTGAACTGATTGGGTTTAGGTGCATATGAGGAAGGAAAGATTTCCTAAACAAAAAGATCAACGTTGATGCCTCAAGGAGATGGTCCTTATCAGATCATAGAAAGGATTAATGATAACGCCTACAAAGTGGATCTACAAGGTGAGTATGGTGTAAGTGCTAAATTCAATGTTTTTGATCTTTTTTCATTTGATATAAGTGATGATTTGAGGTTGAATCCTTTTGAGGAGTAAGGGGATGATGCGAACCAACCCTTAAAGGATCCATTGGAGGTTCCAGCTGGTCCAGTTATTAGGCTTAGAGCTAAGAAATTCAAAGAAGCTTTCAATGGACTTCTTCAAGATACATGAGCTAAGGTGGACTTCAAGAGGATTTGTAATAATAAAGAGAAAGCCTTGATTAATTTCATTCATATTCAAGAAGGGTTTGTTGGTGGAACCAAGACCATTACATAAGGATTGGGAAAAGAAGACTAGATTCGAATAGTTTGACCTTTGGTTACTCTTTTAATCATAAATAGAGCTACAGATCGAATTTTGATGCTATTCTAGTTGTTATGGAAACTATACTTCCATACCTTTCGAACGGTATATGGAACACCTTCTAATTATTTAAGACGAGAGAGAACCATATGTTTTAAGTTAGGTTTTGTTGTTGCCCGATAAAATACGGAAACAACGAACTTGACTTATTTAATTAGTTGGGCTATCAAATTTTAATTATTTTGAGAGGTGATCATTTTTTTGGGTTTTTAGACCTTTTTATTTGTTTATTTTAATTAGTTTGGGCTAATTTTAGCTTGGGTTGATTATTATTTAATTTGGGCTTATGTGAGACCATTAGGGAAATTAGGGTTTTGGCTTGGAGTGTAAATATTCTTTAGGAAAATTTTAGGCAATACAATATTTTCCAGCATTATAGCCATCTTTGGTTGCTTCATCTTGGTTTTTTTATTGAACTTTCAACTCTTCAAAGAATTGACCATTCTTTGTTGTTAATTTATACTTCCTTTACTAGTCTCCAAGTATAGGTGTTGTGATCGAGTTGGTTTATAATCTTGTTGCCTTGGAGCAAGTCTTCCATTATGATAAACTCATTCAATTCTCAACAAACTTAGGTTAGATTGATCTTGGGGTCATGAATACCATTAAATTCCGCTTGGGTTCGCATTAACTCATGATCTTCTCCTAGCTCTGGTTTCCAATGATGATATTAAAAATGCTTTTTTGGCATTAGAAATGACAAAGCCTCGGGCCTAGAAGGTTACATTTCTTTCTTCTTCAAAAACTTAGCTGGTTGTGGGGGAGGATTTTTATGTTACAGTTTAGGATTTCCTTGCAACAAGAAAGCTTCTAATGCAGATAAACCACTAAGTCATAACCTTGCTCCAAAAATCTATAAATTCATTCTATGCTAGTGATTTCAGGTCTATCTCTTACTGTAATATGGTCTACAAAGTGATCTCTAAACTTCTTGTAGACAGATTGGCTCTTGTGGTAAGGGATATTATTAGTCTGATGCAAAATGCCTTCCTTAGTGTCAGAGAAATGACAGATAACATTAATCTAGTGTAGGAACTTCTTTGGCAATATGGTCAGAAAAGATCCTCTCTAATTGGCTTATGAAGATTGACTTCAAAAAAGCTTTTGACTCGGTTCATTGGAGCTTTCTTAGAGATCTTTTTAGGCTTCCCAACAAGGTTTATCCACCTTATTATGAAATGTGTAGAGACAACATCTTTATCTGTTGTGATTATGGTAACATGTATGGTTTCTTTTCAAGAAAGAGTGGTATAAGGCAGGGAGACCCTTTATCTACGTACCTCTTTATCTCTTGTATGGAGTATTCCTCTCGAATGCTAAAGGTGGTGTCTCAATGGCCTGATTTCCATTATCATTTAAAGTGTGTGATTCATCACATATGCCACCATGTTTTTGCTGATGATGTTCTCTTACTTTCTAGAGGGGACAAACCAACTATTCTTATTCTTCTTTAGTAGTTGGTGAATTTTGGTTAGATTTTAGGGTTAGAAATTAACGCCTCTAAATCCTCCATCTATTTTGGAGGGATGAGAGATAGCCTGAAGTAGGATAGTAGGATATTTTGTAAGATACTGGTTTCAGTGAAGGCTCTTTTACTTTTAAATATCTTGGGGTGCATCTAAGTCCCCATAGGTTGTTGGCTAGTCATTTCTCTCATCTAATCTATAAGCTTAAGTCAACGGTCCAAAGTTGGGTAGGTAAGCACTTCACCTACACTAAGAGGCTTGAGCTATTGAGATCAGTTCTCTATGGAATTCAAACTAAGCACATGCAGTAATTAGTCACATCACTCACACTTTCTTTCTTAGTCGGGAGATGTAGAGAGTGCTAGCATCATATGCTAGGAAAATCATACCTCCATGATACCATAAATGTTGCTTAGCTTAAAGCATTTTAGGTTGACTTGCACATTTAAACTTGCTACTAATTGCATTCAAATTGGTAAAAGTTTTCTTTGATTTTGAGATCAAGAGCTACTATCTTTGTACACAAGATAATTGTCGAGTAAAGAAACATGTGGAGAGATTAGCTTTCAATGAACTTCTTCAAAATACGTGGACTAATATGGATTTAATGAGGATATTAAATAATGAGAAATCCATCATTAATATTTCAAGAGAGGCTTGTTAATGGAACCAAGATCATTACACAAGGATCGTGAGAAGAAGACTAGATTTAGTCAGTTTGTCCTTTTAATACCTTTTCCATCATGACTAGAGCTACTCGATGAATTTGGAGGGTATTCATGTTGTTCTGGAAACTAGACTTCCATTCTTTTCCATTGGTATATTGTATGCCTTCCAATTTCTTAAGAAAAGAGAGAATCATCTATTTAAAGATGGGTTTTGCTGCTGCTAGGCAAAATGTGTAAATAACCGAACTTGTTTTTATTAAATTAGATAGGCTATTAAAAAAATTGTATTTTGTGAGGAAATGATAGTTTGGGTTTTAAACTTGATTGTTTTATTTATTTTAATTAGTTTGGTCTAGTTTTAGTGTGAGTTGATTATTATTTAAATTGGGTTTATAAGTGACATATTAGGGAAACTAGGGATTTTGTCGCTTAGGGTATAAATACTCTTAAGAATAATTTTTAAGGCAATTTGTTTTTGCTAATAATATTCTTATTTTTGCCTAACTTGGTTGCCCATACTGGTTCTTGATTGAACTTTAAACTCTTTAAATAATTAACCAATCTTTGTTATTAATTAATACTTCTTTTACTCATCTTCGGGTGTAGGCATTGTGATTGAGTTGATTTATAGTTTTGTTTCCTTGGAGCAAGTCTTCCATTGTAATAAGCTCATCCTATTTTCAATAAACTTTGGATTAAATAGATCTTGGGTTCATGAATTTCATTCAATTTTGCTAGGACTCTCATCATCGATCTTCTTTATCACAACCTTAATGTCATGCACATAGAAAAGAACATGTTTTAGAGCATTATCAACATTGTTATGGATGTGAAGAGGAAGACAAAGGACAACATCAAGTTTATATTTGATATAGCTTTGTTTTGTCATCATAAAAATATGAAGTTAATTTATGTTGGGCCAAGGGTAATAAAACCAAAAGTCAACTTTGCATTAAACAAGAATGAACAGTTACTTATCTACCAATAAATTAAAAGTTTGTGTTTTTTTGATGGGC
Source organism: Salix dunnii (assembly GCA_015731905.1). Taxonomy (NCBI): domain Eukaryota; kingdom Viridiplantae; phylum Streptophyta; class Magnoliopsida; order Malpighiales; family Salicaceae; genus Salix; species Salix dunnii. The sequence goes on from CM027672.1 coordinate 12,418,900, forward strand.
ATGCCTCAAATATATCAAGTTTAATGAATTTGAAGGATTGCAGATTGTATAGAATGAAGAGTTATGATTGTCACGTCTTTATGCAAACATTCATTCTATTAGCTTAACAAGATTTATCTCCAAATAAGATATAGTATGCACTCTTATAGATATGTCATTTCTATAGAGATATATGCTCTAATAAGTTACAGACACAACACATGGAATGGCTTTAAGCAAATATCATCCACACAATATGCAAACTTGAGATGATATTCTCTCCATTGTTTTTCAACTCGATAGAGCATCTACCTATACATTAGCCTAGTGCAACATAAATGGATGTAAACACTCAAGGTGTAAGGAATTACAAATGCATCGTAATTATAATCTTATTGTCTTTTTTTGCATAATTCAAAATATTAATTTACTTTCATGCATGTACTTATTCAACCATAGGAGAAAAGCAAAAACTAGGGTGTATGTTGAGGCTTCAATTACAAGTCCTATATTATTAAAGAGATCTCAATATTTATCTCTTAATATTTTGAACCTCAATCAAAAACAATAATCAACCACATTCCAAGGCATGATAATGGTGGAGAATTTCTTTTAAGTGAGAATTTGTCAATATTCTCCCATCATTGAGGAAAATAGTTAGAGAAGACCATCATATTCAACTAAATCTAAATCATTAATTAAATTGGTTGAGAGTGGAGGTAAGACCCAAGGAGTGAAGAAAGTAAGCTTGTGTGGTGATAATAATGTGGGAAAACTAAATAAACAGCCAAACTTTTATGCAAAAAGAGCTCTAATCATATTTGTGTTTTTCACTAACAAATTGATGATCTATTTGTGTATAAGGAGACTTATTTAAACGCTAACAATCTTGATTCTCTTATTCCCAGTGTGGTTGTTTCCTTATTGCATAAGTATGATGATTTATTTCTTGAAAACATCCTTAGAGAATTATAATCAATAAATAGAATTAAGCATCATATCGACCTTGTACTCGAAGCATTGATTCCTAACCCTCTAACTTATAAAAGCAATCTCTCGAGGAGATGAAGACGCTTCAAAGGCCAGTAGATAAGTTGATGATGAAGGGGTATATCCGTGAGAGTTTAAACCCTTGTGTGTTAGTGTTACTTATGTCTAAAAAACTAGAACATGGAGGACGTGTGTTGACTGTCGCGCCATCAACAACATAATAGTAAAGTATAGATATCCTATCTCTATACATGATGACATGTTGGATTGAGTTGTATGAAGCATGTATTTTCTCCAAAATGGACTTAAAAAATAGGAACCATCAGATTAGGATAAAAGAAGGTGATGAATGAAAAACAACATTTAAGACTAAATATGGTTTGTATGAGTGGTTAGTCATACCGTATGGGCTTCCAAATGCACCTAGCACATTTATGAGATTGATGAATCATGTTTTGCATGCATTCATTGATAAATTTGTAGTGGTGTACTTTGATGATAGACTAATTTATAGCAAGAATTGGAATGGGTATCTTGATCATTTACGTAGTGTATTTAGTGTATTGCGAGATAAGAAAATATATATTAATTTCAATAATTATATCTTTTGCATAGACGAAATTGTATTTTTTAGATATATAGTAACCGCATATGGTATTGAGATAAAAGAAGAGAATATCAAGCTCATCCACAATTGACCATCACCAAACTCATTATCCAAGGAAGGATTGAAAAGATTAAAGAAAGGAAATGTAGCAGTTGAAGTGGTGGTATTGTGAAGCGAGGATTGGAAACAGAGAAGTCAAAGGGAGAACATAGATTTGTAAAATCAACTGTGATGTTAACCCGGGATTACCTATATAAGGCATAGCTTCTTGTGTTTGCCAGTTTTGGATATCATTAAATTGATCTAGCATCATGAACCCTGTACTTCTATTCACAAACCTATTTAATTTAACAAGGTTTCGGTATTTTTTAAGGCTACCCTTTTACAAATATGCAACTAATTTATTGGGTATTTAGTAGTTTAGTAATATAGAAAAAAAATTACTAGATGTTTAGCTTCCATTAGAAATGTACTCCGGCGATCCATAAACCATCACGCTACCAAACACGTCCTACACAATGCACTATAATGTGTTCATAGATTATGGCAAATAAAATTCCACATTTAACACGATAAATTATCCAAATCCATTCTTCAACATACTAAACAAATCCCCGGCCGATGTTCAATTGAAGATTTTCCTGAGGAGGATTTGCGCACCATATTGAGGCTGTACGGTCAGAAATTCCGCTGGAGCATGAACATATGTTGGAGATAACACAAACGAAAATTGTCTGATGATCATAGCTAGAACAAGCTTAACCTCAACAAGGGTTAAATTTTGTCCGACACATGTTCTAGGGCCTAAACCCCATGGAAAAAAGGAGGCCAGATGTTTCCGAGGCTCAGAAAACCTTAGAGGATTGAACTTGTCAGCATCTTCACCCCAGGCCTTAGTGTCATGGTGAGCCGCAATTACTGCCATAATGAGTGGCGTGTTTGCAGGAATGTGAAGATTCCCAAGCTTAACATCTTTGCATGGCTCCCTCACCAACATTGTAACCGGCGTGTAAAGTCTAATTGCTTCGTGCAGGATCATATTTATCTGTTCAGACAAGGAGATCGAAGAGACAGCAGGAGATTATGTAAGAACCGCAGTCATTGGTTTTTCCCCTTAACTAATTAAAAATGTAAGATTTTAGCAAATAGTGGTTGGTGCATTATAGTAATTGAACTCACAGTCTTAAATTCACCAAGAATATCTGCAGTTGGATGCTCATTGTCTTTACAAACACGAACAACTTCTTCACGGGCCTTGATTTGCCATTCTTGATGCATTGCTAGAAGAATAAGTGTCCATGTTAAAACAGTAGCACTTGTTTCCTTCCCTGCGAAGTAAAATGTCTTGCATTCGTCTATAATTTCCTCAACTTCCAGTTTCTCTTCTTCACCATCATGGTTCTTATAAGAAGAAGTTAGCAAGCTCAGTAAGTTTCTAGAGCTCTCCTCTCTTCTCCTGTTTTTAGCTGCCTCAACTAGCTTCCATATTGATCCTCGAATTTCCTGGTCTAGTCTCCGCAGCTCTCTATTCTTTTCTGTTGGCAGAAACCTGTGCCATCAATCATCACAAACAGCCCAACATTATTAATCATCAGAACCAATCACATAATTAATGGGTTGTTTCTTCTTGGTATTTAACCTGAACCTTGGAATAGGGACATGGGAGTGATACTGTGAAGCAAGGTGCATTTGCTTTTCTTGTAGCTCAAAAACACGCTTTCCTTCTTCAAAACTACTTCCAAAAACTGTTCTTGAAACAATATCTGCTGAGAGGTTTTGAACTTCTTTATGCACATCCATCTCGAATTCGTCTCTTCCTGCTCTTTTTTCCTCCCATTTCTCGAGCATGTCTGTTATGCTAGCCACAATTTTTGGCACCCAACCCTGTTGAAAGGGAAAGAAATGTGATGTTTGATCACTTGTGTCCATGAAAATTCACATTTATTTCTTTTTAATTGCAATGAAGAGATTTTTTATAAAAAAAAAACTAAGACAGTCTTAATATTTTATTTTGATTTGTCACCGGCCAACGGGATTATTCAATTACCCGTCATGATTATAAAACCTTTGGTATCGGCATTGGACATCCAAGACATCCATAATTCGTTATCTATGTCTCTTTTATATCGAGACCGTAACCATACTGGTAGAAGATCGAAAGCAGAAGAAAATATAATAATTAAGCTCAACATGCTTATAATTTCTACACAATTTTTCAAGCAGGGCTTCTTTTTTCTGATGAATACCTTAACTTGCTCCATGTTCAAGGCCGAGCTACTGATCCTCCTATGAACAGCCCACTTCTCACCCGTGAGCTCCATCAGGCCCTTGGCCCCCATGAGCTGCTTCGTAACAGGGTCGAACTTCATCCTCTCAAAGATCCCACCGGTATTCATCAGAACCTCTTTGATTATAGCTGGATCGGATAGAGCCAACCTGGGCTTGGTTCCAAACCAGTACAGGAACGTCTCGCCATGCATTTTAGACCACATGCTGTAAGTTGGAAAAACACGGTGAAGAATATTGTGGTGAAACGGCGAAGCTATTGGCTTTGATAGAGCTTCTTTCACTAGACGGCGCCTCTCCGCTGTGTTGCCAAATATGGGACGGTAGCCAGGGCCACCTATGCCTTGATTGTGGAAGTGGTGTTGGATTTTGTAAGGAACCCAAAATATTGAGTAAACACATTTCAGGAGAGCTACAAGAATGACCAAGATGGCAGTGGACACTAATATGGGATACATGGTGCAAGAGTGAAAAGATCAGGTAATGTTGGTGAACAGATCTCTATAGAGAGAGTGTTATATTTTTCCCACCTCTCTTCTATAGTATGCTTTCATGATGGAAGAAATTATACGGCCCAATGCAAGCCATTCTTTTACGAGGTTCCCTACATCAGGGCATGCCATCTGCTTTATCTTTCTTTTTCCTTGTTTATAGATTAATTTATTCCGTTAGACTGCACACCACCATTTTCAGCATGTGATTCGGGGACTAGTTATGATAACCAAGGGCATAATTCCTGGCCGAAAATCATAAATAATAGGCACGGAAGAGAATCTGGTTTGAATATTATTATTAAAATTTACTGGCATCAGCTCTGTCCAAAGAGTTGTCTTGCAAAAGAAAACTGTGATTCGATGCTTGATTTATGTTCTCCACTACATAGATTTAATGTCTAGTGGAAAGAATCTAAGACTAAGACATACCAAAAACACGATTAAAGTCTTTGCTAGTTGTAGAGCATCTGACTTGAAAGCTATTGGCTGAATACTGTCAAGCATAGTATATGTACAACAGTGATGAAACATGCTCATTTTTTGTCTTGAACTAGATGATATGCGAACAGTGACGAGTAATGGCAAGTTCCGGGTCCAACGAAAATTGAGCAAGACCAAACCTGCAAATGACCATTGAAATAGACAAAAATAATCATGCCTTGATTACTTTAAAAAAAAATCAATGAGCCTCCCATCTTGTGGACCAACCAATCAAATTCTCATGTCGCAAGAAATACGAAATTTTGAAACTTATATACAAAAATTCGATAAGTGAAAAGACAATAATATCTTTTCTTTTGGTACAAACCTTCAGGTTGTAATTGTTTTACAGGAACATAAAGATAATACTGCTTACCAGCCTTCAGCTGGAAATCCTGCGGAAAAGTATCTGTGCACCATATTGAGGCTGCAAGCTTATAAAGAGCATTGGAGCGTGAACATATGTTGGGGATACAATGAAAGAGTAATGTTTGATGAGCATAGCTAGGACAATTTTTGCCTCAACCATGGCTAAATTTTGACCAACACAAATCCTGGGGCCTATCCCAAATGGGAAAAACGAAGCTAAGTGATTTCGAGACTCGTTAAATCTCAAGGGATTGAATTCATTGGCATCTTCTCCCCATATATCAGTATCATGATGGACAGCAGTCAAGGATAAATAGAATTGAGTGCCAGCAGGAATGTCCAGGGTCCCAAGCTTAACCTTTTTAGATGTTTGCCTCATCAACATGATAGCTGGAGGGTAGAGCCGAAGTGTTTCATTGAGTATCGAGTTGACCTGCAAGAGAAGGAGCCGGGATATTATTATGATGTGGAAGAGCGAAACCGCACCGTTCTAAATTCCTGACAACTCTGTCAGTCTAGTATTCTAAACTTACAATCTTGAGATCATTTAGATTCTCTGCCGCTGGAAGATCACTCCCTCCACAGGCAGAAAACACTTCTTCCCTTGCTTTGGTTTGCCATTCTTGATGTAATGCTAGGAGAATAAGCGACCAAGTCAAAAGATTGGCAGTAGTTTCCTTTCCTGCAAAATAGAAGGTCTTGCATTCATCTATAATCTCCTCTACCCCTAATTTATCTTCCTTCCCTTCCTGGTTTTTATATGAAGACATGAGTAAACTAAGTAGATTCCTTGAGTCTTCTCTTGCTCTGCTGTTATTCTTGATAATCTTTCTTATTGCTTCACGAGTTTCATTTTCTAGTCTCCTCCTCTCTCTGTTCTTCTTAGTAGGCAGGAACCTGCACGGATTATAAAACAAACCTTTTATTCTGGTTTCTCTTTGGAGTATTATAATTTGTGGCCAGAAGAAAGGATGGTAATCACCTGAACCCTGGAATGTAGACACTTCTCAGAGCTTGAGAAACTAAATGCATTTGTTGTTCCTGTAATGAAAATATGCGCTTCCCTTCTTCATAACTGCTTCCAAAAGCAGTTCTGGATATGATATCTGCTGAGAGGTCATGAAGTTCTTTATGAACATCCATCTCAAACTCATCTTTCCCTCCTCTTATTCCCTCCCATTTCTCTAGCATCTTGGTAATGCTTCCCACGATTTCTGGCACCCAACCCTGTCAAATAGATTTTTGTGTCAGCAGATTTTACATGAAATTTGCAAAGATTATGAGGGACTGCAAAAGGTTTTTCATGCTTAGATGAGTGTGATTCTGAGCCTCTAACGGTTAGGAAACTCTATTCCTAGTTCTTAAGTGGTTGGCTGAAGACCCTGAACTTGTTGAGTTGAATACTTAGGATTAGCATTGCGAGAAATTTATTTAGAAGACTGACACAAGGAGAGTGTTTTTATGATCGTCCCAAAATACTTCTGCTGCTGCTCATGCAGTCACGTGGACCTGACAAGCCCAGTAGTGAACCCGGAAATTAGGGCCCAATGTGTAATATATATACTGGCAAACATGTCTGCAAAGGTAATGAGCCGAATACAAGAATCGTGTACGAGCTTACCTTAACTCGCTCCATATTAAAAGCTTGGTTTGTGATCCTCCTATGTATAGCCCATTTCTCACCATCAAGCCCAACAAGCCCTCCTCCAAACAGAACTTTTGATTGCGGGTTAAACGGAATCTTCTCAAATGACCCACCCGTATTCATGAGAATCTCCTTAATCATATCTGGATCGGACATGGCCAATCTGGGCTTGGCTCCAAACCAGTAGAGGAAAGTCGCCCCGTACTTTCTAGACCACTCGTAGTACAGCGGAGCCACGCGGTGAAGAACATCATGGTTGATACACGTTGACTTCGACGCTGCTGCCGCAGCAAATAAACGGCGGATCTCTGCCGAGTTGCCGAAGAAGATCCTGTATTTAGGGCCACTTATGCCTTGTTTCTTGAAATGGGTTTGGATTCTTAAGGGAACCCATATCATTGAGTGAGTGAATTTCAAGATGCAGATAAGCAGCAAGAGGAGCAGGATTAGAAGAAGACAGGACATGATGAAATACTGGATCCAGTCTGAAGAGAGCAATGGAGAGAAGACAGGCGAAGAGAGAGAAGGATCGGAAGGAGTTTTTAAAGCGAGAGTTGTGGTTGCTGATTATCTATTTGCGTAGCTTAAACAATAGAATATATTAGTTACTTAACCTTCACTTTGATACGGGGGGTGGAATATTTTCTTACAATAAAAGCCCTAATTATATAAATGTTTCCACGTACTTAAAGAAGATTTCATGACATCTCCACGGTAAAATACAGCTTATAATTATTTTTTATGATACTGATGGTGGTGGTTTTGGGTGGAGCCATGGGCTGCTTAAGGTGTCGATTATGGTGATTAGTGGGATGCTTAGATCATGCATGCATGCATCCATTAATTAATCCTCAGATAACTATGAACTTCGATCCGCTGGTTATTAAGAGTCTGCGTGCGAGTGAGTTCAGAGTAAAAAACTAAAACCAGGTGCTTCTTCTTTCCTCTGCCGCCGGAAATACATAATTGGATCGAGGCTCGAGCTCAGTGAAAATGACAGTCAGGATAAGTTATCAGAATTTCGAGATTTCTCACCGAGCAGAAAACACGAGGTCGCCTTCCCTGATTTGGGAACCTATCATGACACGAAGCAGCTGCCAATTCATCATGCCCAGGGTTGTCGGCAGCACTTTTTATTTTGTTTTATTTTTTATTGTTTCCCATCATTTTAACTACATAAAATTAAAACAATTATTATATTTTCAAATAAAACACAGCATACATTTTTTCAACATCAAAACGAGTATACGGTAAATAAAGTGATTTAACGAGAATAGCTTTGAATTAAAGGGTTTTTTCTTGGTAGTTTTAAGTTTAAATTTTATAATTGCTAATTATTTAAAATTTATATTGTTATTAATTTTAAAATTCATAAAAATAATCAATTCGAGATTCAGCTGAATAATCAAATTATAAAAAAAAAAAAAAAAAAAAAGTAAAGTGACCTTTATTGAATGCATGACCCCAGTTGACAGTGCTTCTGCGAAGTACAAACTATCATTAAATTAAAAAGGCCACCGTCTTTTATCTCATTTCTCATGATGTATCATTTTCAGCAGACTGGAACGTTTGAACGTGCTTCCATCGCTCCAAGCCTGTAATCCAGCAACCAAACTTACAGCACCTTCCCTAGCCGAACCAAAATTTCTCCTTTTTACTAGGGCAGCTCAAAATTTGATGGGAGGAGGAACAGTTATTTAAACGTTTGGTGATAAATTGAATAGCAGCAGCATGCAGCTAGTAATTGACAAGTTCTTCTGAGATCAAAATATATCGATTTTAACTCTGCCTTGGAAAAGCAGCAACTACGTACGATCCATGGAGCTCGAAAGCATGCATCCTACTACTAGATAACCAGAGTATAGTTTAAGAAACGACGAAATGAAAATTCTCCTCCCTGGACCTACGGTATGGAGACACAAAGGTGTATGTGTATCTACATCTAAAAGCCGCCAAGAGAGATGCCCGCGAGTGCTCAAGCTTTTCCACCATTGACAAAAATACCTGGGAAAAGTGAAGCTAACTAGATAGAGCTCTTAAGTGGGGTTGCTGTGGATCCATTAGGTTTTCTCTCATGAACACCATCCCATGATTCTTCAGAATTCCTTCCCCGTCCACCACCATATGCAGCGGCTGCTGCTGCTTCTCCAACATTAAAGTCACCAGTGCCAAAGGAGTTTAACAGAGCAGAATTGGCAGCATCCATCCCGAGCCCCAGAAGGTCGAGTGTAGCTGGCTTGTTTCCTAACAATGAAAATGAATTCATCATAACATCACAAGAGGGGAGTACAAGTCCAAGCCCAGCTGCAAAAGTAGTTTTGTTCTCTGGCATCATATCCCATTGATTGCCATTGCCGTCTTGATTAGTTGAAGGGGCTAAACCTAGACCGCGGAGAAACGATGGGTTTGATGTAGTTGCACCCATTTGTGCTGCTTTTTGAAGCAATGCAGTGGCAGACATGGCCGGTTGCGGAGAAGGTGTGTAATGGCGATGATCTTGGTCTGCGGGGAAGGGAGAGGAGATGGTGTTGGAGAGATAAACAGACGTTGAAAGAGAGAGGGATGGGGGTTCCGTTGCTCTACGTGTTGGCATAGCAGGGGGGCAATCAGAGCGAGCTAAGCCACAAAACATTGGGAACGCGGATGGTGGTGATGCTCGTTGTGGGATAGCAGCCGGTGATGCTGCTGAAGAAGCAAATATACTAGCAAATACATTACTGGTTGAGCTAGTAGAGCTTGTGCTTGTTGCTGAGGCATTCAAGCATGTGGCTACTGGTGTTGGTGGTGAAAGTCCTATTGGATTTTCTGTTAATTCTGCGACAAGAAACAGAGAGAGAGAGGCCATTATTAACACAGAGTAAGAAGAAGAAAAAAAGCAAACTATAAAAAGTAAGAAGAATAACTCAGACTAATGATCCCAACAAACACTGAAGAGAAAGGGATATGCTGGGGAGGGGGGAGTACTTTTTGGAGGAACAGGTGTGTGCTGGTGCAAGGTAACAGCTTGAACCGGAAATGTTTTATTCGTAAGAAAAGATTCAAACTTTGGCTCAATAACACGCCCTGAAAGCAAAAGCAAGAAGCTATTATGGAGTCCTTTCTCCTGAAATTTCAATCCACTTTATTATTGTGTAGTTTTTCGATCTTAGAGCTGACATGATCTAACTGACTATACTACCAAGCACCTACCCTTGGAACGCAACAGAAACCTTCCCCCTCTCACCCCCACCTGCCACTGTAATTTGTTGATATTCTCTGGTCTGACATCCATTTGAAAACTTCTGGTTGTAGAGGAGCATGGTAATAATTGTTTTAGAAAAATAAAATTAAATAAAAAATGCATTACAAAACTATAAGCTTCAATCTATTCTATTCGATCTACAGCCACAAGAAAATATAAATAAATTAAAAAAAAAAAAAACAATTAATTACCTGAGCTTTGAACTGACAAACCCGGAGACACCACGCTAGTAGACGGCGTAAGTGGTGGAGGCGGCGGTGAAGTAACCACACCCTTGATGTTATAACCATCCCCTTCCTTCTCCGTTAACGCGTCGCAAAATGCCCTGTGTGTTATGAAACTATCCCTCCTATATAATAACAAAAAGAAAACCAAAACAATTTAAAGTTTAAAATCAATAGCATACAAAACAAAAGTGTGTAATAAAAACAAAATTATTTGACACTTACCTTGAAAACAAAGTGCCACAATCACATTTATACTCCCTAGTGCCACAAGTTTTCATGTGAGCTTTGCAATCAGACTGAACAGCATATTTCTTTGAACATCTCTCACACTTCCACTTTTTCTCACCGTGCTTTCTGCTGAAGTGTTTTTTAATGCCAGTAAGGTCCCCAAGAGCTCTGACCGGGTTGTGATGCACACAAGATGGCTCTGGACACACATAGACACGTTTCCTCGGCTCTTTGTTGGTTCGTTGCTTTAGCTTCCATGGTAGGTTATGGCCTCGTCTGTGAAGTTGCAGGTTCTGGTCCCTTTGAAAGCCCTTGTTACAGATCTCACACACGAATCTGTTTGTAGCTACTAAAAAATTTGGTGATAACGCAACTACTTCTGCATCTGGATCTGAAAAAGATGAAATTAAATTGAGTTTATTACAGAAAGAGCTGACAAAAATAAAAGTTTCGAAATTTGGGGTTCATGGTAATGGTTTTTACAAGTTAATTACCAGGCATTCCAGGGAGATTTCGCCTCTTCTTTGGTGGTGGCACTGTAACGGAGAGTGGCATGCGTTGGTTAACAAATGAAGAAACATTTGTGTTTTCTCCCGAAGCTGTAGAAACTGTCATTCTTGATGAATTCTCATCTTCCACCATTCTATTTCCTTCCAAAACTTCAGCTTTGTCCTCTCCAATACTTACCGGGAAACAAAAAATAAAAAACCCTCCACTTCTCCAAGTCTCTAAGATTGCAAAAGATGGCCGCCAGTAATCGTATACTAGCTATAGGGATTTGATTCACAAGGTCAACTAACAAGAGAGAAAACGGATGGTTACACCGAACTAGAAGTCTCAGTGAAATGAATTCTTGGAAATGAAATCACCAGATACCAATCCCACTAGAGCTGGTGTTTGGATACTGATTCTGATTTCTTTCAGAATTCAGGAAGGGAAAAAAAAAACGAGAAAAACAACTGTGTTTTGAAAATCCCGTGTGTTTCTTTAGCGCTCTCTCTCTCTCTCTCTCAATGAAGGGAGATGAAGCTCCGTTTTGACTCGGCCAGGAAGTCACCTCTCCTGAGTTTCATAGTCCCAACAGGCGGCTACCTGAATTCATACTCATCGTTCGGAGGGGAGAGAGAAGACCAGAGGGAGACAGAGACACACTGAAGAGAGGAGAGAAGAATTTTGATTGAAGTGGAGAAAGTAATTAAATAAAAAAATAGAGAGTTACAGCGGCGCCAGTTAACCATGGTTAATTTCGAGCCTTTACCTGATGGATTTATTTAATTATAGTTAAGAGAGCTTATGCATTTTGCCAGGGCAACAAGTCTCTCCTGCTGTCCTGCCTATTAAATGCTACCGTCCACGTGTCGCATTATGCTGCGTGCTGACATTTGTCGGAACTAGTCGGACCAGGCGGTGCTTGTCGTTTTATTGAGACTAAATTATTTTGATGTTAAGAAAATTAGTGAATTAATCTTATTATTCTGGGGACTTTTTGAAAGGCAAGAATGGAAAGACATTAGTACCCAGGCTATTATATATTGGCAGGAAGGAAAGGCATGGGTATGATTGGGATTTTACACAGGAAATGTTCGGTTTATCTGCAAATACTTTTTTAATAATCTTAATTATTTTTATTTTAGCAATTACCTTGGAAGCTGTAATGGGGTGGCTTGTGCTTCTCCGGCTAGCAATAACATTTAAGAGCGGTGTATCGGATCGATCCGGCACATCTATTTTAGGAAAATTGAAGCTCCGATTTTGTTCGCAAGCAAAAGATGGCTTTAATTTGGTGGGCATTTTTGGATAAGGGAAAGAGGAGGCTGGATTGTCATTATTTGCAGGCAGGCAGTACGTGACAGTACTCTTACCTAATGACAAATGGGCCTCCAAGCCCTCCAGTGCTTACAGGCACCTACTCAGCAGCTATTCATACCACAGAATTGATCCCATGTCTGCCTGTTCACTTTGGACGTGTTTCACGTTACAGTTGCTACTGTTGTTTAATTTAAAAAAAAAAAAAAAAACAGTTTTATAAATATTATTTTTTAAATACAGTAAATTAATATTCATAACAATAAAATATGATTAATAATCATAACAATTCAAGTAAATTAGATAATAAAATATAATTAACCAAACCGGTTAAACAATAGTTTTTGGTAGGACCCATAATACAAAACTATGGTCCGAAAATTTAACCAAACCGGTTGGCTCTGCGATGAGCCTCAACCGTAAAAGTCACTGCAGAGTCAAACACCCAGTATATCTGTTGGTACTCTACCTTTTTCTTAAAAAAGTTTTGAAAGTATTTTTAAATAAAATCAATTGTTAATGTCATAAATATTATAAGTGGGTGTTTGAAATTGGTTTGACTTTTTTTTTTTTTGGTATATTCTAAAAGTGTGTTTTATTTAAAATAACATCAAATTAATTTTTTTATGATTTTGATAATTGTTATTAAAATCTAAAAGAAAATCATTATGACATATTTTCAAATAAATTTTATTTTTGAAAATATCATGTCATAATATCAAAAAACACAAATTATCATAGTAGTCGTCGTCGTCGTCATCATCATTACTACTATTATTATTATTATTATTATGTAATGTTAGTTTGATACAAAAATAAGGGACATATTTTCTTTTCTTTTTAAAATAAATAATTATTTTAAAATTGTCATGAGTTTTGTTTCTAACCAAGCATATTTCTTTCATTTATTTATTTACAAGTGCATTCTTTATGTTTGGATTTACAAGTGCCAATTAAAGCACACTCGCCTCCACCAAGTTCAATTTAGCCACTGAACTAGTTGAGGTATCTCTATAGTGGCCCACCAACTATGAATCTCAAACTAGATGATATACTAACAATTTGATGGATCTTATGATGTACAATACAGGAAAAAACCAAGTCATGAGGCAAAAACTCCTTGCAGGCTACTATAGATTTACTCATAGCTCACATGTAGTCTTTGATTTATTTTTCATTTATTTTCCCTATTAAGAAGAGAACAAGGTAAAAAACAAGAACATTGTGTTTTCATCTCAAATTCTTTGCTCTTTTTTTCATCTAATTTCACCTTCCCCTTCTTTTTAATTTTGCTTGAAAAAAAGGGAGCATGAACAATTGTTTTTTAATCGGGGGCTTTTGCTTCATTAAACCATGTGGACACCCTGAACTCAATAGGTAGACTAATGTGTTATGTTCTAAGTTCAAGTTTAGATTTATCGGATTCAATAGTAATGAGTCACATAAAGTGCATGGACTCTAAGAGAGATGTAATTTCCACTAAAGCTTTGAACTTCAGGAATGCTTGGTGGCCTACTAGGTTTATGAGGTGGTACTTTCTCATGACTCGTGATTTGAGTTTCGAAAATGATGACTGAGGATGTAAATCCGGAACCTATCCGTTTAAAATCAGTAAGTACATTATGGAGCAAGTGGAATAAATTCGACAGCGAGTTTACCCTCTACTAATTCAATTCTAAAGCAATCCACTCGCGACAAGTTTCAATGCTGAATGAAACTGAAAGCCCATAATACACCATTTCTGATACCTCATGATGGAACAAACAGAAAGTGCTGAAAAAATGTACAGCTAACCAGAAAAGCTCAAACAAAAATAATGTCAAAAGGAGAAATGATTTGACGGGCCCACGAAGTAATGATCGCCTATTTGATTATCTTCAGGTTTGTTTTCCGATTCCAGTAAGCACACCTTCAATCTTGATGGTTACAACCCTCCTTTCCATACCTTTTCTCCTTTTACAGAGGCGTTTGTCTACAAGAGCCATTGTTGCTATTCTGATACAGCATGTTGCGGGGTCGGATGCTATCTTTGATTGCCCAGGTCAATTACTATGTATGATTAAACATGTTTTTGAGGAGTTTATCGAGAGCTGATGGAGCCAACGTTTCCCCGGTTAACAAAACAACAGCAATCTAGATGACCATTTCCAATAACACGAGCACATTCACAAATAACCAGCGACCCTAAGAAGGAAAAACCCATTGTCACTGCCGTTACTTGTGCGTTTTGGGAAGTTGAGGATGACTGTCACCTCAAATATTTGTGTATATGATCAACTGCCGTTACATGCTTGACCATGTAAAACCCACCAGGAATTATTAAAATCTGATATAGTTAGCAAAGCAGCAAGAGAAAACTAATGATGCGACTCTTGTAACTTTGATAGCTTCTAGCTGAGGAATGGAGTTTTCAAGTCTTGATCGGGCACAGCATCGGAAATTTATTTTTGAACCTCGTATAAATAAAACCCAAAAAGAATCTCAACCCTAGTATAAAAAGCTGGATGCATAGAGATGAAAGCCCCTGCGTGTTGCATATGACTGCTGATGGTTTCAATTCTATAGTTTCCAGCAGGTGAGAGAAACAACTACACAACATGAGGCCATTCGAAAGGAATATGAATCCTGGTGCCTTGGAAAGGCATTGCCAGGTGCGGTGCGGAAAAGTTAACGCCATGCCAGGAGAATCCTAGAGCAACAAGATGCAATGGTTCTTTGAATATACCACCACATCACATTATCGTCCAGAGAAACTTTTTCCTCAGCACCACCAGTAAATCACTGCATGTATGTGAGCCTAACTATGCGTCGAAAGTGGGGAGAGTTAATGCAATTGGACCATTTAATCTTTTACCATACAAAAAGGTTCTATGGACAATTACAAAAACAATAAACTCAATGAGAACACATACATCTAATCATGATCGGCATGTATTGAAGATCTCACCCCTCATGACATCAATTGGCATGTGCTCTAGTGCATAACGTTCAGGACCTAGATACATGCCTGTCTTTTCCAGAAGAGCTAGCCCTTCATCCCTTCCATATCTTGAAGTATAGAGCTGCAGGTACTCGAAGTCCTGATAATATTTAAAAGATGAAAGCTCATCAAAACAAGAAACATGTATTGAGAAAAACCCAGCACTATCCATGCGCAGATTTTATCTTTTCTCAAATGTCAGTGTGGGCGTTGTGCATGCTAGTGAGAGAGAGAGAGAGAGAGAGAGAGAGTCAAGCATAGGTTTTCAATTACTACAGCCATGACACAAGTATCAAGATTCCAACTTACTTTAGCATAGAGAATCTTATAATAGTTCCTTGGTGAACCAAAAGAAAACAAATGTCAACTGGAAAAACAGGATACAAGTCAATATTGTGTGACAACTATATGAAGGATGTATCTGATTCAAAACACGAGGACAGAAATATTCAGGTAACATGTAAAACATATTGATCCTAGCATGAATGAGATTATTTTCATTAAACAGTATATTGAGAAGATTTTATTTTTGAAAATAAAATCCAGAGGATCTTGTTAGGAACTCTCATTGCAGCAAACCATGCTCTGACCTGACCCTAAGCAAATGAATGGTCACTTAAATATTCCATACCTGCAAACCACTAAGTATGCGCTCTAGTCTAACAGAAGCAACTGGCTGGTTAGAGGATGAAAAAACCTCGCCTGGATAGTATAAAACTCCATCACCTGGAGGTAGACCACGCCTGAAGCTTATCTGCTTGTAGGCAAACATTTCATTGTCAGAGAAAAGGAAAAAAGAAAGCAAGGGTTTATAACTGGCAGTATGTCACGCCCTTATCTGCTCAAAGGCAAACATTTCAAAGTTAGAGAACAAGAATACGAAAGCAGGAATTTTCAGCTGTCCTGTTAGATTGAATGAGATGCAATGGAAATACCTCTGCGCTAGGAACTGTAGCCTTCTCATAGCAGTTAGCACCCCAGTACAGAAAACCTGTTCCACCTTCTTTCCACACACGCCAGAACACAGCACGGTGTTGAGTACCACGCATCCCAATGTGCCAATTAGGATGAGGATCAGAGGGTCCCAAACACACATATGTCCACCATTCCTACCAAATGAATAAGCAGGCTTTGCCTCAAAATAACTATACATGGCACAAAAAACAAGTACTGCACATTCAAGTTCTAAAACATGTTGCTGTCCCAGAAAGAACAATCAAATAAATTACAAAACTATACCCATCAAAATAAAAATTAGAACCCCAGGGATTAAAACTTTATAGCCTAGCATGGTTGTTTTTGTATAAAAATGGTGACCAAAACACTTAAGCAGTACTGAATATCATCCAATTACCAATTATAGTACATCATAATGTCAGATTGAAGCAATTTGTTTCTTTGTATACTAGCAGAGATTTGTAACCAGTAGTCCTATTAACCAACAAGTACTACAATCCATCTACTTCTCTTTAAATGACTGTAAGAACAAAAGTCCTGTTGACTAACCTCAATTACAAAGCTGGTTAGAAAACTATGGATATACATGTTTTTTCAACTAAACAAGGATGATTTAGCATGCCCAGGTCAAATTCAATTAATTCATAAATAATATACAATGAGAACGATATTAAATTAAAACACAACGAAAAAATAGCGATAACAAGAATGTTAATAAAGTTGTTTAGTTATCAAATACAGATAATCATCGTTAAACACAGGATCAGAATACAGACAAACATAAAATTACTATAGCTATTCCTGTCCTTTTAAAGGAAAGCATGGCACTTGTTATTACCTCACCATTCTCTGGCTGCAATTCTGAGACAATTTCCTTAGCCAGATCCTCTCGGTCACCAAGCACCCACTCACTGCAGAGAAAAATGAAAAGTAAACTACACCTCTTCCTCCTTTTTTCTGAGAGTAAATAAATTACATCCCCGAGAACATTAGAATGTCTTAGCTTTATGAAATAGTACAAGCATGTCCCAAATAACCTTATGCATCTAAATGAAAGCCAATTCAAGTAAACTGCCAACCAATAAAGTAGTGACATAAGACCTTCAACTTGCAGCCTTTGGCACACAACATATGAGGTACATTCTGACAGTAAAGACAAGAAAAGAAAGACAAATTGTGACAGCAAAAGATTGACAGTAGACAGTTAACACAAAAGAGGAAAAGCATGCTAGGGCTGACAGTAAACATAGAAAAGGAAAGCTTTTATATACAGCATTAAAGTAGGGTTACAATAGGCAGATTTACTTTCTATAACTTGCAACCTAGATATAGCTTGACAGCTGTAATTAAGTGTAATCCAGATTATAAATAAGAGCATTATAGCAAGAAGGGAGGTATTCAGACCAAACTTGTTATGGTATCAGAGCCTCTAGTTTTTTTTACAAAATTCTTAGAAACCCTAGAATTTAAGAAGTCTTAGCTTGATGGAAAAGGGAGATAATGCCTGTGTCAAATTTACTGGGAAGAACTATGCTGCTTGGTCTTTTCAAATGGAGATTTTTCTCAAAGGAAAGGAGCTGTGGAAGCATGTAGATGAGGGTGAAAAGGGAGATCAAAGTGCTACAGGATCAGCTTGTGCAAAAACTGCTTGGGCAGTAAAGGATGCACAAATTATGTCATGGATCCTTAGTTCAGTGGAACCTCACTTCATCATGTCATTAAGACCTCATAGATCAGCTAAAGCTATGTGGGATCATCTCACACAAGTCTACAATCAAGATAACAATGCAAGGAGATTTCAGCTTGAGTTAGAAATTGGAAAATACATCCAAGGAGATTTGTCTATCTAGGAGTATTATGCTGGATTTCTTACCCTTTGGAATGACTATTCTGATCTTGTTACAGCCAAGATATCAGCAGAAGGGGCTTTGGCAGTGCGACAGGTTCATAAAATTAGCCAAAGAGATCAATTTCTGATGAAATTGAAATCTGAATATGAACCAGTTCGTGCCTCTCTAGTGAATAGAGATCCTGTTCCTTCTCTAGATGTTTGTTTTGGAGAACTTTTGTGTGAAGAACAACGTCTCCATACTCAGAACACTATGGAACAAGCAAAAGTGGGTCCAGTGGCCTATGCTGCCTACAGCAGAACAAAGGGACCTGAGATGAAGAAAATCCAGTGTTATAGCTGCAAGAAGTATGGACATATTGCACCATACTGTCCAAACAAAGTCTGCAGCTATTGTAAACAATCTGGACATATCATTAAGGAGTGTCCCATTCGACCACCCTCAAGGTTTAATAAGAACCAGTACACAGCTCACTCTGCCATGGCTGTAACCAGTACTGGTTCTGATGCATCAACCTCAGCAACTCCCTTAACCAAAGAGATGATACAAGAAATGATTGTAAGTGCATTTACCGCACTAGGTCTTCAAGGTAATGCTACCTCATCACACTCTTCTTGGATATTAGATTCTGGGGCATCAAATCATATGACTAATTCCTTGAAAGGGTTAAGAAATGTCAAAAAATATCAAGGAACTGCACAAATTCAGACAGCTAATGGGAGTGTTCTTCCCATTGTGGCTGTTGGTGATCAACCACCCTTAAGAGATATTTTTGTTTCACCAAAATTGGCTGAGAGTTTGGCTTCTGTAGGGCAGTTTGTAGATGATAATTGTAAGGTTTCTTTTTCTAACAAAGGCTGTGTTGTGCAGGATCAAATGACAGGACAGTTGATGGCGAAGGGGTCTAAGCATGGACGTCTATTTTTCTTACACCAAGTTGTTCCTAGAAGCCTGGTTTCTTTTCCTATGTTATCTCTCTTTTGTAATGTCTCTAAAGTGTCTAATGAAGTGTGGCATAGACGTCTTGGTCATCCTAATCATAAAGTGTTGTCTCATCTTCTGAAATCTAGTTTAATAGATACTAAAATGCATTCCTCTTCTAGTTTATTTCTCGATTGTGCTACATGTAAACTTGGGAAGAGCAAACAATTACCCTTTCCTTCAGAAGGAAGTAGAGCTATTGAAACATTTGATATTGTTCATAGTGATGTGTGGGGGATCAGCCCAGTTCTATCTCATGCAGGTTACAAATATTTTGTAACCTTTATAGATGATTACAGTAGGTATACATGGGTTTACTTCCTAAAAACAAAATCAGAAGTCTTCTCTAAGTTTAAACTCTTTCTAGAACTGATTCAAACTCAATTTTCTGCCACTGTTAAGATCCTAAGATCAGATTCTGGAGGAGAATATATATCCCATGATTTCCAATCTTTCTTGCAAAACAAGGGCATTATTTCTCAAAGATCATGTTCTTATACTCCACAACAAAATGGAGTAGCAGAACGCAAAAATCGACACCTTTTAGATGTCGTTAGAACTCTGCTTATTGAGACTTCTGTTCCACCAAAATTCTGGGTAGAGGCTCTTACTACTGCTACATACTTGATCAATAGGCTTCCTTCACAAAAATTAAATCTAGACTCTCCATATTTCAGGCTTCATCACTGTCAGCCAACATATGACAATCTACACACCTTTGGGTGTGTATGTTTTATGCATTTGCCTCCCCCTCATAGGAATAAACTCACTGCTCAGTCCATTAGGTGTGCTTTTCTTGGGTATAGTGTCAATCAAAAAGGGTTTCTCTGCTTTGATCCCCATACTAATCGAATTCATATTTCTAGACATGTTATATTTCTTGAAAATCAATGTTTCTTTCCTATGTTAACCTCATCAAATACACAAGTTCTTTTACCCTCTTTCAGTGATTCTGTTTATCACAATGCTACACTACCTACTCCTACAATTGAGAACATAACACAGGGGTCTTTACTCAATCAGCCACTGCTGGTTTACAGCCGTAGACAGCCTCATATGCAGCCCCCTTCCCCTACTGTCTTGCCATCTGATTCCAGCACTTCTACTGAATCTAAGGTACAAGACTTACCCCCTATTTTGCCTTCTTTAAGAAGAATTGCTCGAGTTTCTATACCACCTGATAGGTATGGTTTTCAGACCTCCAAAGTTCCATCCTATCAGCCTGCTCTCTCTGCTACACTACACTCTATTGCCATTCCTGCTACTTATTCACAGGCTGCTACAGAATCTTGTTGGCAGCAGGCCATGCAAGAAGAATTACATGCCCTAAAATCTAATCACACATGGGATATTGTTGAGTGTCCTGCTGATGTCAAACCTCTTGGGTGTAGATGGGTGTATTCTATAAAGGTCAAGGCTGATGGCAGCCTTGACAGATTCAAGGCCAGACTAGTGGCCCTTGGGAATCATCAGCAATATGGGGTTAACTATGAGGAAACCTTTGCTCCAGTGGTCAAAATGACTACTATACGCACCATTCTAGCTATTGCAGCCTCACAACAATGGGATTTACATCAATTGGATGTGAAGAATGCCTTTCTTCATGGGGATCTCAATGAAGATATCTACATGAGACCCCCTGCTGGGTTGTTTTCTACCTCTACTACTGCTGTATGTAAACTACGTAAGTCCTTGTATGGACTTAAACAAGCCCCTCGTGCATGGTATGCTAAATTTGCCTCTACTCTTTTGGATTTTCAATTTCTAAAAAGCAAATATGATGCATCTTTATTCATGCGACATACTACCAAAAGGTGATGTGTTTGTTCTAGTGTATGTTGATGACATAGTCATCACTGGTACTGATGTCCATTTAATTCAGCATCTTAAACAGCACTTACAACAATCCTTTCACATGAAAGACCTTGGTACTTTAGCCTACTTTCTGGGTTTAGAAATACAGGCTGGAACACATGGACTTTTTGTCTCACAACACAAATATGCCATGGACTTAGTAGCTGCAGCTGGTCTCCAGGATTTATCATCACTGGACACTCCTATGGAACTCAATGTCAAGCTTAGGAAAGATGAAGGGGAGCTACTACCTGATCCTACAGTATATCGCACACTTGTGGGCAGCTTGATCTACCTCACAAATACTAGGCCAGATATCTCTTTTGCAGTACAACAAGTGAGTCAGTTCATGGCCTCCCCTAGACATCTACATATGGCCGCTGTCAACAGGATCATAAGATATGTGAAGGGTACTCTTCATCGAGGGTTATGCTACCCTACTGGAACTTCACCTACTCTACATGCCTATAGTGATGCTGATTATGCTGGGTGCTCAGATTCTAGAAGATCTACTACTGGATGGTGTATGTTTCTTGGTCTTGCACTTATTTCATGGAAATGCAAGAAACAAGATAGGGTTTCTAAATCCTCAGCTGAATCAGAATACAGGGCTATGTCCCAGGCATGTTCAGAGATATTTTGGCTACATGGGCTTCTTTCTGAGTTGGGTTTTCGACAGGAAACACCAACTCCTCTCTATGGGGACAATACTAGTGCCATTCATCTGTCAGCCAACCCTATTTTCCATGAAAGGACTAAGCATATTGAAGTGGACTGCCACTTCATTCGGGATGCATTTGAAGACAAGATTATCTCTCTTCCTCATGTGATTAGCAACCTTCAAGTTGCTGATATCTTTACTAAAACTCTCACACGACAAAGACATCAGTTTTTAGTAGACAAATTGATGCTGTTGGATAAACCAGCATCACTTTGAGGGGGGATGACAGTAAAGACAAGAAAAGAAAGACAAATTGTGACAGCAAAAGATTGACAGTAGACAGTTAACACAAAAGAGGAAAAGCATGCTAGGGCTGACAGTAAACATAGAAAAGGAAAGCTTTTATATACAGCATTAAAGTAGGGTTACAATAGGCAGATTTACTTTCTATAACTTGCAACCTAGATGTAGCTTGACAGCTGTAATTAAGTGTAATCCAGATTATAAATAAGAGCATTATAGCAAGAAGGGAGGTATTCAGACCAAACTTGTTACATTCATCAACATATCAAGAAATATCAGAAAAGTCTGCAAAGCAATCTATAAAAACCAGCATCTCTTCTTTGTCAAGGTTAACGATTATATCACTGAGCTAGTAAACACCTATGCATGGCAAGGCCCATCCAAATTCAGTTCAAGCACCATAGCAAGAACAGTCAAAATATTTCCACATCTCACTCTTAACCAGAGTTCCCTTAAAAAATGGATCAAAATTATAAGGTTCTTAGATCAAAATAGCTACAGCAGGCCATACCCCACTGACAAGCTGATTTGAATCCATATGGACGGCAAAGAGGTTTGCTTACTATTGAATAACTATCATTGACTCCTTAGAAGAAAAAAAAATCCATAAAAAATGAATATGGTCAAGTGATTCTGAAGCTGATGCAACTTCCTGATTTGGATGGTGCAAAGGAGGTGTGTACCATTCCTGAAATACAGAGCCATATTGGTGGGGGCATATAGGCCACATTAATAATATAATGGCACCGATGCCCAACTGACAATGCAAGTTTATGGCATGCATGAGTATACGAGCATGTGTCAATATATTCTTCTTTCCTTATTAAGCCTTTTATATCCCTTGATTATCTCTCTAAAATATTCATTATTAATGTATATAATCTTGCTGTAATTACTGCTGTGTTACTTCCTATAATAGGTCTAGGATTAAGGGATTTTATTATGTTTACCATATTAGACTCTAGGATTAAGGGAGTTGATCTTCCTTGATGTGTATATATATTGTAATTCTCTTAATAAAAAGGCAGAAAAGATTTCCAGAATTCCTTTCATTATTCTGTCAGCATGCACATGTGCGATGTCACATACATAAGCGGTATGAACGCATAAAAAAATATGTAACTGGCATGCAAGGAAGTGACCAACCACGATACCTTGTACAATAAATTTGAGTATGTGGGCGCAGAAACTTCGGCACTTTCACAAAAGCCTCAAAAGGAGTAGGCCCAAGGGGTGCATCGTTTGGTCCTTGATGGAAAGAAAGCAATATGTGAAAACATAACCGTAATCAACTAATGGCTGAATTAATGGTTAAGCTATAGTTTCAGCCCAACCAATCATTCAGCAAAAAGAAATTGGTACAGAAAGAGCAATTAGTGAATTCATACCACAATAGTAAGTAGTTAGCACACGTGCATCTGGGGCATAAGCATAGATCTTACTGGCCATGTTGCGAACCATATCATATTGTTCCAAATTCAAAGGCTGCCATGAAGAACGGGAATCACATTGGTTATGAATGAGAAAAATTGTGACATGTTGCATGAACCCTATGAAATTGCTTATAAACCAAAAGGCATCAAACAAATTCAGGTGTAATATTTTTTAAATTGTCCTAATGATAATGCCCAAAAATTAGCACTAAGAGAGTACATTTACTATTTTGCTTCTCGAAAGTGTAGAAAGTAAAAATGGTTTTGAAAGGCACTAGTTTTGGTAATTTGTCATCCCAAATTGAAAGAGTTTAGAGCACATGCAGAAGAGATAAAATGGAGACAGCATATCATTGCAATGTAAGCAAGTCTTGTAATCATGAAATGCTACAACACTGTCTGAAATTACTCCTTTTTTTTCTGCCTACTCAATTTTCAAGTAAACAAATTATGAGAAACGAAACGGAGAGTACACTGATGAAAGTAGACTCAAGGGCACTACCCAATTACATGGGATGCATACACACAATCTATCCCCAAATGAATTAGTGTTGATACCTCATCCCACAAGTAAAAATAGGCTTTTTTCCAATGAGACTTTGTCCTCAAGATCTCAATTTCTTTCTGCAAGTGGTCCTTTGCTGAGCTGTTACTGTTTCAGATTAAAATTACATGGAAGCTCATTAGTTTTTACATTAAACTACTAGACAGAAGCGAGGAAGGGCAACTGATTCTATACCCAGGGACTGCTTGACTGTATGGTACTGCATATGCTGCTAATCTTGGGTCTGAAAAATACTCATCTGATTTAGGATGGTCAGCTGTAACATGAGAGAGAGAGAGAGAGAGAGAGCAATTAGCATTTGCAAAATGTTGAATAAGTACATGCTTATCTTCATTCTTCTCAACCAAGTTACCTGGCCATGGACAGGTGTATGTCAAAACACGCATGTTGCCACCCCATCTGCAAAAGTATGGGCTGATTCTATATTGAAGAAGCCACTTGAAATGTTGATCCAGGGCCTCATACCATTCATCACTTCCATGTTCAACACCAAAACGATCCTCAATTACAGTATCAGATATCTAAATAAGGTTAAGGAATTCAACAATGAAAGTTATCACATCTTTTTAGCAGCACACAAAAATTGAATTCCAAAGAGACAAGTTGACCAAAAAATTGATACTTATTATGCCATCATCAACCATGAAGTTCTGCTAGTTCAATGCCTAAGTATGTGAGCAGCAATAGCATTTTCAAATTGCTTCTTCTGTTATCCCATTTCGTGTGATAAAATATAAGCACACAATCATTATCATTTCTCATATATATTGAAAGGTAATTGTCCTTGTTTATGAAAGAAGGTATATCACTCGTCACCTATAAATTAGATTGGGCTTTGACTTCAGCTAGGTTCCTCACAGTTCAATTCAGGTTTGCTACAATTAAGTCTTGCACATGGCTGACCTGTGCCCCTGTTTGTTTTGAGCTCCACCATATTGCACTTCTCCTAGGAAGACTTGTAAGAATTACATCATTACTGAATTCACAGCTTATATCAAGAGGAAACTTAGATAAAAATATTGGAATTCATGAAGGCCAACCTCGCAACAATAAATTCAGAGAGTACCACCAATTTCAAATTTGGTAATATTAATGTTCAAGAAGATAAGGATACACCAAATACAGCGGGAAGTGAAGGAGTTGCTGGAAGTACAAAGTCCCAAACAGTCAAGTTTAGCTTGATGCGAACTGATAGGTTTGAAATAACATCTTCATCCATCATATCAACCGGTCCATTATCTGTAAAGAACTCAGAAAATACTGGAGATAGAAGAACTCTTCTTAAAGATGTAGTCACAGATTTGGCTCTTTCTACCTAAAAAAAATTGCTGATATAAATTGCTTGTAATCACAGGATTAAGAAAATGATGGTGATGATTTATTCAAATATTTACCACTTCATCCGATGGTTTTCCTTCAACAGACTCCATGATGTCAAGACAGTTTCTAAGTTCCAAGTACAGCTGATGCCTGTCAGCTTTTACCGCGCGCTGTGATGGAGACCTGTGGTGGACTCAATCAACTATAATAAGTAACTTGACATCCATATTTACTAGCATTAAATAACAGGAGTCATACATCAGACAGTACTGAAATTATTTAAAGCTCGACAACAATACTTTCAGCTTAAGAAATCAATGCATTAAACAAAGACCATAAGATTATCATTGATTAAATTAAAACAGATATTTATTACTCTGCCTCTGCTTTTATAGCAGTGATGAAGAGCTCCCCTTCATATTGACCCTGTGGCTGTGCACTTGGAACATCTATGGAAAACCAAAGTGCAGTTGTTTCTCTGCAGCAAAGGGAAAATAATAAAACCACCTCAATCTCATTGCAGGAAATTACTTGGAATATCTTCACGCTGCATTAAATGAACAACACACAATCAATGATGAAGGCAATACCCAGGAGCTAGGTTTATTTGACAAACTGGAAGATCTAGAGGCACAAGAGCATCTGGGACACCTAATATAGAAACCACTCTCCGCAATGTTATGGATTGTCCAACGGCCAGCCTGTTCACAGTCAATATCAGAAAAACCAAGAACTAGTAGAGTGGTGGATCATCAAGCTACAGAAAGAGCTATAAAGCTCCAAGTAGCTCACCGATCACCAGATGTGGAGGTTAAGTCGCTACATTGAACCTGCACAACCCCTGCACTGCCAGCACCACCCCAAGTAGCTTTTGGGCGTATAGCAATTTGAACACTTTCTCTCTCATTTCTAGCTGCCAGAAGATTTATCTTCAAGGTAAAATTAATATTAGTAGACAGAGTACTATAGCACTGAAAAGACAGCACTTACTTTTGATTCCCACAAACAAACATGCCACGAAACATCAAGGTCGCAGACAATTCCATTAAAAGTTTTTCATTGCAAGCCAAATTCTAAACCTACCAGAATTTATTAAGAGATCCTACAATTCGAGACATTTAAAATATCAAGTACGGATCGCAATGCATAAAGCTATTATCCACATGGAGACAACAGAAATTTTTTATTATCCACGCATAATCATCTCTAGATTGTACTAAGTGAGCAGTCAGCCAAAGCCAATGGTGAGGCTAAACCAATGCCTCATATAAACAGCATATCCTCTCAACAAGATGAGCACCAGACGCTCATTACAAATGCAAATTAAATCAAACTTACAGGCTCCAAATGTATACTAGGAATCTCTTGCGGTCCAACATTTGCAGTGCTAGGCAAGCACCAGACATGCACTAAATCTGAAGTTGAAACCTCAGAGGGATCGATTGATCCTCTGAGTGAGGAATTTGAAAAATGTACGCCACCGCCATCATTCCATCCATAAGATGTTCCACCTCCAGAAACACCTTCAACTGGCGGCACTACGATGCCTTGAGGATTCGCTCCTAAGAGTGTCAAGAATTCCTAATTAATTAAGTTCAGAAATATCTAAGACAAATAACGGGATCACAACAGGTCAAAATAAAATTAATAGCAGTTGATGCAATCTTAACTAATTCAATCAAGAAGAATTGAATCAGAAAACTAACAGCCATAAATGAAACCGTTCAGAGTGGATTCAGAAGAAATGAGTGCGGGAGGAACTAACCAGTGGTATCCATTTTGATATGGTTATATCGATGCGGTGCTTGAATTTAGAAAGATCTCTCGATTTCTTTTGTTCTCTGTTTTTTTTTTTTTTTCAGGTTTAAGAAAGCAGAGCAAATATCACCTGGGAGAGAGGATCGCGTTTTGAGAGTGTAGAAGAGTGATGAAATTGTTGTGGTACGAGATGAAATTGTTGTGGTACGAGATGAAATTGATATTTCCACTCATGACTTCACTCGTGCCAGTCTCTTTCCATTTTGACTCTAAACGACAAAATACACGCTGATTCTTCTACAGTGTTTTTTTTTTTTTTTTAATGGTTGTGATATTGATATTAAAAATATATTAATAAAAATATCTTTTAACGAGTGTGGTGCGTCAAAATAGTAATTAACACTCATCTAAAATGTTTTGTATTATATTTTAAAAGTATTTTTTTAAAAAATTAAATTAAATTTTTTTTGATATTTTTATATTATTTTCATATACTAATATTAAAAAAGATTTAAAAAAATTATTTTAATATATTTTTTAATAAAAAAATATTTTAAAAAATAATTTCAATCATCTATTTAAATAAATATTAAATATCTGCTTCTTTGTTGCTTTTAGTTTCTGAAAACAAAAAAACAGATAAAACAAAATTATCTAAAATGATAAGAACATCTCTAACGACATGCATCACGAGAGCCAAAGCTGTATTTTTGTATTTTTTACTTTTTTTTTATTCCATCATCTCCAACACATCATGCATTAGGAGAGCCAAAAATAGTTATCCCATCCCTAAATGCTAAATATAGCTAAACAAATGGCAAAAACCATATACATATATTACCATTGCAACATTTATTTTCTCTCCTTCATCCCTCTCAAACCCGATTGCCTGCCTAAGCCCCTGAAAACCACCACCATAAAATTCTCCACTATCACCACTTTGTCCACCTTGATTCAAACCATGATGGCCCGCTGTCATACGAGGAGATGCTGAAGGAGCCGCAGGGTTTAAGGGTAATGGATACTCACTTTAGAGTAGATGTGGAAACAGATCAGGATGATCTTGTTCGGGTCTATGATTCTTTTCTTGTCCAGTTTGTTAAAGGCAGAGACTACACAGATGATGCTAGCCATGGCTAATGGGATGGGTTTTTCACTTGTTTGGATAATGTTGCTGGAAGAAAACAATTTCTTGAAGAAAATTGTGGAGTGAGAATCTACACATAAACTAGAACTATAAAAGGTTTTGAAATTATGCGAAATTTTAGAATGGAGTGTCTTTGTGTGGTGGCGCAGAATGGTGGGCGGGGCGGGGCTGGAGGGCTTAATTATAATAATAATGATTAGTATAAAAAAATAATTATGTGAAATTTTGTCATTTAGTTTAATTATATGTTTTAAATTTATTGTTACATTTATAAATTGTTTAAATTTTGTGTTTAGAGCTGTTGTGCACTTATTCGTAATTTATATGTTGATAATAATGTTATTTTTTTTGTATTAAATAGATGTTTTTAAAATTATATTAATACTGTAAGTTTGATAGAATTTGAGTTTATTAATATTGTAATTTATTGATATTGTATTTCAAATTTAAAATATTGAGGGTATTTTATTTTAAATTCAATTTTTTATTTAAATATAATTAAAATAATAATAAATTTATTATTAGAGTGTTTTTTAAAAGCAGTTATTTAATTATATAACTCTATCTTATTTGTTGTATAATTAATTGCATAATTAAACTATATATCAAATAATTGTACTATATTTATAATAATATAAAAAAATAGTTCTTCAAAATGACTTTTACCATTGGAGTACACATCAATAAAAAAAAATTATATATACACTATTCAAAAAGTCATTTTAGAGATTTGACTCTCCAAAATAACTTTTGGCATTAGAGTTGCTCTAAGTGTAGTAACATTTCTGTATATTTAAAAAATTATATATTACATATTATTATTGATAAAATTTTATATATCAAATCAAGAAATTGTAAACTTAGTCAATAAAAAACCTAAAATATTATAAATTAGTAGTAATGAAGTTTACTTGAAATCAACTTACATCTCTCTTCTTGATTTTAGTAGTAGTGAAGCTCATGATCGCTTACAAAACAAGATCAAAGCCTTTGATTTGATAACTATTATTGTTGTTGTTGTTGTCATGTTTGATAAAATCTATTATTTATGGTGATAAAATTGGTTGTTATTTCACATATTGATTGTTATGGAGAATCACAACAATAAGGTTGTCGTTTATTTTCAATTTTTTTATTATTATCAATAATAATGAAGAGTGTGTCATTATTATCTCATTGTTATTCATAAATGAGTTTTATATCATTTCAAGTTAAGTTTTAATTGTAGGAAAATTGGAAGTATGAATGAATGGAAAATCACCCTCCCATGCATTAAATTCAAAAGAAAATGTTAGTGTCATTATACTATAAAGTGGGAAAAAACTTAAAGAGTAAAGTTCAAAGCAAATTGAATGAAGAAAAAAAAGGAAATAGAAACTGAAGTGAGCACAAAGAAGAAACATCATTCTCCTCTACAAATTGACACAATGACCATTACTCTAATGGTAAGTCAACCAATGAGTTCCAGTTTTGAAAACACTCCACCATTTCCTATGAGCCTTTATAGGTCAAAAAAAGGACAAAAAAAAAGAGATTTTAGAGGTATTCATTAAAGTGGAACTCGATATTTCTTTTATTGATGTTATCAAATAAATTTCCAAGTATGCCAAATTTTTAAAGGAGTTATGTAGTACCAAGAGAGCTTTCAAGCTAAAAGGTTATGAAATGGTAAGTAAAATTATATTTGTTGTTGTTCAAAAGAATTTGTCTTTAAAGCAAAAAGATCCATGTGCATTTACTATCCCATTTGCTATTGGTAATGCTAGTTTTAAAAGGGTTTTATGCAATTTAGATGCATCCATTAGTGTTAAGCCTAAACATGTTCATGATTCTCTTGGTCTTGAGTCATTGATTAAAACTAGAATTGTAATACAACTTGCGAATTGTATTTTTATTTATCCTTTTGGTGTGATAAAAGATGTCTTAATTAAGATTTTTAGTTTGGTTATTCCATGCGATTTTATATTCTTGATATGAGACATGATATTTGTGATTCATCAAACAACACTTCTATATCATTTGAGAGACCATTTTTGAAAACTACCAATACAGAAACTGATTATAGTAAGGATACTTTGTTTGTGGAGATAGGTAGGAGATGAAAAAAATTGAATTAATGTAATATCCTTAAACAATATTTACTCTATCACATATTTTGACCAAATCAATAAGTATGTGTAACAAGTTTTTTTATCTTAATTATGAGGATGGATTAAGTGTGACTTTGATCTATGACTATAATTTTACTAAGATAGAAGAATAGAGAGGCATATACATGTTTCTCAAAACATGCAAGAATCAACAATGACAAGTTTTGCAAGCCATTTCTCCTAGTAATATCTTTGTTGATATAATACTTTCACATAAAAATTGTTGCCATCATTTTATAGTCCCCCAAGTTAGAACTGAAATATTTGCTTAGTAATTTGAAGTATGTATTCATTGGCAAATAACAATATACTTCCTGCTATCATAGTAAAAGGTTTGATAAGTGTACAAGAGGAAAAACTTGTGAAGTTATTGTACAATTACAAAACAACAATTGGAAGGACTTTAGCCAACATCAAAGGCTTTAATCCCTCAATGTGTATTCATGATATGTTTTTGGAGGACATTGCAAAACCAACAAGATAAATGCAAAATAGATTGAACCCGTCTATGATGGAGATAATGAAAGCTAACATTATGAAACTATTAGGTGCAAGAGTCTTTTACCCCATCACATACAGTAAATGGGTGATATCAATCCATGTGGTGTCCAAAAAGACTAGAAATAAGTTAGTAAAGAACAGAAATGATGAACTCAGTCCTACTCACCTCTTGAGTGGATGGAGAATGTGTGTTGATTATAGAAAGTTCAATCTTTCTACATGTAAAAAATAAAGAATTGATTCATATCCCAGCTCACATTAGCATGTGAGCCAATATTTTGATTACTTAGAAAGAAAAATCCTGGGTGTATAAGATGATGATTAAAAAAAAAAACTATTCATAAGATTAAAAGGTATTTGCAAAATCCATCATTGATAATACCCTTGTTCTAGGACGACCCGTGACCCTATATTTAATGATAAGAAAAATAGTCACGGGATATGTTATGGGCCAATATGAAAAGTTAGAGACGAAAGAACATGTTATATACTACTTGAGCAAGAAGATTAAAGATTGTGAATCTTGGTGTATTACAATCAAAAGGTTATATTGTGCTTAGTTTAGAGTGTAAAAAGACTCAAACAATATATGTTGTATTACACAACTTGGTTAATACCGAAACTAGATTTGGTCAAATACATTTATAAAAAGCCTTACTTATCAAGTAGGATCGTAAGGTGACAAATGTAATTAGCAGAATATGACATTGTTGATATGAAAAGAAAGACTATAAAAAGAAACATGATTGTTGACCACTTAACATATCATGCTGAAGAGAATTATAAACCATTGAATTTTGACCTTCTTGATGATAACATATTAACAATTGAGGATGATGGAAAATAAAATAAATGGTGTACCATGTACTTTGATGGGGGTAGTGAATGTATTAAGAAATAGGCTTGAAATAATGAAGCAGTACTTTATTTTAAGTAAGGTTGCAGTTTGAATACATCAATAAAACGACCAAGTATGAAGCCTTTTTCATCAGTTTGGAAGTTGTTTTAGAATTTAAAGTTAGGAAGCTTGAAGTTCATGGTGATTAATTGCTAATCATATGTTAGGTGAAAAGAGAATGACAAACCAATGATACAAAGCTAAAGTCATATCACATGTATTTCTAACGAATTCAAATAGATAAATTTCACCCATATAAACTAAATAAAACTATATAATACTTGAGGGCATGATTAGGCTAGGGCAATTCAAGAAACATAATAGGGTTGACTCCATTATTCCTCTTCTAGGAAAATAAAGAATAAAAAACTAAGATGTTTAAATTCTCCAATAAATTTGAAGGAAATCCATTAGGAAGGAGGTTACAATATTTAAGATAAGAGTTTTTAAATAATAAGGTATATCTATATCATATAAGCTCATTTAAGAAATATTTTTTTTCCTGGAGGTCAGGTTTGTAAGATGGATAAACAAAAGTGAAAGAGCCATGAAAGCTTGGTATAAAGATTATAGATTCAAATGATAGACTTTGTTAAGAAAGAATACCTATATTTCTCAAGTAAAAACCATGTGCATATCATAGTGCATTGCATTATAACCTTTGTAGCAATCCATGAAAATAACCTTTGATAAACTCAAACTCCTTCATAAAAAAAGAGAGAAAAACCTAGTATAATTCTTAGCACAATATGGTTCTTGTAGTGGCAAGGTTTTTCTTTTCTTAAGACATCATCTTTGATATATTTTGAGTGTGTTTTTATGCCCTTATTATATAGATAAAACATTTTTAAGCCATATCTCTTTCCTTTTCAGTGTGCTTTCATGTTCTCATCCTTTAGATAATACACTTTCAAGCCCTATCCCCTTCATTTCCAATGTGCTTTCATGCCTTCACCCATCAAATAATGTGTTTTCATATCCTATCTTCTTTATTTTGAGTGCGTTTCATGCCTTTATCCATAAAATAATTTACTTTTAAAGCCTATCTTTTTCTCTTTAAGTGCGTTTTTATACTCTCATCATTCAAATAATGCACTTTCAGGCTCTATATTTTTCATTATAAGTGCACTTTCATGCCTTCACCCATTAAATAACAAGCTTTCAAATTCTATCTCTTTCATTTGAGTGTGTTTTCAAGCCCCCACCCCATCATAAAGTGTGTTTTTAGGCCTTATCTCTTTAATCAAATGTGTTTTCAGAGCCTCGCCTATCATGTAGTGCATTTTCGAGCTCTATCTCTTTCATTTCAAATATATTTTCATACTTTTATTTATTAGACAATACGCCTTATGGGATTATCCATCTTTTATCAAGTGAGCTTTCTTACCCCAAATAAAATATTAAGACTTGATAATATTCTTGTTGTCAAATTAATTTAACTTGTATGAGATATTTTTGTATTCTTTAATGAACTAAATTGACTTATCAAAGATTTACTAATTCCATGATGACTTCCTTATACTTCTTGTTTACAAATTGGTATTCATATGGTAAAGGTTTTTACTCCAATAATTCCTGTATCTTGGGACATGTTTTCATTATATCACACTCCTATCATACTTGTTTTTGTTTTACGGGATGTCAATCAGGTTCTGGAATCCATGACCATGAGGTTTGCATCAGTGTGTTAAACTCTTCATTCACCCTTTATATTTATAGTGGATTTTGAGACCAAAATTGATAGAGAATTAATTTTGGTAATTATAAGAAATATTTTTTTTATCATACCTACTTTGATTTCTCACTATAAAACTAGAATTAAACCTGAATATTTTGTCTAAATTTGATGTTTTCTAGTTGAAAATTTTTCAAGTTTGAATAAACTCTTATAGAAAAAAACTTTTTGGATTTACGGATTGGACTGGAAAAAAAAAGTATATCAAAAAATAATTATTTATAAGTCAAAGAAATAGTTTATAATAATTCCAAATCTAAGATGAAAAAAGGTTAGTAAAAAACAAAGCCATAATTTAACTCAATACTCGTTCTTAAGCCAAGCACACATTTGGGGTTAAAATCATACCATTTTGCTTAGATTTATTTATAATTTCAACTTCTTACTAAATAAATTACAAGAGCACATTGTACTTTTTTTATGTGGAATAAAAGGTTTCGAGTTTCATGCTAATTAAGAAACTTTTAAGATCAATGTTTCATTCATAAATAATTTATTTTAATCATGTCAATATTTTATATTAAATAATTAATATAGGAAAGTATTTCTTAGCAAATTTTTTAACCCTAAAAATTAATGGAATCCACTTTAAATATAGCAATTAACCATGATTTATTAAAACAAATTCCATCATCTTCTATCCCATGTTTGATGCATTAAAAGATGTAAATTCTTTGAATATTGATCTCAAAAAGAACAAAAAAGAGAGGCAAGGGGCCAATCGCTGTGATTTTGCGAACATGAAGGGCGTCACGCGACAATAATCAAATAATCAGAACAAATTTCGAGGAGTTAAACGTAACACACCACTCGTCAATCTGAAACAGACGACAATGCGAGAGCATTTTGTAAGTTATAACGTGCCGAGTTCTAACTTGCTGTAAAAACAACGCCACAGACAAGTCTCCGTCTGCTATAAAAACACCGGACCCCTAGCACACTCGCAAATCGTGACAGAGTCTGCGGAGGAGCCGGCGATAAACCCAAAAAAGAAAAATTAGGGCTTAGGGTTTCAACAAAACTGAACAAAATTGAGAGAGCCATGGAGAGTGTCTTCGCTAGTGCCTCGACTATCACTGACCAGAGGCAAAAGATTGAACAGTACAAACACATTCTCAGCTCTGTTATTTCTTCTAACGACATTGTTCAAGCCAAGAAATTCATCGATCACAGTGGGTTTTTGTTCTCTTTTATTTTCTTTAAATCCCGCCTAGGGTTTTTTCTGTTAATTTCCTAATGGTTGAAAAACGACCTTCAGTGTTGTCAGACGACGTACCGCTGGTAGTGTCAAGGCAACTATTGCAGACTTTTGCTCATGAGTTAGGGAGGTTGGAGCCCGAGACGCAAAAGGAGATTGCCCATTATACCCTTTCTCAGATTCAGCCTCGGGTTGTTTCTTTCGAAGAACAGGTTCGTTTTTACATGGTTGAATTGGCTTGTGAAGTTAATTTCTTTTTATGCAACGTTGCTGTGTTGTGGAATTTTGGGTTCGTTGTTTTTCCTTTCTGAACTGTCTGGTTTATTAATGCTTATTATCACTGATGGCACTTTCTTTTAACTAGTTTCTTAAATTAAAATAAAAAATCAGGGGTGTTCGAGTTTGTTAAGCTAGTTGCGTGCATTGTGCATGGTTAAGTCATTATGTTCAACTCCTATCTTTCTACACCACAATTCTTAGACTTGGCCGTTGTTATGAGAATGTGCTTCATTCATATGTTTTTTACTGCTTTAAAGCATGATGGATTGATTGCCATAATTTATTTTGCACAAGTCTTGAAACGAGCACAACCCAGGTGTGTAGTTTCCACCGCTGAGTTTGTGACCCTGAACAGACTGCTGGTGATAAGCTGGCAGGAACGTCACAGCAAATAAAATTAAAACATTTATATTTTCCGCATGTATAAGGAGCTGCACTGCAGCTACAAAATGAGAGTTTGATAAAAGCCATTTTTCAGTGATACGAAATTGATTGATTGTTTGACTCACAGGTGTTAATAATTAGAGAGAAACTTGCTGAACTATACGAGTCAGAACAACAATGGTCAAAGGCAGCTCAGATGCTCAGTGGCATTGATCTAGACTCTGGAATGAGGTCTGAGAGTAAGATTCCTTATATTTAACCATAGTAGTTGTATTTCTGCTGATTATCAAAATGCCACTATCTGACATTCTATATGTTCATAATTTTTCCATCAGGGTCATTGATGATTCATTCAGATTATCAAAGTGTGTCCAAATTGCTCGCTTATATCTCGAGGTATTTGACTTTCCTATGCATGCATAGGATATGCGATGAACTCATCAATAAACATCTTGTGGGTTCTGGGTATATTGTTTGCTTTTATGTACTTTTTGAAAAAAAGCAAAGGCATTTTTCAAGCAAGATTGGATGCTATTTTGATGAAAA
Organism: Salix dunnii; assembly: GCA_015731905.1. NCBI lineage: Eukaryota > Viridiplantae > Streptophyta > Magnoliopsida > Malpighiales > Salicaceae > Salix > Salix dunnii. The sequence continues at coordinate 12,454,752 of CM027672.1, forward strand.
TGAGCACTCATCCATCACCTTTTGTTGGCCTGGATGCTGTAATAGAGTTATAAACAGCAAGATGGATCATTTTTGTGTTGTACTTGCTATTATTCTGGGTTGGGTATACCTGCTTTTATCTGCATGTGGACTTGAGTTTCTTCTAAAATTAGAGTGAGAAGTGTTTTTTTTTCTCTTTTGGTTTTAAGATTTGTCCAGAGCTAGATGAAATCAAGTGTTCAAGTTCCAAAATATGACTCTACCTCAATGCTAGGTTGAGGGAATTATCTCTATTATAGGTGTCATAAAACAGTTTGAAATTGCTACTGATGATTCCTTCTGTTTATATTTGCAGGATGATGATGCAGTTAATGCAGAAGCTTTCATCAATAAAGCTTCTTTTTTGGTTAGCAACAGCCAACATGAAGTGTTGAACTTGCAATACAAGGTTCAGATCGCTCTTTTGTTTCCGAGGGTAATTTAATACAAGGCTGAAAAGTTGATTGTCTTGTTAAATTGTTTGCTTCTTATTTCTTGGTGTCAGGTGTGTTATGCAAGAATTTTGGATTTAAAGAGGAAGTTTTTGGAAGCAGCACTACGTTACTATGACATATCTCAAATTGAGAAGAGAAAAATTGAAGATGAGTATGTAAAACTAGGTTTTATTTATTGTGAATATTTGGTACATTTAGATTTTGCTTTAATTCTCTGTGGAATTTGAAGAATGCAGCCAACTCTGTTTCTCTAGTTTTGTTGACTCATAGATTGTTATTCAAGCATTGAATCTTTTCCTGTCTCTGCACAACCAGTGTGTCATAGATTGTTATTCAAGCGTTGAATCTTTTCCTGTCTCTACACTACCTGTGTGTGCCCATGGAACAGCATTGAACAGAAAAAAAATTATGCCACATTGGCTTCAATTTTCTCCAAACTACCTATGAATAAATTTTGGGTATGGAAACTTAATTCAAAAGACTTTTGACCTTTATGTTACTTGGTATTCTATGACGTGAATTATTGAACCCCATGTGAAAGTATACCGCCTGAAATATTTTTCATATTTGAATATATGAGTTTGTTTTTTATGGTTCTTGTCACTGTCTTCAACTTTTAAAACATAAAATTATATCATCTTCAGCAAAAATTGTCCAGGCTACAAACTTTTTAGATATAAAATTAATCACCTGTAACAAAAATGGTGCACTTCACTCTCCAGTTCTCATTGACACACTGTTGGTGTGTTGAGGCTCATCACTGATACACATAGTTGCTTACATTCTTCTGCTGCATTCATAATAGAACTATTGACGAGGAAGCTTTGGAGCAAGCTCTATCAGCTGCTGTGACATGTACAATCTTGGCTGCTGCTGGTCCTCAACGTTCACGTGTTCTTGCTACTTTGTACAAGGTAAACATTCTTAGTGTATGATCATAAGAAATTGGTTTGCATTATACTGCTGGAAAATATACTGAAGTATGGGGACATGGTCCAGGATGAACGATGCTCAAAGTTAAAAATTTATCCTATATTACAAAAGGTGCTCTCTCTCTCTCTCTCACACACACGCACGCACGCACGCATGCACGCACGCACGCACGCACGCACATGCACTCATGCAGCATACTGCACCAATGTATCTATTTCCCACACTTTGTGCCTCCCCAAGTCTTATTATCCAGGAACCTTTTATGAACTTACCAGGTGTATTTGGAGAGAATTTTGAGAAAACCAGAAATTGATGCATTTTCTGAGGAACTCAAAGCCCATCAGGTTATAAATGTCTTTTCAACACTGTTATTGATGCTACATTCACTTGATGTTATGATTTATAATCGGTGCCCTTTTGCTTTCTCAACAGAAAGCACTTTTGCCAGACAATTTCACTGTTCTGGATCGTGCTATGATTGAGCATAATCTTTTGAGTGCAAGCAAACTTTACACAAATATAAGGTCGGAGATGAAATTGTATTGGATCATCTTTTCTTTCCTTGAGGTTCCTCATAATTTCTGAACTGTTTTTTTGGTTTTCAAATGTATTTTTCTGTAGCTTTGGTGAGTTGGGCACCTTGCTGGGAATTCCTCCACACAAGGTCAGTTTGTCATGATTTGTCAAGGTTCTCATGTAATTGATGTTCCACCTTAATTCTTAAAGTGTGAGTCCTATTACTGTTTTAGTATACTGATCAATTCACTTGTACAAGTATCTTGTCATGCAGTTAGATCTACTGATCAAGTTGTGTACTGTGTTTTCCTTAAATATTTCCACCTTCTCCCCCTTTGATGATATGTTTTGGAAGCTGATGAGGAATTCAGTCTTGGAATGCATTTTCATGGGTTTTCCATTTGCTTAGCTCCATTTGTTGTCTAATAGGGTGCCTATTAAATCTTGTTCTGCTTTTCTTTATCTGCAATGCTTTATGATACCTGCTTCTTTGAGTCTTTGCTTTGAATATTAAATCTCTGCTGGTGGTGTAGGCTCTGTTTTTATTTTCCTCTTGTTTTTTTGTTATCACAGAATATTTCTTCATGTGAGAACTGATTTTTTTTTTCAGGCAGAGAAGATAGCATCAAGAATGATTTATGAGGATAGAATGAGGGGATCGATTGACCAGGTATGAACCATGAAATTCTGATACTGGATCTCTAAATTTCAGACTTTTGCAATTATCAAGGATTTCATTTGATTGCAATGACATTGATATTCAGACTAGATTTTATTTTGAGGACTACAATGGACTGGGGAACATTTTTATCCTATTATGGTATAGCTGAGCTTTTCATTGTGGCTCACCTCATTCATTTCATCTTTTTTCCCTGCTAGTGGCAACTTGTGTTGCTACATTTGAGTTTGACACTTGTCTACGTAGCACTTTTTTTCATGTTCTTCTGGTACTCTATTGTTAACATCACATCAAATTTAAACCTAGTCTTAGGATTGACCTTATTTGCTTTTTTGGGCCTTAGGCTTGCTGTTGATATGATTCTTTCTGGCTATTATCTGTTTCCTAGCAAGTTTAGGAAACTTTATCTTTACCATTATGCTGCTCTGCTGAATCTTATATACCTGCCTACACCTAAAGGCTGCTCTGCTGAATCTTATATACCTGCCTACACCTAAAGGCTGCTCTGCTGAATCTAATATACCTGCCTACACCAGGTGGAAGCAGTCATACATTTTGAGGATGACACTGAAGAGCTGCAACAATGGGATCAACAGGTGATTCCTTGTCATGATTAAAAATCTCATGGAATTTAACTAGTGCTAGATTGCTTTTTAAATTGTTTCATGCACTTAGTGTTGCCCTCTGAAGCAGCTCCTATACTTTGCTTGCTACATTATTTTGCAGATAGTTGGATTGTGTCAGGCACTGAATGATGTCCTCGATAGCATGGCAAAGAAGGGCTTGTCTATTCCTGTCTGATCTGTTTTTTAGATGGCCAGTTACAAGGTTGAGATGGATTACGTAGCTCATATGTGCACAAAAGCAGAGAAGCTAATTTTCCATGAGTTTCTCATTATTTTTTGAAGCTAAATTACTTTGGAAGTTTTATCTGTTTGTTTATCCTGTCAAGGAGTTTCAATATTTTACAGAGCAGCACAACTTACAGCAATTTGGTCTCTTATTGCTAATGTTAATTTATTTTTTCCCATCGTACCTGCTGTTGCCAGAGGTATTCTGGCTTGTTGGTTACCTGTCTCTGCTTCACCCACACTCAAAACGCTGCCAGTTTTCTTCACCGTTTTTTATCTGTAAGATTTTTGTACTCAAATTATTAATCTTTTTTCCTTTTTCAATTTTATCCTGCCATACCGTATGCTTGATGATTTGTTTTGATTAGTTTTCTCTGAAGTTATTATAATGTTAAAAAATCATCTTGAGGTTGAAGTGGTTGTGATGTCAAAAAATCATCTTGATATTAAATGTTATGGGGCATTTTTTTTATATTTTTTTTGTAGATTTATTTATTTATTTTTGCTTTAGTTTGAACTATTATGTTTGAGTTATCAGCTTGATTTTGTATTTTCTTTTTTTTAACTAATCTGAGGTGTTTTAAGTTGAGAAATTATTTTTTGTTATTATTATTATTTTTAAATTCTAGGGGTGTATATGGTAAGTTAAGAAAATTGAGTTCAGAAATCCTTGCTTGGTTTCTAGTTTATTTTTTTTTTATGAAACAGAGAAATAACAATAAAATTGGGCTCCTCAAGAAACAAAATAATAATAATAATAATAAAAAAACTATTTTTTTGTGCTTCAACTCTCATATGGATTTTTTATGTTTAATCTTTTCTTCTTCTTATCATATATAAAGTATTAAGATATATGTATAGATTATGATAGGGTTTTTTTTTTTATTTTAAAAAATGATGTCTACTAAATAAGAAAAATGTGTTTTTACGATAATAAAGAGATTCATCGATAAAGAAATGAAGTTTGGATTGAGAATTTATCTTTCTTTTATCATTTTATTTGTTGACTTTTGTTTAATTAAATTAAAAATAATATTTTAAAAAACAAGGTTATTTGGTTAAGTTTATAATCTAAATCACGAGTTAGGTAAATTATCATGGTTTAACTAGGTTAATTTAAAACATTGTTATTCTTTCTATACTAAAAAACTATATCAATAATGCTTTTAAATTGTTTTTTAAGATACTAAGTTGCAAGTGCACCTATTAGATTGATTAGGCTATACTGGTCAACTTATATATTGAAATTATTTTAAAATTGAGTTGGTCAACTTATATTGAATTTACTTAGAAATTGAGTTTGGTCTAGAGTGTATTATTCTAAAAAAAACTTGGGTGTCATTACTTAACATATGAACAATGAATTTGCTTTCATTTTTTTACCATTATTTTTTTTTTAATTTTAATTTCATCCTCCAAAGTTAAATGATTAATTTTTTATAAGTTGATACATGTTTTGATTTGTATTTTTTTTATATACACCAAGTGCTTTGATATTTTTTTAGTTATGAATTGAATGTTAATTTTGCAAAATAAAAATTTATTGGTAGTTAAGAATAGAAATTTCAGGAATAATGACTAAATTAAATGAACAAAATAAACACATTTTATTCTGATAATGATTAAATAGCCATTTTTGATATTGGTACTAAAATTTTAATCTGCTCCCAATACTTTTTAGTTAATATGTTGATTGGTCCTTGTGGTTTTAGCGTTTCACATTTTATTCTTAAACTTCACTTGTTTTCCATTTTAATCCTTTAAAGTTGAAAAAGGAGAGAAAATCACTAAAAAATATTGAGGAGAGAGTTATAAGTTAATGACATTCTAGCTACAAAAAAGATGATATCAATGTCAAAGGGTTGGAATGTTTCAGAGGAGTTCTATGAAGACGATTTTCCCTTCATACAATGTTTAAAAAATAAATTAGGGTCATGAATTTTTTTATTCGCTTATTTGTTTTTATATTTTGGAGAAATTAGAGGTAGTTTTGTTGTTGCAAATGAGTTTTTAATTGAGTTTTGTTTTTAAGTGAAAACAAGTTGAAATGAGTTTTGGAGGTTTGGAAGCTCGACTTCATTTATCGATCATGCCAAAAAATATTGCAGTTGACGATTGATTGTTTGCTATAATGAATAACTTATTGTCAAATGAATAAAAAATAGAGCGGATAATGTTTTGTTTCTTCTTAAAAAACAAAATAAATATTAGCCTAGACACATGGGCATGAGGGTTTTTTTTTTTTTTTTTTTTTTGTTGTCTAAGGGAACCTTACCTTGGTTAAATTGGTAAAACCAATAATGCATGACCTCTTTGGTTGTACTTTTTATATTTTTTATTGCTTTCTACAAATTTAAGTGATATCTTTATTTTTATGTATTCTTTACTTTGCATTATCTTTTTGTTCTTATCTAAATCTAAATTAATATCTTCTCTCTTTTATTTTTTAAATTGTTTACTCAAATCTTTTTAAAATCATTTTTATTTTATTTTTATAATGTTTCAAAGAAATTATTGTAATTTATATTTAAATTTCTTCTTTTATATTTTTATATAGATAAAATATATTATCATGATGTATTTATACAAATAAGAACAATTTGTTCTTTGTAAGAAAAGGTATCTTATAAGATAAAAACAATTATCAATTAAATAGAAAAGTCAAGGTTAAATATTAGTATACTTATATATATATCTTTTTTCTTTTCATTTTATTTTTAAAAGAAGATAAGCTTTTCATTTTAGTATTTAATTAACATTGAATACTCTTTCTTAATTTATTGTGCCATATATCTTTTTTTAATTTAATTAATCAAATTTAAGTAATATCTTTTTTTTTAAAAAAAAAATAATGATACATTGAAACATACAACATTGATACATTTTTATATTGATGTATCAACTTATATGTTTTTATGTTTATTTATATTTTGAGAATCTCATTTCAAGGAATAGATACAGTGATAACCCAACATCTATTGGGCTTAGCCATGCATGAATGGATTTAGTGACTTATCAAACCCAACATCTTTTAGGCTTAGCTAAGCGCTCAACCCAATCATGAATGATTTTGGTGACCTATTAGACCTAATACTCTTAGACTCAACCAATAGTTATGCCAAATTAGAAATGGGTTTAGCGACTCAACTCTTATGAGTTTGGTCAAACATTAAGCCCAATCATAATTTTTTCCCCTCTAATCAAATCAAAGATATTTTTTCCCTTGATTGAGTTAGATAAATTTTCTCTCTAATCAAGTTAAAGATTTTCTCTCTATTTGACAAAGGAGAAATAGGAATGTGATAAAGAAAAGGAGAGGATGGGTTTTAAAGACCGATTATAATTTTTAGACAAGATTGACTCTCAATCTACCTTTTCCATGACTTATTTATTTTTTGAATATCTCTCTAAAATTTCATAATATTTTTTTAAAAAAATATACTTACTTAAGTATCAAAGACTCTCTAAACTCATAAGGGATCAAATTGTTGTTTTAGGTATCAAGCATCAAACACTAGTAGAAGGGATCAAATTGCTAGAGCCAAGAAATTAACCTATTATCCAAACCATAAACATTGTTATCAAACTATTTGGATATGTTAAGACATAATCAATGGCACCACATGTGGAAAACTAATAAAAAAAACCATATATAGCTCTTTTAAATCTAGTTTATTAACGTCCCTAATCATCATCTAAAACAAATAATCAAAACACTCATAGAACGAGACGTGTCTTGAGCCTTTCTAAAGTTGTTGGCATATCTATTCCATTAAAGCTTCAACGTCGCTTTATTGTAGCAATTTTATTACAATAAGCTTAATAAAACGGCTATATTTAAGCTAGGTGCTTGCTAACTTCATGAATTTGGAGCGTCAAGATTTTAAAAAGCTTTTAATAAGTACAAGTACAATATTGATTCAAACTATAAAACATATGAGGTCTATTTATCAACCATCTAGAATACATCTAGAATACATCAAGATGATTATGCCTAAAATAACACTAAAAATGTTATATGGTCAATGACTAAGAATGTAAGTTTCGTATATATAAATTAAGTTTTTAACAATAACAATGTATTCTTTTCTTTAAGAGATATCCAAGACAACAACCTTACAACATTTCAAGGATGTTTGAGCAATAAACACGTCAAGACTTAAAAGTTTACTAATGGATCAACATATCTACAACCATCAGTATAATGTTTTTGTTAAACAAAACAAAACGAAAAATATACCTAAATGCCTAACGGTTTGGGTGAAGGATAAAACTTGGATTTGACATATGAGACTTGTCCATATAAACTTTACTAACTTGAATATCATGGAATAAAAAGGGATATTAAAGGTTCTTGATGCAAACCAAGAACCTGGACATGTTGAGAAATTGTTAGTTTACATGGCATGCATAGGACCATTGTTTCTGATACGGATGCAAATTTTTTCAGTTACTTTTAGAAGATTTTGTAGTGAAAGTTAGGAACCAAGTTATTGTTTTCTATTACTTATTATCCATAAACAGATGATCAAACTAAAGTAGTGAATACAATTTTGTCTTCTTTGTTACGTGCTGTCATTACAAAGAACTTGAAAACATGAGAAATTTTTTTGCCACATGTTCAATTTGTTTATAATAAAAGTATACATTTTGCAATTAAGTTTTTACCATTTGAAATGGTTTATAACTTTAACTTGTCACCTTTGAATTTAACTTCTTTACCTTTGAGTGAACGTGTGAACTTAGATGGAAAAAAGAAAAGAAAATTTATAAAGATGATTAATGAAAAGGCACAAATGAATATTGAAGGAAGGACTAAACAATATGTCCAACAAGCCAATGAGGGATGCAAGAAGGTAGTGTTTGAACCAAGTGATTGGGTTTGGTTGCACTTAAGGAAATAACATTTTCTAGAGAAACGACATTCAAAACTCTTACCTCGGGTTGAGAGACCTTTCCAAGTAGTGGAAGGCATAAATGATAATGCCTATAAGCTTGACTTACCAGGTGAGTATGGTGTTAATGCAAGCTTCAATGTTTCTAATCTATCTTCTTTTGATGTAGGTGATAATTTGAGGGTAAATCCTTCTCAAGAGGGGGATAATGATGCAAACCAAGAAGCTAGACATATTAATCATACACTCAGGAATGAGGCTGAATTTGCATAAGAGCCTTTGTCACTTTCAAGTGGTCTAATTACAAGACTTAAAGCTAAACATTTCAAGGAAGCACTAAATGGGCTAATCCAAAAGATTTGGGCTAATTCTAAAAAGATCAAGATGGGCTCAAATAATATTCAAGACTTAGTACACATCATCAAAGCAATTGAAAATGCTAATAATTAGCATGCAAAAACATCACCGACATGGTCTGACCATTAAAGGGTATGAATTTGTTGAGTTTCAAGGATATCAAATAGAGGAATGAACTTGAACTTGAACTTGAATGATTATGTTAAATATATTGAATTTAATTATTTAGCTATTTATGATTGCCTCTAGAATTCCAAGAAGTCTAAAAACATGGGGACTTGTTTATGGTGATGTTTATGTTATTTTAAATCTTTAGTTATGATTTTTTCTATTCTTGAAGGGTTGTTTCAAGTATGTAGATGGGTATTTTGAATTGAAAAGGAAGATTATGATTTCAAAAAATTATCATTATTACGAGGTCTTGTGTTCCTCTTCGTTCTTAAAAAAACTTTTAGAACTTATCAAACTAGTCTTGTGGTTTTCAAACAACTAAACTTATCACCTTGATTGTTGAGAGATTATCAGGTTTTCTTGTATGGCATTTCAATCCTTCATAGTCTTGGTTTTCATCTGGTTAGGTATTGGGTCAAGGCTCAACCAATCTTGTCTATACGATCTTGAGGTTCTACACTATCATTGTTATCGGGTTTCATCACAATTATTGATGGAGTTTATATCAGTTCTACCATCCATTGAACATTCATATTAGTTGTGTGAAAGATGTTTCATAGACAAAAAATTTCATGTTTTTTTTGAAGGAGTCTAGATCAAGAGCAAGTCAATCCCTATAAAAAAAAATACATATCAATGTTTGTTGTTCTATCAAACCATATTTGTTTGGCAAAAAACTATATTTTCTACTTTTTATTAGTAATTATAGTAGAAGAACTTGGCCATACTTCTTAAAAGAAAAGTTAAATATGTTTAGTTATTTTAAGAAGTTTAAGGTACTTATTGAAAAGGAAAATGGTTGTTTTATAAAATCACCAATGATGTATAAGGGTGAATTTCTTTCTAATGATCTTAATGAGTTTTTTGAACATCATGATATAAAGAGACTTCTAATGTTGCCTAGATCCTTATAAAAAAAAATGGCATAGTGGAGCAAAATATTATAAATATCCTCCATATGGCAAAAAACATGCTTAAAAATAAAAACATACCAAGGATTTTTGGGTTAACATTGTAGATTGTGTTGTCCACTTGTAAATTTAATGTCTTACCAAAGGCTTAAATGAAATGGATCAATAAGAGGCATGAAGTAGAAAAACCCATAATGTTACTCGTTTGAAAGATTTTGGAAGCGTTGGCTACATGCATATATATATGATCAAGTTTGGATGAAGCTAGATGACAAGAGAGAAAAAATTATCTTTGTTGGCTATAATCAAAAGTTCAAAAGATATAAGCTCTATAGATCTAATGAACAAAAGATGTTGAGTAAAGATAAAGAAATAGTATCATTTTAGAAAGTAGATGATGATGAGAAATATGATTTTCTATTGGGTCTTGATAAAAATAGTGAGAGATATAAAGATTATCAAGAACAAGTTACACCTCTATAATCATCAGTGATGCCATCTTCACATTTATCTTCTTAGTTTAGTACAAGTTCAAGTAGTGGCAACCCACTATGAAAGATGAGAAGACTAAATGACTTATATAAGATAAATAATTTTATTGATGATGATATAACACTATATTGTCAACTTGCTATATATGATCCTATAATGTTTAAGTAGCAATAAAGGATGAAAAATTAGGAACTTTTATGAAATGAAGAGATTGTATTAATTGAAAATAATGACACATGAAAATAAATTCCTAGACCAAGTCAAAAGAAACAAATAGATGTCAAATGAGAGGTGGAGAGGTGCAATGTTAGGTTAGTGACAAAAGGCTATATTCAAAAGCATGAGATTAATTATGATAAAGTATTTGCTCCACTTGCTATATTGGAAACCATTTGATTAATCATTCCTATCGTTGCCTAACAAAGATGGAGAATATATCAAATAGATATCAAATCATCCTTTTTAATGGTTTTCTTGAGGAGAAGGTATAAATTAAGCAACCTATGGGATATGGAGAAAAGGTTTTAAAGTTAAAAAAAATCCTTTTATAAATTTGAGTTTTCTGATTTTAGAGAGAGACAGACTTGAATGTTCGAAATAAGAAGAAAAGAAAGGGAGTAAATGATGCCAAGGTTGGTGAAGAAAATTACATGAATTTTCCCTTCTGATTCTCTGTGTTTTCTATGTTGTTGGTGATTTTGTTATTCTCTTCTTCGATCTTCCTTTTCTTTGTTATTTTCTCTCTTCTCTATTCGTCCCCTATTTGTCTTCCTCTACATGCAGGTTTTATACTAGGGGAAGGCAACCCTTCAGCTGTCTATGGTGTGCAGCGAAGGGTTGCTGCCTTTGCACTACCCAGTAGCATGCATTGCAGGCGATGTGCCTGCACTATTCAGGTAATTGAACAGTGCACGCCTGCAAATTTAATGATTTTGGAGAAGGCAAAAATATAATTTGGTCCCTTGTTTTATAATTGTTCTAATCACACCCTTAATTGGCCCTAAACTTTTACTTTGTGCAATTTCATCCCCGTTAGAATTTCGAGTGCAACCTTAGCTTTATGTGCCTTTTTTATTTTGGTACTTGGTTTCTGATTTGCACGATTTAACCCCTAATTGACCATTAGACTCTCAATGCATTCAATTTGGCCTCTAATTTCACATAATTGGGCTTGAAAAATTCAATTCGATCTCCAAAAATGACAATCTCATCAATTGAACCAGAATTAAATCAAAAACTTGATTTCTCATTGATTAAGCCCTTAATAAAATTAATTTGACCAATTTAAAGTATAATTAAGTCATTGCGCTTAATTAAATCTTTCAATTGGATCCTACTTATAAAAGGTGATGAAAAAGAAATGAAAAAGAAAATGTGTGTGTGTGTGTTTTGTTGTGTTTTATTTATTCAATTATTTATGTTGTTTTGTTAAGAAAAAAAGTAATATAAAGTGAAATAAAAAAATATGTTTTCTTTCCATACGGCCAAAGCATTTTCTGAAAATTTATTTTAGATTTAATAATAAGTTTATTAAATCTTGAGAATTTGGCTTATATTAAAACAAATCGTGAAATTAATTCATGATAATTAGTGGTTAATTTCAGGTAGTAATCGACGGGTTTACGCATAGACTAACATTTGCACATTCAGAAATAACAACCAAAATTATCAGGATTATTCTGAGTGGTGGTCGTTTTTTTATAGATCGATCAATCGTGAAATTAATTCATGAGAATTAATGGTTAATTTCAGGTGGTAAATGAAAAAACTACAAGTAGGCTAGTATTTATATATCTAGAAATAACTTATAAAATTCACAGGATTATTCTGAGCGGTGACTGATTCCCTCTTCAATCGGAATATTTTTTACGAGGTATAAAATCACGAAAAACTCATCCATGATAGGTGATCCTTTTAAGGTGTCTACATGGATCTGTTTCTTGATATTTTATTTTGGGTTCACAAACTCATAATAAAATTTCAAAAGTTAGATTTATTCACATGAATAAATATGACCCATTGAAGCGTTCAAAATCACATCAAGATAGACAATGCAGCTTACCTTAAGTAAGGCGTACTAGGAGTACTAATACCTTCCCTTTACGCAACCAGTCCCTTACCCTTGAATCTCTGACCAGACTAGTGCAACTGGGTTTTTCTAGTGACCCTCATCAGTTAGGTGGTGACTCCTCAACAACTCCATTACAAGATACAAAGACCCCCCTCGCCGGGACGCCGTGTGGCGACGTGCGACAGAAACCATGGAAAAGAATACGAATTAAGGACTTGTGTCTATTCATTCCTCAAAACAGGTAGGTCACCTAGTATAATGAGAACATCTTCCTCCATCTTCCACCTGGGTAGGTCACCCGTCATAATGAAACCCCACCATCTTCTACCCGGGTAGGTCACCCATCATAATGAGACAATCTTTATCTTCCATCTAGGTAGGTCACTTGTCATAGTTAAACCCCACCATCTTCCACCCGAGTAGGTCACCCGTCATAATGAGACCACCTCTATCTTCCATCAAGGTATGACCCCACCATCTTTCACCCGGATAGGTCACCCATCATAATGAGACCTCCACTATCTTCCATTCAGGTAAATCACCCATCATAATGAGACCATCTTAACTATTCTAACCAGGGTAGGTCACCCAGCATAATAAGACCATCTTAACTATTCTAACCTGGGTAGGTCACGCAACATAATGAGACCATCTTAATTATTCTAACCAGGGTAGGTCACCCAGCATAATAAAACCATTTTAACTATTCTAAACCAGTTAGGTCATTTGTTATCATAAGACCATCTTAACCATCTAACCTGGGTAGGTCACCCAGCATAATGAGACCATCTTAACTATTCTAACCCGGGTAGGTCACCCGTCATCATAAGACCATCTTAATCGTTCTAAGCCGGGTAGGTCACCCAGCATAATAAGACCAACTTAACTATTCTAACCAGGATAAGTCATCCAACATAATGAGACCATCTTAACCATCTAACCTGGATAGCATAATGAGACCATCTTAACTATTCTAACTGGGGTAAGTCACCCAACATGATAAGACCATCTTAACTATTTCTCACTTGAGTAGGTCACTCCTTATAATGAGACCATCTTTTTATTTCTTTATAACACCTACTATCTACAATATTTTACAAGACTCCAATCGTAAATATTGTAAAGAAGAGGGAAACTATCAAAACCTAATTTTGGGTTACTCCCCAAATCTACCCAAAAATAGCAAAAATAAAATAAAAAGGGACTGGTGTCGGTAGGAAAATCAAAGAGAAATTTTGGACGTTTTCAAGAGCTCAATCGTACTTTTTTTAGGCCTGAAAATGAAGAAAAAAAAGTAGAGTCAAGGCTAAAGTAATTTATTATTGAATAGATCTACGTGAAAATTAAGTTGAAAAAATAAAGATAAAATCCCAACATTGAACTGCCCCAGCTCGCGGGGAGGGTTGTCGCTGCGCCGCGCTCTCGCGGAGGGTGCGACAATAAATATAAAGTAGTGATACTCTTTTGTATATTTGTACATGGATGACATGATCTTTACAGGAAATAATCTAAAGATGTTTGGAAACTTCAAGCAAGTAATGATCAAGGAGTTTTAGATGATAGACAATGGTCTTATGACATAGTCTTAATGATTGAGATAAAGAAAGAACGATGAAATCTTTTTAAGCTAAAAGAAATTTGCAAAAGAGATTCTCAAGAAGTTCAAGATGGAGGATTGTGCGAAAATGAGTACTCCAATTGAATATGAAATAAAGATGTCAAAAATAATGAAAGAGAAAAGATAAACTCTTTAATATTCAAAAACCTAGTTAGAATTTTAGATGTAAAAGAATGATGTGTGTGTTGTTAAAGATGGAAAAAAAACTATGAATTGCATGTTGGGTTGACTAGAGAAAATGGTATCCGAGAGGGATAACCAAAATGTTGGCTAATATTGGCTCCCTTATTGGAATGTCAGATTGAATTGGCAACCATATTAGGTTTATTAGAGTTAATGTATCCGAATGTAATAACTAAAGTATTGGTTACCATGTTGAAATGCAACCTAGAAGGGTTAGCTAAAGTAAAAATGGTATTCGTGAGAGAATTTCAAATTGAGATTCATGGATAATGAATATTAAAATGGATTATTTGTATTTATAAATTTTGCGAATTGATTTTTATTGTTAATCTTATTAAATGAATTTGATTTCTATTACTGGTCATGCTTAGGCATATCAGGAGTAGTCCTAGTCATTATGTTGTATTTTGTGTATTTAAGGATGAGATTATAAACCTAATCATGTAATCTCTTAGAGATTAATTTATGTAATTTAATATTTTGTGATGCATGTAAAACATTAGAAGACTTAAATAGTTATGTGTGGGTATTGTAATCATGTTATAGAGGATGTCTTCAACTATATCTATTTAAGGTTGAATTGTATGTTAAGAATTCACAATTAACTAGTATTCAAAATACTTAATTAGTTATACTAATTGTCATCTTTTGTATATGTTTTTAGAATGTGTTATATAGACGTTCAATAAGTTTTTTGCTTTATTAATGTGTGTCTTGTGATCCAGGATGATTGGGTTCAATGTCACATGTGACACATGATGATGACTCTTTAGATCTCTAATATATAAAGGTGACTACGAATTTTGACAATCATATAAAAAAAAATCTCTTATTTTCATATAAAGAAAATATTGTTCAAAAGAAAATATGGGATTTAAAACTCATGGCGATATATTTGTGGTATAAGAGCTGGGTTATTGATTCAAAAGCAGGATTGTAATTTGATTTTAAATGATGGTCCGAACTAGATAAAAAGCGAGGACTGGACCTTCCCCCGGGTGGGAAAATAGAAATGAGTAGCCATCCAAGTAGTGAAACCGGACTGGGACTTTAAAATGGTGGATATTGCGTCTTACAGACCCATGATATCAGCTCATCCCAAACATGGAGAGTTAATGATCGATTTTCCCAACAAGTTGAGGTGTCTTTACCTAAGGCACCTGAGAGACAAATCATACCTCCTGTCATGCCTCATCTACTCGGCATTTATAGAAAAGTAGGTGCGAGCTTTGGCAAATAGGATGGGAGGAGTTATAGGTTCGACTCCTTGAGATAGTGTTGTTATTATGGCCCAATGAACAAACAGTACAAAGGACTTAGGATGAGTCTTTTCTGGAGACGATGGCTTTGGAAGACAGAGAAGATTTTAGGTTATTTAGTTGTGCCTGATAATATTAGGGTATCTTGTGTTTCCCACGTTCTTGTTGACAACATGCAAACCTAGTGGGAGACAATGAAGATCTTAGGAGACTCTGGTATGGGTGGATTTCTAGATTGAGTTGAGGAACATGTATCTGTCGAGATGTCATAAAAAAAATTAAAAAGCAGGAGTTCAATGCCTTGGGATGATCTATCACTCATGGAGTATGAGAGGAGATTTCGATACCTCTCTATGTTTGCTTCAGTATACCTTCCTACCGGGCAGCACTGATAAAAGAGGTTCAAGAATGGGTTGAAACAAAGGTTGTCAGTATCATTTCGGTCACTGTTCTGGTTTTTATATTGGTACGGAACGTTTCGGTTTCAGAGCATTTTGGCGTGCCGTTTCAGGGTTGTACTGTTCATATATAATTAATTATATATATATATAAAAACTTAAAATATTAATTTAACAAGCATAATTAAAATTCAAGATAAATTAATTTTAAATTATACAATACAAACAAAAAGTTAAACAAACATAATATCAAAATTAGAAAAAAATAATAAATTAATCAAAATAAAGAGAATTTTAAGGCCGGAATGGCACACCAGGAACAGTACCAAGATGTTCCGACCGGAATTTCTAGAAAAGACTGGAATTAAAACCAAAACTAAAATGATACCGTTTTGTTTCGGTTTTTTTAATAAAACAAAATATTTCGACCATTCCAAATGGAACAGAACAGTATTAACAATCCTAGTTAAACAAGAGCTACATATCGGTTTAGGAATTTTACAATTTAAGATTGTAAGGAATCTAATGGAAGCAGCATTGTCCCTTGAGACTATAATGAGTAAAGAAAGAGAAAAGATTCAATCTTTATATTACGGAGATCTCATTTCCCAATGAAAAGGAAATGAGGTTATTATAGTCAGTTTATTTTTTTTTTGGGGGGGGGGGGTTAAATTTGGGAATTTAAGAGTGCAAAGAGCGGGTCACCTCATGGCACTGAGGGTGAATTTAGGGGACTGGTGCATAATTTGGGTCGGCTACTCAGCTGGCAAAAGACTACCATTTATCCTTGATCTGTGATTTGTCATCAAAATCACCCCAGGGATTGTTCATCTTCTCTTGGACCATGCTTTATTTGTAAACAGGAAGGACACCACGAGAGGGAATACCATATCATAACTCTCTGCTTTTATTATGGGGTGGCTGGGCGTAGGAAAAGATAGTACGCACATTGAGATACTGAGCAAACTCAGAGTCAGCGACAGTCAACATTAAGATATCTGTATTTAGTGACTGTTAATAGGATGGGTGGATCAGTTCAGATGGGAGTTTATGACAACTAGATTCAAACTAGAGGTTAGGAGGAGAAGACTCAAGGGAGAGTCTTCCATATGAATCAATAGAGCAGCTATGGATATGGTGGCATGGACATACCTTGCAAAAGAAAAACATACATAAGATGCAAGATATTGCAGCAAAAGTGACCGATCGCATATTTGATATAACAGTGTGACAAATGGTGCCACAGAGCTGCCCCCTGGCAAGGTGATCAGCTCAATTTATAATTATAAACAATATTCAAGAGCAAAAATAAGCTTAAAGCAACCATGGGCACAACCAAAGGTGGAGCTGTTTGTTAAAACAGCCGATAAATGTTACAACCAAAACAGAATACTGATGAAATGCATCACATCTCAAAGTTCCAAGTACTCTCAGCAGTTAATTTTGGCATTTTTGACTCCTCAGCCAAATTGATGGATGCTAAAACCTGAGATAAAGGAGCAAAGATTAGAAAATCTTTTTTGAGTTAAAAATACATAAAATTGAGAAGATTTTGGAAATCCTAGAAACGCTTAAAGAGGCTTATCCAAACAGGTCAAAGCACACTAGAACCATCTAAAAAAATTAGGCAGCTCACAAGCAGAAATCTAGCATCCAAATAGCAGAAAGTTATGCAATCACCCATTTTCCTATATCATATGCAATCCCCAGACATGCATTACCTTAAGGCCATAAAAGTGTAGGTGTTTTATTGAAAACTCTCAATCCATTGGTTCAGATTTCTCTTCAAATGAACACAATCATGCCAAGGTCTTTTCATGATTGAAAAATGTAAGTAAAATACAACTACTACTACTCTCTGCAAAACCAGAACATACCCAGTTATAATTCAACTAAAACCTAGAAAAAACAAACATGCTTGTGTTAAAGGATCAATAAGATGCATCTAGGAGCTATAAAATGGAGACACAACATGTGAGGCCATGAACGCACTAGAAACACAGTTCCTATCAATGAATTCTCAAAGCGTTAATGGAGGATCAAATTCTCAAAGCGTTCACTAGCTTGCTAAATTTATGCTCAACTCCATTACAAGTCTCGTACAGTTACTATCAATTAGAGTGAGAACATGTGGTAAATTCAACCAGTGCTGTTTTCTTTTTCTATCTCTTGATATTTCTTATTTTATTTGTTAATTTGGAACCAAAATCCAGCATCTAGCCAAAAAGCATACAAATGGAAATCATGTGTTTACCTTGAAATTCCCA
The DNA here is from genome assembly GCA_015731905.1 of Salix dunnii. Taxonomy (NCBI): domain Eukaryota; kingdom Viridiplantae; phylum Streptophyta; class Magnoliopsida; order Malpighiales; family Salicaceae; genus Salix; species Salix dunnii. Next base: position 12,472,826 of record CM027672.1, read on the forward strand.
TTCAGCTTTGAATTCCTTAACCACTCCAAGCCCAGAGTCTTGCTTGACGTTTGATACATAGCCCTGAACACATCATCACCATAAACCTTCCGAGATACAGCAAAATTCCATGAATTTTTTGCCAAATCATAACATGGCTCGAACGTAGTCAGTCCTCCAAGTACATAGGTATACTTCAACTTGCAATTCTCTGTACCGAGCATATAATTAGCAGATATCTTGTTCTCTGAATCAACCACAAGAGTCCCATCCAAAATAGTCCGTTTGTCCGTTCTACTATGAATGTATGTCAAATTCAAGGGCTTGTCCGCAACCTTAACTGAACTCATAAACTGAAACCTGATATCCTGCAACAAAAGACCAAGTGAAAATTAGGTCAATGTCAGTGACTAAATTCTACTATAATTCAAAGTTTTCTTTTAATTTCCTTAATTTCAGAGCTACAATGGAAAAAAAGTTACAAATTAGCAACTGAAGCCCTAGACTCTTAAGCAAAAAAAAACAAAAAAATGAATTAAAGATTCAAAAATCCTAATGCCCTCTTTGGCTACAGATGAATCAATCAGGAAACAAGCCAAAATGAAGTCAAACTTGAGTAATACAATCGTCTTTTCAATTCAAGTTTCCTACAAAATTAACAGCCACATAACAGACCTTAACCGAATATAAAAGCAAAGAGGAGTTACCTTTTTAGGAACGTTGTAGTCAATTATGAAGAAGCCAGGTTTCTCGACTGCTAAAGACATGCCATTCAAGCTAGGGCCGTTGACGACTGTGGCGTCAGTTATGGAAGCCCGGAGCTTAACATCGCCGGCGTTGAAGGCGACAGTAGCAGCGGCGCTGCTTCTGTCATTATCATACTTGGCCCTTAAAGACGCCTTCATTTCGTGAAAAACAAGAAAGACAAAGAGAGGATTATCGGGGCCTCCAATTCTAGCCAGGAGTTGGTTACGGAGAGCGGAAAAAATGTCTTTTCTGTATTTCTTCTTCATGCACCAAAATATTAAAAACTAAATAAAATATTATTTTAACATTTTTCTTATAAAACACTAATTGTATGGTACAAATATTATTTATTTATTTTTTAAAAAATATTTTTTTTATTTGTTTTCTAAGTTCATAGTCTGACTCGACTTTTTTTTTAGTTGTATTTATTATTATTTGATTAATTAAAATTATTCAAGTCATTTTTAGACTTGTCAAATTAACTTTGTCGGTTAGGTCATGTATTATTATTAAAATGATTGTGTTTAAAATATAATTAGTTCTTCTAAAAACTTTTATTATTGGAATGCATGTAACAAAACTATATTTATACTATTTAAAAAATTATATTATTAATTTATCAAAATTAGAAGATATATTCTTAAAGTATAAAGTGTTGTGTTATGTAAATTGGATTATTTTAAGATTATTTAAATTTAATTTCAAGTTTATCAAAAATAGTTAATTTTCATTAAGTTACTTTCAATCTCATGGAGTAAATTACTTCCTCTATTTTTTTAAAAAAATTAAATAGTTCAACTCATTTTAAAAAGTAATTAATTGAAATTTTCGTCAATTTCATATTCTTTTCTATTTTATTTTTTTAATATAAAAAATAAATAAATGATATTGAAAGAAAGATGGAAAAAAATATATTCCTTATGTAGAAAATAATATTAAATAAAACATGAGCAACGTTGATCAAGGAATTCATTGAATAATTTTTAAAATTAAAGGGACGGTTTAATTTATTTTGAAAAAATGAAAAGAATGATCGATTTTTTTTATACCTAGAGTATCATTTGTTCTAAAATGGCTTTCTATTAAGACTTTGTGAATAGTACTACTCCCTACAATTATAATAACTATAACATGTTAAAATCGCAACACTAGCTATGTAAAATAACTGACCAAGTCAGCTTTGTCTACCGGTTCTTTTGCAGATTGTTTAGTTTCAATATTGTTTTTCTATTTTTGAAAATTTCTTTAGGATTTTACGGCTAGAAATAATTAAAGTAGTTGTTAGTTCTTATTTTTATGTAACCAACTTGCCTATATAAAGTAATTTAATTATGCAAAATAATATATCATTTTGTTCTCTATTTTCCTACTACTCTCATTTTATTCAATAGTTTGGTATTAGAGCCTCAAAATCATGGGCGTTAAATTCTTGTGCCTATCTTTCTTCTGATTGCAAAATGGATGGTCAACAATTTAGTAGTGGAATTAAACAACTCAACCATATTAATTACAACACTTGGTCTACATGTATGATGTCTTACATGCAAGTTAAGATTTGTGGGAGGTTGTCAATAGAAGTGAAACTTTACAATCAAAAGTAAAAGACACAAATGGTACATTAAGGAAGTGGAAGATAAAAGTGGGTAAAACATTGTTTGCTTTGAAGACAACGATTGACGGTTATATGCTGAAGCATATAAGGGATGTCAAATTCCTAAAGAAGTTTGGGATCTATTCTTAGAGAAGAGCGATACAAGACTCTAGTTACTTGAAAGTGAGTTGTTATCAACAACTCAATGCAAAATGATTGCTCAATATTTTCACAAAATAAAGTCATTATGCCATGAAATTTTTCACTTAGATCCACAAGCTCCCATTCAGGAAACCAAGATGAAAAGAATTGTTATTCATGGTTTGAGATATGAATACAAGGGTTTCATTACTGTAATACAGGGATGACAAGATCAACTATCACTTGTTGAGTTTGAAAATTTGCTTGTTGATTAATAAGCTTTAGCTAAGCAAATGGGAGGAGCCTTACCAAAGAGTGAAGAGGAAACACTCTACGCCAACAAAGGCAATGAGAATTTCAAGCAATATGAAAATGGTGGGTTTATAAGGCATAATGACAAGATGAAAAATTGTCAAGGTGCAGGAAGTAGTCGTGCAATGAGAGGTTGGAAAAATTAGGATAACAATAAGAAACTTGAAAGAAAATGTTACAATTATAGAAAAAAAATGTCATATGGCAGAATTTTGTATGTTATAGACAAAGTTCATGAAGAGTAATGTTGTTACTTCTAAAATTGAAGATGAATGGGATGCTGGGGCATTATTTGTTACAGAAAAAGAAGATGATGATGAGTTAGCCCTTACAGCAACATAGCTGATCAAATCGACTATGAGAAAGAATGGATAGTTGACTCTGGTTGCTCCAATTATATGACTGGAGATAAAGAGAAGTTATGAAATTTGCTAGAATACAAGGGAAATCGTGTGGTGGTAATAACTAACAACTCAAAATTCCCAATAGCTCATGTTGGTAATACAATGGTCTTTAACCGTTACAGTGTTAATAAGGTAATACTTTAGAAAGTCTATCATGTTCCACATATAAGAAAAAACCTTCTTTCTATATCATAATTAACATCTTCAAGGCATGATATTTAATTCAGTCCACAAGATATGAGAGTATCATACTATTGAGATTGCAAAAGAACCATGGATAAAGGGGTTGAGATTAGAGTCAGCCTATGTAATGTTTACAAAAATTGCATACATAGACAAAACTAGAAAAAATGAGATTACAGACTTATAGCATCTGTGTTTGAGTCATATTACCTATTCTAAGCTAGTTGTAATGATGAAGAAGTTGATGTTGAAGGGACTCCCTCAACTTGAAGTAAAAATAGACATAGTTTATGGAGGATGCCAGCATGGGAAAGCTCATTAGTTGCCGTATGAGGAGTCCAAGTTTATAGCCATGAAACCACTAGAATTAGTCCACTCCAATGTTTTTGGACATGTGAAGCAAGCTTCTATTAGTGGGACGAGATACATAGTGATTTTTATTGATGATTTTTCAAGATACGTGTGGGTTTATTTTCAAAAAGAGAAATTTGAAAACTTTTCAAAATTTTGAAAGTTTAAAAGTGCAGTAGAAGCAGAAATTAGTGAGAAAATTCATTCTTTATACATGGATAAAAAGGGAGAGTACATATAGACAAGTTCTCTAATTTTGTACTAGAACATCGAATACATCATTAATTCACATGTGCCAACACTCCATAATATAATGATGTCGGGGAAAGAAAAAACATACACCTCATAAAACTTTGTTGCAGTATGTTCCATGCAAAGAATGTTACATGATGTTTTTGGGCAGAAACAATGAAAATTGTTGCTTATGTGATCAACAAGCTTCCCCAACAACAATCATGTTTCCTTTCACCTTTTCAAAAATTATGAAACACAAAACTTGTAATAAGTTATTTTCATGTTTTTGGATGGTATGTTATGTGTTTATTCCTAATCATCGACGTAGCAAGATTGACAAGAAAATTATGAGGTGTATTTTTATATGATATGATAGTAAAAGAAAATAGTGAAAATGATGTGATCCTTTAACTAATAAGTGTTACACATCATGAAATGTGATGTTTGATGAAGCATCCTCATGGTGGTTCTTAGAAAAGGAGATGTTACAGGATTTAAATTCTTTTATAGTCAATCCAGCTCCAACTGGATTTAGATGAAAGAGAAGTTTTAGATGATGGCATAACACAACATCCTTAGTAACACAGGTGTGTATGAACCTAGGTGAAGAATGAGAGCTTATCAAAACAGAGGAACCAAGATGATCAACAAGAATTAAAATGTCAAATCCTAAATATGTCAATGTTGTTATAACAGAAGAAGATGCAACAGAACTTAGGACATTTCAAGAAGCACAACTTAGTTTGGAGTGGAATAAAGCCATGGTAGAACCAAACCTAGGAGCTTATACCAAAACCAAGAGATGTGAAGCTTATTTCTTGCAAATAAATTTACAAACTAAAACATCGCACAAATGAATTGATTGAAATATACAAAGCACATTTGGAATCTTGAGGTTTCTCTTAACAATATGGAATGTAATATGATGAAACGTTTAGTCTAGTTGCAAACATTATAATTGTTAGAGTCTTGTACTTGCATCAACAAAGGTTAGAATCTATGGCAAATGAATCTGAAAAATGCATTCTTACATGGAGAGTTGGATCAAGAAATCTACATGAACCAACCGATGGGATTTCAGAGTCAAGATCATCCTAAATATATTTATAAGTTACGAAAAACACTCTATAGATTAAAACAAGCACCAAGAGCTTGTGGTAAAATTGTTGAAGTTCTAACATATAATGACTATTTAGTGACATCTTGATTATAACGTTTTTGTCAAATCAGTTAACACAAAGCTAGCTATCATGTTAGTATATGTTGATGACTTAATCATAATAGGAGATTATGAAGAAGAAATTCTCCTAACAGAGCAAAATTTGTCAATTAGCTTTCAAGGATTTATTGAAAAAGTTTGAAATGGTTAATTACAAACCAATCTTGACACCAATAAAAGCAAATGTAAAAGTTTATGCTATTGAAGGGAAGGATTTTAAAAGATTCAAACAATGTATCAATAATTAGTAGGGATTTTATTTACTTAACTTTAAGTGGACCAGATATTTCTTATGTAGTTGGTGTGATGAGTCAATACATGGAAAATCCAAAGAAACTTCATTTAAAAGTAGTTCAACAAATTTTAATTATGTGAAAGGCACACTCAATGATGGTATTTTGTATAAGAAAGATGGAGACTGGAAACTAGTTGGTTTTTGTGATGCGACTATGTAGGTGATCATGATACTCGACACTCAACTACCAGGTATGTCTTTATGCTTGGTTGGGGAGCAATCTCTTGGTGTAAAAAAAAGACAACCAACTTTGTCTTTATCAACAACAATGGCAGCATAAGAGAGCACTTAGCTTATATGATTACTAAAGGATTTATGACAGCCAATAAAGATAGCAATTACATTGTATTGTGATAACCAATCAGCAATAAGTTTGGCTAAAAATCCAGTCTTTCATGGAAGAACTAAGTACATAGAAATGCATTATCATTTTATCAAAGAGAAGGTTCTAATAGAAGAAATTGAGTTGAAACGGTTAACATAAGATCAAGTTACATACTTGCTTACAAAAAGCTTGAGTGACAATAAGATTGAAAGTTTTTGTCATTATCTCAAGATGGTTAATAAAAAATATGTTAGTGTTGAGAGGGGATGTTAAAACTATAACACCAGTCATGCAAAATAATTGACCAAGTCAGCTCTGTTTACCATTTCTTCTGCAAATTCTTTCTATATTGCTTTCCTATTCTTAGAAGTCTTTGTTTATCATTTCTTCTGCAGATTGTTTAGTTTCAATATTGCTTTCCTATTCTTAAAAGTTTGTTTAGGATTATCATAACTCAATTATGGGTTATTTCCCTAAACTTACCAAAAAGAAAAAAAATAAAATAAAAAGGGTGACATTAATAGAAAAATCAAGGTGAAAAATTTGAACGTTTTTAAGAGTCAAATTGTATCTTTTTTGTGCCCCAAAATGAAAGAAAATGCAGATTCAAAGGTTAAAGTATTTATTATTTGATAAATCAGCGTAAAAGTTAAGTCAAAACATATAATTATATTTTTTAAGCCAATTTGATTTAATCACGGACCAATTTAAAATGTAAATGAATTAGAACAATCCCTCGTGAAATTATATGCATATAAAATATTTAAAAAACAGTCATTATTTAACATATTTGAAATAAATAGAATAAAAAAGAATAGTTATTAATTTACATACATTTTTTTAGGAAGAGATATTTTGAAATACATACAAAAAGGAATTATCTCTTTTTTTAAAAAAAAAAATACAAGAGGCTTGACAAGTTAAACCAACACATCGCAAGTCATGCCAACACACCATTTCATACAGTAAGGTTCCACGTGTGGACCTGTAAGAGTAGGACAATGCGTTTAGGTCTTTTATTTATTTTGATGTTGGGGGGTGGCATGTTAACCGTTTCATTTTTTTAAAAAAATAAATGAAATGATGTATCATTTGATATTGCATAGTTTTCAATGATTCTGATCTTGAAAAAATAGTGCAAAAGTTTTTGCAACCTAGAAAATGACTTTTTAATTCATTCTTTTTACCTAAAATATCGAGAAAACATATTAGAGTAATTGATAAATTCATTCGTGATCTTGAAAAAAATAAAAAAATCATCACAAAACCCGAAATTAACTTCAAATCAAATGTTTTATCTTGAAATTAACTTTAAATCAAAAATTTTATCGAGTTCATATATAAACAATTTAAAGGGAAAAAAACTTGTTGTGAACTCCTCTCGCCAAACAAAATAACATGACACCAATTTCATTTGTTTATGGCTGAAATTGTGCTAATGTAAATCCTTTTTCCCTAGCTTTGAATTCCAATTACTTTATTTTATAATTCTCAAACTAGGAGCTGAAGAAATAAGAAAAACAAAGTTTAAAATTAAAATTAATTTTGCCCTTAACAAAAATATTGGATCTAATTTTTATATTTTGAAAGTATAGGAAATATGATAATTCTTTTGCCTAATTTCTTTTAAAACCACTCATTATTCATGTATTTTATCTATAATTTTGTGTCATTCAATTTCATTATTTTTCAGTAGATTGATTTATAATTTGATCTAATGAGAGCCGAACAATAAATAAATAAAAATATATTAAAAAAAATCCATAGAGTAACATGTGAGGGGATTCACTATATATTTGGCATCTTAAATTCCCTATTTGTTTTAGATTTATATTTAATAGTTAATTTGATAGGTTTTTTTTAACTTGTTTGATAATATGATAATAATTATTTTTATACTATTTTCATTGAAAAACATATTAAAATAATTTTATTTATTTATAACATCAATTTATCAAAAACAATTTTAAAATACCAAAAAAAAAAAAATCTAACTTGAAAAATAAATAAATAAGTTATTTAGAATTGCTCTTCAAATAATAATAATAAAATAAAAACAAAAAACAAAAAAAACAAGCGGCTCCCAAGCGTGGCACATTTAGATTCGTTTGTGACAAATCAAGGGCATGTGATCGAAATCAAGGGTGATGCTAAGGCCGTAGGTCAGCATATCAGCATAAATTATCTGGATGCAAGTGTTTCCATATTTTATTATTTCCTCAATGACAGCAATCTTGTTGGCGCCAAAAACACATTGGCGCCACATTTCCTCCTTTTATGTTCAGCAATCCCCGGTTCTCCCTCCAACCCTCCGTATCACTCACTCTCTCCCTCAGCACATACCCATACTCCTTCCCTCTCTCGATTCTTCATTTCCAATCTCAGGTAAATTCCTTCGCAGCTCCTTTCTTTATTCTTACAATAATCTTAATTAAGTAGCAAGGTATGGTTAGATCCGCGTTCCGGCGGCCGATCTATTTTCGGAATCGGCCGAGCTAGATCTATTTAGGTTTTTTGGTAGTTCAGGTCGCCGAGATAGAGGTATGGTAGACGACGAGTCGGCTAGACTGATTGTGCACGCTTCTTGTTGCAATTTAGTGGTACATCGAGAATTAAGAAGTGATTTGATGTTAGAGTTTTTGAAGTATGAACTAAAAATCATAATTTAATTTTGCTTTTCATGATTTTCAAGATTAAATATATGGTCTGGTTCGAATTCTGCTTGTGTTAGTTGTTAAATGCTTATTCACCCATCTTAATTGATGGATTTAAGTATTATCTTCTCTATCCGAAATTATATATACATTTATTCTGATTTATTTCCTTTCACTGGCTTTTATGAACTTTCACATCTCTCTTTGTCAATAAACTCTCTGAATTCAAGTTGGCACCTGCAAAATGAAAGATGACAGTAATTTACCTGTGGTTATGCTTATCAATGATTGCTTGTCCTAGCATGCGTTATTAAAAGTTTATCTTGCTTCAGGGCTTGCATTCCAGGCTCTGGGATAATAGTGAGGAAATTGCAAGTTCAATTTTCATCAATGGAGTTAAGGAGTTGCAGTCATTTGCATTTTATCCAGACTGCTAAAGGTGGTAAAATGATGAATATGTTTCGTGGAAAGCCTGCACTGAAGTTCAAGGAGCTCAAAGATATATATGAAAATGGAGAGGCTGGAAATTGTCATTTAGTCCCAGTGACTAGACCAAAACTTGAACTCGATGACTGGTCAATTGACAGTGACAGGGGAAAGACTGAAAGTCCACGTGTGCTTGCAGGAGCAACAATAAAAACTGAGAGCGAATCTCCGCAGTCAAACTGCAGCAGTGTTGTTGATGGAGGAAAAAGTGAATCAGACGATGTTGACTTTGGTACTATGACGCTGAAGCAATTTAAGGAGAGATACAAAGCAAGGAAAGGGAAACTCTCACGAAATGCTGGCTTGATTGGACAAACTAGTGAAACTTGCTCCCCTGCAAAACAAGAACCCTCTGACTCACAATTTGAATTGGAAGAACTCACGGCTATGGAGCCCCTTAGTACTTGGAGATCCAGAATCTTCAAGAGCAGGAAGAAGAAAAGAAAGAGCAGATTAGAAAACAGCTCTTCCAGTTCATCTGAAAGTGTGCCATGTATAGTGAAATCTAAGAGAAAAAAAAGCGATCAGGTTGTCTTTCAATCTAGTGGAATTTTACCTGCACCTATTGATATCAAAGTCGAGGTTATGGAGCCTATTTCCATTGATTGCCGATATGCGACTCTAATAAATTCCTCCTTATGTTGTGGTGAGCCATTGGCTTCTAGTCTTGTTGTATCTAGTGGAGAGACTGAGATAGCCGATGGTTGTGTTTTGGAGACTGGAATGCTTATTGCATCCATTGAAGAGCCTGAGATAGCTGATGGTTGTGTTTCAGAGACTGGAATGCTAATTGCATCCGTTGAAGAGCCAGAGACAGCTAATGATGGTGGTCCTCAAATGTCCATGTTTTCCAAAGACGAACCTCAATGCTATATTGTTAATGATCAATCCTATGAAGACAAGGGTCATGTTAATCCTGAATCAATTCTTGATGTAAATTCTTCTTGTGGGGAGATATTGATGGTGGATATAGCTGAAGCAATCAGTTCCCTGTCTTCAGATTTGTCCCTTTCAGAAATAAAGGAAGAAGATTATGTTGTAGATTCAAATCCCATTGTTGACCCCGCTGGAGATGTCTCGCCAATTAAGGGTGACAGCTCCATGGCGTATAATGACTCTCAAAGTGAAGAGCGTGAGAGAGTTGGGGATCATGGTTTTGAGACTCACAAGTCAGCTTTCTTCAGTAATGAGCTCCAACGCTATGTTGTTAATGAAGAATCCTATGAACCTGTGGAGTATGCTGATCCTAAATCAATGCTGTATGTAAGAGCCTCTAGTGGGGAGATGAGAATGGTGGATGTTGCAGAACTAACTGCTGACCATAATAAGCCTGAGAGAGTTGAGGATCATGGTTTTGAGACTCACACGTCAACTTTCTTCAGCAATGACCTCCAATGCTGTGTTGTTAACGAAGGATCCTATGAACCTGTGGAGCATGCCGTTCTTAAATCAATGCCTGATGTAAGAGTCTCTGGTGGGGAGATAATAATGGTGGATGTTGGAGGATTAACTACTGATCATAATTCATGTTTGTCTTCAACAGAGCTAAAGAAAGAATCTTTTGCTGCATACCCATATCCTCAAAATTGTGGGGATGACTCCACTGAGGCCGCTTCCCCAAGCAAGCATCATGCATCTGATATGGGCATTGAGTCTCAAGATTTTCCTGGCATGCATGAGCTGTTAGAGTCTAAAAGTGACAGTCAAGTTCAAGTTCCTGACATCTCCATGGTTAATACCTCTCAATCTACAGAACTCAGCAACAGACATGGTTTACATCTCCCTGAAGATGAAGCTAAAGATGATATACCTCTTGTTGATGCCAGTGTGATAAGCAGCCCAGTCAGTGGCTTTATCTCATCCAGGGAGTCTATTTTATGCTCAGGTCAAGATGGCTGCTTAGCATCTGCTGCAGTTGAAGAAAAGAAGGCCCCACTATCTGCATGTGGCGATGCAGCAAGAAAGTTCTCTGCAATTGATGAACCTGTGACATTGACAAACGTTCAGGGATGCCATCATTCAAAGCTACAACTTCCTGAAAAGCTCCTTTCGACCCGGAAGGTGCGTCAACCACGGCATGTATATATATTATTTTTCTTTTATATTTCTCTTCAGTTGATAAAGCAGTACTTACATCTCAGGCAATTTCTCCAACATCTCAAAAAAAACTGTGCAAGGCTATGGAGGCTAGTGAATTAGATGATGAAGAATATTACAGTAAGAGAACAAGACGTCACGTTTACATTTATGGACCATGCATTGTGTTTTCCTGATGCTATTAGAGAAAAAAGATTCAGTTTTAATTTGGGTGAAGGTTTTTTACTTTGCCCCCACTCACACCATCTCCAAATTTAAAAAAGTTGTTGGGTTTTTGATGATTGCAGAGTATACACGGAAATTATGCTACATGAATTTGAATGGGAATAAGATTGGTAGGCTTGGAAGAGCCAGTCAAAACCAGAGAGTTGATCTCTCTATTAGCCCTGAGCGGATCACCAGGAAACCAAAGAATGATAAAAATGATTTCCATCATAAAGGCATTCTCAAGGCTCCTCATCCTCCTCGAACTGTACCATCTTTTGGAACAGGGTGCAACTCTGTCCAAAGTTGTTCAGAGAGTGCCATTTCATTTTCACAGAAGCAAATGCGTGATTTCGAATCTATTGCAACTAAACTTACAAAAGAGTTGAACTCCATGAAGGATGTTGTTCAAGAATCATGGCACGCCAAGGTCTATCCAGCTACGTCCTTGAAATATAGTGCAGATGAGGTATGTTAAGATATAAAATTGTAGACATTTTTGCTGTACATCCGACCTACGCCCACTTCCCAAAATTTTCTTTTCTAAAAATATTAGGTGAAGTATAAATTTGTAACTGATTTTTTTTTTTTATGTTATATTTTTAAACACTATCAGTCAAATGCACTGAATAGGCCTTCTGAAACCAAATGACCTTGTGTTTTTGTTCTTTTTCAAATCCATTTCTGTTATTTGAATAACTTGTGTTATTTATCTTAATCACATCATCAGCATGACTATGAGGCTAATTTGTATCAACTTTCCTTCAACTCCATCCAATCCTGCATTGCAATTTTTATTCTTGCATCTCGATTATGCTCCCTAACACAATGCTCATACTTCTGAGTTCCGAACCCATTGTATTTCATATTTTTGTGCGGCACTTTTCCATTCTCGCAGTGGATTACGTCCATGTCTAGAACAGTAAATTATACACTTAAACATAGTTTTTTTCTATTCTTGTAATCTGATATTTTTATCTTGACCATTGTTTCATAATAGTTGAATGAGACTTTTTGGCTTAACTAAGAAGATGATGAGACGGTTTGATTGTAAGTTCTGAAGAACACTTCAGCACAAACAGTTTAACCCCCTTTTGAAAATCAATTCACCTGTTTGAGGCTTCCCGAGGTCTTGACATTTGTATTCAACCTATATTAGAGAAACCTACATAATTGACTTAATATCATCTGTGTTGTGTCCTTACCTCTTTGTTAGCATTTGAAATTGATTTGAGTTTGGGAAACCATTTTATCTTTCTCATTACAAGAAGCTCAAAATTTCTATGGTGAAATGCAGATTTTGCAGAATGTTATTGACAATGATGTACTCTTTCGTTTCTCACATGTTTTTGATTGCTTTTCATTGTGTTTGGCAATATTGTCGTCTGCATGTACATTATGCTCACGTGTAAATTCTCTAAATTTGGCAGGTGAAAATTGCTGTACAAAATGCAACAAGAGTGGAAGAAAGTGCAAGAAGATGGCTTTCCATCATGGCCAGGGATTGTAACCGTTTTTGTAAAATCATGGTTTGTTTCTTATCATGCTTCTGGATTCAGGGCAGGATCATGAAAAACATGGACTGCTTGGATGCTTAATCATGTACTGAGGTATTTACTGATATTTCATTTGACTGATCTCAGAAATTGACTGACAAAGCTTTTGCAACTTCTGGAAATGTGGTCCACAAGAAGAAGAAGATAGTTTTTGCTGATGAAGCCGGCGGAAAGCTTTGTGATGTCAAGACTTTTGAGAATGACACTGCTTCTGTCACAAGGTCTAGCAGTGACAAATAGGTATATTTTTTCGATTAAGAGAAGGATAAGCTTTTGTACATTTAATTCATCCCATTTTCTTTTCACTTTTGGATATTTGAGTGCTCATACGGTGCTTTCTAGAGAGGCAAAATTGATATATATATATATATATATATACAGAGAGAGAGAGAGAGAGAGAGTATGATCTTGATCTAGGGTAGAGAAGCCACCTTAAGAAAGAAGTTGTATTCAGCTAGAAAGCAGAATGGTGCTGACTCCAAAGCTAGTTAACTGATTAGTGATAGCTAGAGAATAGGAATGAGTTTGCTTATACTTGAAATGGAGGCATTCTGTTCAATCTTGTGCTCTCTTCCTCGGCCCAAGAACAAATGTATAATTGTGGCTGGCTGGCTGGCTGGCATCTCCAATGATAAAGAAGAGGAAAATTACATCTTTGCACTGCGTTTTGTTTGGCCGAAGTTAACCCCTGTTTTTATTCCTTAAAAAATGTTTTTCCAGCTCTTAATCCTCACGCCTGTTTACAAGTTTTGAATTGAAAATTTACAAGGAAACATCCAACCTGCTAGTATCCCGTGCGCCGTCGTTCTGTTTTTTCTGGCCATCAATGTGGCTTAGCAGTTGATCACAGACACTCTGTACATCACATCAACATTTTAAAAGTCATTTGAGTAATTCCAATTGAAGCAAAGAGATGACAAAATAATTTTTGCAGGTTGCCGGAGTTGCTCCGATATTTCATCTTTGACAAGTCTTGATGATTACAGATCAAAGCGACCCTTTGTTTGATGTGTACATCCCTAACTGCAAAAACAAAAGGTTCATAGAGGAAAACGAGTGCAAAGTGCATGCATCATTGTAATCTCATCTTTTCACACTCGCTATCATCATGGAAAAGAAACTGAATCACAACCAGACGCCACCATTTAAGAGGTCGACGGACGATGATCATTTCACTTTCTTCTTCTTTTTTGTCACAGTGATTGTTCGCCCGAGCTAGGATATCTCTGCTAGTGATATTTTTTACTTGTAAAAAAGATATAATTGTCCCCTGATATCTTAGTTACTGGGAATGATCTCAGAATTTAAATATCGTGTATTACGAGGATGTATCAATTTTAATATTGTAAGTTGAATTGTTTGTTTGTCTAGAATAAAATCAAGGTATTCTCGTGATCTGTTTAAGGTTCAAAAACGAATTTTTTTTCCAGTAATAAGGTTTTTATTCTATTATATTAAAATCTAACCATTCTAATACCAAAATAAATAGAAAAATATATTATTTGTATTTCTTTTCTTAAATGAGAAGATTGCTTTGGATTTTTTTAAAAGTGAAACTTAGTCTCTTTAATACTACTCTAGTATCTTACAATGTAAACTTATAGCCCAATACCAAGTGAGAGGATTGAAAAATGTGTGAAGGATCCACAAAAACTTTAAAATGATCCTTGAATTTTTTTTGGGGTTTGTTTGGTAAAAAAAAAACCTCATTAATTTTTTTAAATAAAATGTCAAAATAGGGGTGTATTTGCTATACATGCTAACACTAGCAATAGTCCAAGGATATTAGAAACAGAATAGCAACCAACCTTAAAAATATGCTGTAATAAAGACTTCAATGACTATCTTGAACATAAATCATGTTAATAAGTTTTTCAAATTGTCTTGATCATAATGCATATTCCTGATATTAATTAAATGAGTTGACAGAAATAGTGTGTTAGGAATTAGCGATAAATTTTAATATTTGAGGGTATATAATTATATTATAAAATATATCTCTAGATATTAAATATATAAAATAAAAATAAATGAATCATTAAAATTTAAACCTTAGAATATTTAGGATGTCTTTTTGACCTTCTAACTCTTGAAAGCTAGGGTTTGTATCTATAAAGTTTGAAAGAAAAAAAAAAGAATATTCAATATGAAACTATGAAAAACAAAAGAATATACTCACTTAAAAAGGTATCATCTAAATGACATTGAAGTGTTTAGTTAAATTGCACTCAATGCTCAAGTCTTCCTGAAATTGGGACATCCATTATATAATGTCCAATAATTTCCATATTAGTTTTTCCATCTAAGTATTGGTTGTTTCCCATTAATACCTTCAAGGGATGTTTGTTTTCTTACCTTGATCATGAGATGTTAAAAAGGTTCTCCTAGCCTACTCGTTGTAACCTTAGCATGGTGTGTAAAATTCAATGAAAATCAATAAACAAAATAATTAATAAAATAAATTAACAGTAATCATATGCATTTAATTTTAAATTCATAAATTAAAGTTCATAAAGTATTTGGGAATAATGAATTTTTGTATAGGGATAATTATATTTAGAGGATAAGGATTGTGTTCGAGGAGAAATTATATGGAAATGTCAAAGAAATGTTACATTATAGAGGAGGCTAAA
Organism: Salix dunnii; assembly: GCA_015731905.1. Classification (NCBI taxonomy): domain Eukaryota; kingdom Viridiplantae; phylum Streptophyta; class Magnoliopsida; order Malpighiales; family Salicaceae; genus Salix; species Salix dunnii. The sequence continues at coordinate 12,488,237 of CM027672.1, forward strand.
GGCTGGCCATTAGAAAGAGCAATTAAGAGGAATTAATTTTATTTCTCTTTAAGAGAATTAATTGTGTTTTGTGGAAGTAAAATGAGAATTTCAAATGATTTAGAATCATTGAAGCGTAGTAACAACCCTACATAGATTTAACCTGTCAACTTTCACCAGCAAATAAACTTAGATAATGATTTATTACGGGGACGACTTCTTCATAGAAATTATATTCATGGATGTTATCTTTCTAACAAAACTTATCTTTTTAAAATTGGAGCTCTAAAACTCAAGATATGAGCATAACTCTGAGGAGAAGTTGAATTGTCAACATTGCTGGCCAACAAACCATAAAACAAAAAATGAGAATAATGGTATCCTAGGGACAAAATTTAATTTGATCTCCTCAAGGAGATGTGTAATTTCATGTCTTAATTATTGAAGTAAAAAAATTGTATAAGGAACCAAATTTTATACAAGAAGTTATGATAGAAATAAAATGGGTGTTGTAAAAGAGACAACGAGAACTTAAGAGAAGAAAGAAATCTTTTAAAAGAAAATTTGTGTGTTGATTTAAGATTGTTATTACAAAAATAGAATAATGCGGATTGGAATGATATAATGAATATATAATCAGGGGGACTTAAGAGTTATGCAATAACAGTCAGGAATCATAAGTTGAACATGTAGGTATCTTTTATCCACTATTTTATTGATTATATAAAGAATGATGATCTTTATATAGTTTGAATGATATAAGTTATGATCAGTTGAAGGGAAAATGAAATTGATATGAAAATGACATTAAATAAAAATATAATGTAAATGTCTATATAGAGAATGAACTTGATTACTCATTTCGGGAAGAAATGACTAAAGATATCAATGTATAAGACTGATATTGACATCTTCCATATAATGAATTTAAGGTATAAATTTACTTGATTATCTATTTTAGAAGGAAATAATTAATGATATTAGTGCACACTAAAGAGGCTAAATGAAAAGAAAATTCTGAGGCTAATGAGAGGGAAATTCTATGTAATCTTTGCTCAAATTTATGCATGATTATGATGGTGAAAAAAATCAAGGGTATGATAAAATAAATTTTATGCATGAAAATTAGGTGGACATATGAATTTGTTGAATTTTAAGGTTTTGAGTAATATTGGAGAAAAAATTCAAGTTATCTTTATAGAATGATCAAATAACATTCCTTTCTCTATTTTAATTCTAAAAAATAAATTGTTTATTTTTCTGTGAATAAATATCAATTATACCCATAAATTACTAGGTTATTTTTAATTTTCAACTAAACTATTTTTTTATATAAATTTTGTTCCTCAGTTTTTTGATTCCTCAATTAAAATTTAGGTTAGAATAGTTTAATTAACATTAAGAGGTTGTTTGATAGTATCATTGGAATTTATTTTAAAAGTATTTTTTTTTATTTAGAAATGTATTAAAAATATTTTATTTTAAAAAAAATTATTTTTAACATCAACATATAAAAATGATCTAAAAACATAAAAAAAATAATTTAAAATAAAAAATAAAATAAAATAATTTTTTTCTCAAATTTGTTTTTGAAAATCAATGCCGAATACCTTTAATTAATTATAAAATGATATTTTTTGAATTTCTTAATTGCGATTTTCTGACTATTTAAGTGTAAAATTGATATAAAAAATTGTTTACTGAGAAATGAGATTGAAGGCCCTTTCCATTTCTTTGTTTTGAAAACAACGACAAGTTGCTCGTTTTTGGAACAGAAGGAGAGGTTGATTGTGCAACGTGAAAGAAAGGAAGAGCTGTTGTTTAGGGCTAGGCAAATTCTAGATCCTCAGCCTATTCAGCCAAGTTGTCTAATCGACGGATCCACCCAACTTCTGCGGCAGCTCCGGCGACTCCTCCCTCTTTTTCTCTGGTAAGACTTCAAATTCTACCGATCTTTCCGTGTCTGTATTTATTTATTTTTTTGTTCAATTTATTTGTGTCCGGTGCCATATCCTCCTTGCTTACCTGAGTATCTGCTTGAGGAAGAGAATCAGCTATGGTCCTCTCGTCTGGTTTGCAGGACTTCATTCTCCGAGCTCGAGTGCTAAAGCTATATAGGCAAGCTCTAAGGACTACAAGGAGAGCACCCCATGACGCTAGAGGTGAGGTTTATATTTTGTGATTGATTTTTCTTTATATCATCAATTTGATTAAAAACTTTACAGAGTGCGGAAATATTATAACTTGAAGCTATGAGTTGAATGATAATGGCTGGTATGTTGTTATGTCAACATTTTCCTTTCTTAGAGTTCATGCATCGTCCTTGTAGAAAAAGAAAATCAATTACTAAAAAGACAACGCCCGTAACTCTTATTTATAAACAAGACTTCACTCGGGTCCGAAAAAAGCAACCCTTTACTGGGAAAAAAGTGCAGCAACTATAAATTATAGCATCGTTTAAAATGTAATGGATTTTACAGCTGACCTGAAACAAACAGTTAGACAAGAGATGGAGAATAACCGGGATTGCAATGACAAGCAAAGGATTCGTTTTCTCATCAGTGAAGGATTAGAGAGATTAAAACGTCTGGACGAGATGCTCGATATGCAGGGACATTCCCAGTGGGCATAACTTGGCAAATGATATTCTGTGTTTCAAGAGGAAACTGTATTGAATTTGCCAGTTCTATGTTTTATAATTGATGCTGTATCATATGAACAGTAAAACCTTGACTGCTTGTTTAGATTCTTTCACCTTTTGTAGTGGTGATTGCTACAAAAATGCAGTGTCCGGGATCTGGGCGAGTTTGCCTCTCCCTTTTTCTGTTTGCTGAAAATGCATGTTTCTGCATGGACTGAAAATCTGGTATCATCCTGATGGACAGCATCTAATGGCTGACAAAAGTGAACTTTAAATATCACCAAAACTCGCTTGATGCTTCTTTTGTTGTCATGGAGACTAGAATTTGACCTTGCAATTTTATTCTACTGATACAAGGACGAAGAACATAGCACTGAAGTGTTCATCAATGATGAAAATCAGAGCTATATAAATAATCACCCCATCCTGCAGGACCTCTATTCTTCCCTTGCGAGCAAGCGGGGCAGGCAATGCCCCCATCCGAATTCCTGCTTTGGATGAATTGTGATGATTAACCCGTCTGCGTTCTGCATTTCAGCTAGATGATCTTGATGGAGTGGATGGGATTATACTGAATGTGTTCCTGTGGACATGATAACTCGAGTGGAAAGTTCGCGTTTGTCATACGTTTCAGGAAGGCAACTGTTGAGTGGAATGATTCGTTAATTATGGTCATGGTTTGGACCTGCTCTCGTATCTTATTAAAAAAAAAAAAAAGCGATTGACAATCTGCAGTCAAGCCATGAGCCCAAGGCAAGTACGGAATCAACCCAAAGCTACAAAACATTAAACAAATGATGAATTGTGTGCCGCAAGCTACAAAATCAAACAAACCCCTAAAATCGTGCACTCACGACACCTACGCGCAAGGAACACCTTAGACAAGAAAAGGACGCAGCCTTTCATTTCCCTCTCATTGCTCTTCAATCAAAATTTACATTTCATTTTCCTCCTTTTCTCTGTTTTTTTTTCGATTCAATCATCTTAAGGTTGTCTCTTGGATTTCCATGAGGAAGCTGTGTCCAAATTACGATAGGGAAGATGCACTTGACACCGTCTTGGAGGTGCCTATACCGGAAGAGATGTTCACAAAAATGGGCAACAATTCAGCTTCCCGATGGCAAAACATGCGTGCATTGATGAATGCTCAAGCTGTTGCTGATAAATCAACCCATCTCCAATCCAAGTCAAATAATGAATTTATAGCATTGCTTAAGCTTGTTGGCTCTCCCCTTATCCCTTTTCAGGCCCACCCTGACCAGCCTCTCACTCGTCCTCTCAAAGATTGTTCCACTGTATGTATGACTCTTTCATTTCCCTCCTCGAGATTCTTTTTTTGGTTTAATCTGAACATGGAAATGGAAGGTACATATTTAAGGGATATGACAATTTAAGGGAGGAGTAAATGAAATTCATTGCTGGACTGAATATATATTCGTATGATTTGAGAGGGTATCTGAAAATCTTGCTGTGCTATGGTGTGCATGTTCTGTTATCTTGAAAACCTTCCCTGCAAATGTTCAATTCAGCGTGGCAGAGGAATAGCTGACAACTGTTGAAATTTGGTGGATGAAATTGAAAACACTGGGAATATTTTGCCTGTTATTAGTTCACCTGTAGACTATGGCGATAAGGATATTTGCTTGCTTCGCATTTCACGTTTGATATGGGAGAGAAAGAAACAGTCAGAAGGGGAAAACCCTCAACATTTATTTTATTTCATGCTTCATGCTTAACTCAAAACATTACTTCTTTCTACTTTTTATTGATTTGTTAGGCTGATAAGGACGTATCTCAACTTCTTCAACTAGAACTGGAAATGTGAGCCTTGATTAACAGTATCTTATTTCATGAATAGGAAGCTTCTACAGCAAAATATATAGTGCAACAATATATAGCAGCAATTGGAGGACCATTGGCGCTGAATTCAGTGAAGAGCATGTGTGCAGTTGGGCAGGTTAAGATGGCTGCATCAGAAATGCACCAAGGTGATGACAGTGCGCACGCAGAAGGCAAGTCTGAGGTTGGTGGATTTGTACTATGGCAAAAAAACCCAGATTTATGGTACCTAGAACTAGTTGTTTCTGGTTACAAGGTTAGTGCAGGCAGTGATGGCAAGGTTGCTTGGAACCAGTCCTCTTCCCAGGCCTCTCATGCTAATAGAGGTCCCCCAAGACCCTTGAGGCGGTTCTTCCAGGTATAACCTTCTCTGAATGTTTTACTCTCTGGTGACAATAATCATTGTAGGTAAACCAAAGTTACTGATTTAGCATCTTTTTGGTTTTGATCTTTCAAAATGTCAAATGCATTGAAGATGGTTTTGTTTGTGATGTCATCTCAATAGGGATTGGATCCAAGGTGCACTGCCAACTTGTTCTTAGAAGCAGGATGCATTACAGAGAAGAAAGTGAACGATGAAGACTGCTTTGTACTCAAGCTCGAGACCGACTCACACACCCTTAAAGCTCAAAGTTCTTCCAATACAGAAATTGTACACCATATAGTATGGGGCTACTTCAGCCAAAGAACAGGACTACTTGTCAAATTCGAGGATACAAAATTAGTGAAGATGAAACCGATTAAAGGAAATGATAATGTGTTTTGGGAGACAAGTATAGAGTCAGTGGTTGGAGATTATAGATATATTGAAGGCATCAATGTAGCACATAGTGGAAAGACCACCGCAACACTTCACAGATACGGAGCATCACATAATCATAAGAGGAAAATAGAGGAAACATGGATGATTGACGAAGTTGATTTTAATATATGTGGGTTGTCAATGGATTGCTTTTTACCCCCTGCTGATCTAAAGAGAGAACAAGGTGGAGAGCAGTGACCAAATTACTTTCTTTTTTTCCTTTCTTTTGAGTAGGGGAACATAAATGTGAGTTAAAGATTGCAAGTTGAAGGGAAATTCCCTGTACATATAGGAAAGTTAAAAAGTGGAAAATTTCTTAAAGAGTGTTGGAAACAAGAGAGAAGTTTTGCTCTTCTTTAGAAAAACTATATTTTTGTTCACACTTTGCTCAATGGAGGAATTCTTCCAACAATAATGCGCCACCCCTCGTTTTCAACAACACACAAACTCACACAGGCATATGAGGCTCGACTGGTATTACAATGGATGGCTACGCGCAATGCTTGCAGTCTATGAACGATATACATGCTCTTTCTTTCTTTTTTCTTCTCAGAATGCCCATCTAACCCAGAAACCTCCAGCATTTTAGGAATATGCATCAGTCCGTACTCTATATTTAGTGTCTGTTTGTTTAGGAGATAAAAGCTGCAAGTATGTGTTTGGTAAGTATAGAAAAAGCTGGTTTAGTTATGGGACCCATCTATTTTTAAGTTTGAAACCACGTTTCACGGAAAGCAACAAATTGCTGCTTTCTGTACATTACAATTCGGGGGAGGGGGGGCACAATGTATATATATATATTCACAGGGTTGGGGGCTGGGATATATATATATATATATATATATATATATATATATATATATATTGATCATTTTATTGTTTATTTTGAACCGCAGTAAAAGTGTTTTTTTTAAACTATTTTTTTTTAACCTCAACCACAACAGCAACCACAATACGAAACACGCTCTTAAATTGAGACATGAACTAATTGAAAGATTCGTCATTCCCTATTTTATATACTATTTGTTTGTCTAGAAAAAAAAAGTGTGATTATAGGGGAAGCAGAAAGGAAAAACCAAACCATCTCTTGTTTGGACAAGGAAGATGAAATAAGGTTTGATAGAAAAGTGAATGAAAGATTATAAATACTAATGATATTAATACATTTTAGTTTAAGGTAAAGGATGAAGCTACAAAGTATAAATTTGATTCATGACACTTCTGTGTTCAAAACTTAGTTACAAAACCATACCACAAATGGGCTTAAGATTTGGTTGATTTGTAGCCTCGACTAGTTCAAATTGAAAACAGAGAAAAAAAAACTTTGTTAACCTGGTAAAAAAAACTCATCTAACTCAATTACCTGGTTGATCTAAGTTTGATTATGTCAAAACTCGACCATCAACCTATTGATACTTTTTTTATAAAAAAAAAGTAGTCAAAATAATGTTATTTTAATTTTATAGAGAAAAAAAAATGTTGACTAGTGTTCCGCCTTCCCTATTCTCAATCTTGAGTTTGATTTTATAACTATGATTTATGATTTAAAGGATAAAATATTTTTAAAAATAAAATGATAAATTAATGTAAAAACAATTATAAACGTATTTTAATCCTATTAAAAGGTCAAATATTTCATCAAAATTTCAATCCCAATACAACAATATAGTCCCCTGTTAAACTAAATCTTTATTTATATTAAATTCACTCTTATTTTGCCGATAAGTGTTTTGCTTTCACTTTTCCTAGAGATTTTTTTCCCGGCCTCTTATTCGTTATAGACAAGTAGAGACAACACAAGTAAATGAACAAAATCAAAAGCTCAAGTACCATAGGAAAATCCCAACATTTATTAGCCTTTAATAAAGGAACAATACACAAATATATCTTGCTTATGCAATGTATAGTCATTTGAGTGTTACACAAACTTTGGCCTATTTATATTACAAAAATACACACAAGATACAAAGAAGTTACCCTCTAAATGACCAAAACAAGTACATACATTTTCTCTCTCAAAATAGTTAATTATCATAACTGTATGCTGCAACTTCTCTTAGTCTTCCATATCATTTTGCAAGTATCATTGTGTTGTTTCACATCTTGTATAGTCCCTCATCTAAGTCAAAAGTCACGTGAAACATGAACTCATTACTTACACACATTGTGATGGATGATTGGCAGTCTATGTTACCATCATCGTACTAGTGTTTTCATTGCACATCTTCTTGCTTAGTCATGTGAAAAAACTTCCCCACTGGAAGAGTATGACACCTTTATTGAAATAAAAGTGAGGTAATCCTTACTGAATCCTTAAACTAATACAAGTCAGTACTATCTCTTAAGAAACCTCCCGACCATTCTCCTATCTTACCAAAGACTTAGTGAGTTGATTTTTGTTATGTTGTCTAAGTATTTGGTGATCCATGATTGTGACAATTCTATCATCAAATTGCTTGTGAATTGCTAGAGAAGCTCGTTGTGGCTTTATTTCTTTATGGATTCTTTTTGTCCTCATAAAAAGATTTTAAGTAATTCACATGAAAGGCTTGGTAAAGCTTCAACTATTTTGGAAACTTCAATTTAAATACGATACCCTATTTTTTCAATTATCTCAAATAGTACATCATTCCTTAATATCAATCTTCGATGCCTCGTATTCCCATCAAATGTTTTCTAAATATAAGGAATGAATTAAGACAATTCCCTGTCACCAACATTATACACTACAAGTCTATATTTCTTATCTATATATTTTTGTGTATGTTTACTCACCATGCATGTTCATCTTAAGCCCACTCAAGTAACTTTTGTCTTTCATTTGCAAGCATGTATATGCCTGAGATTTTCCCACCAAACTTCAACATTGTTATTTTAGTATGGCTTTAGGGTTACACTCCTAGCACTAACTTAAATGGGCTTAAATCTATCATGGGTGATCTGTGAAGATTATAACAAAATTATGCATAACCCAGCAACTCTAGCTAGTTCTTTTAACTTGCTACACAACGGGGGAGGGCTGAATTCCATTTGATTTTGGGGTAGATTTTCTGGTGTGATTTTTGCTGGGTGAGATGTCTACTAAGAAAAGGGAAGATGAGCGGGCTGGCTGTAGTTTGATGAGGAGAGAGAGGGGGGTCTGGTTGACGATGGAAAGAATTAAGAAGAGCGTGTGCAAATGAATAATAATAATGTAGCAAAGTAAATTAATTATTCATTTAAATATTTTATTTAACTAAATAAAATATTTATTTTATACATGGGCCGCGTTTCGCCTATTCTAATAATGGGCCACAACCCTCTCCCCCCCCGCAGTCCAATAAAAAGAGAGAGGCGTTCTCGTAGAGAACCCTAATTCATGTAAAACCCCTATTTAAAGGCAGCAGCAACACTAAGACCATCGCCGTTGCCTCTGCACTGTTCGTTCATTAATCTTCTTTATTCTTTTCCGGTCGTCCTCTGCAACCTCATTTCTTTTTTTAAAAAAGTATTGGGACTGAATGTTTTTGATTTGTCTAAGATAGATTAGGATCTGTTGCGTCTGTTTACTCGCTTCTCGTGCAGCAAACAATTGAAAGCTAGAGAGGATAAAACGGATGCAAAGAGCTAATAAGGTTGGCTTACCAGCCCATTGCAGATACTATCTTGCCTTGGTGTCAAATGGACTAACCTATATTTGTTTGATTATTTTGTTTTTGTTTTGAAATTGTTTGTTTGGGAATTGACGAGTAATATTTTTGCTGAATCAATTGTTGTGTTGACCATAAACTCCGTTTTTTTATCTGATTCCCTCTCTTTTTTCTACTTCTCATGTTTTTTTTCCTGGTTTTGAAATCTTGACAAGGCAAATGATGCGAGAAATTCTTATCCTACACACTGAAATAAATGTAGACCTAGAACTCCGCTTATTATCTGATGCCCTTACTTTTTTCTTCTGTTCATGTTTATTTTTCTGGTTTTGAAATCTTGACAAGGCAAATGATGCGAGAAATTCTTATCCTACACACTGAAATAAATGTAGACCCAGAACTCCGCTTATTATCTGATGCCGTTGTCATTATTCATTTGAAGTTTTTTGAGTTTTTTAATTGAATTATGGTCTACTAGCGGAATGAATGTTCATCAATGATGAGAAAAAGCAGACGGGCGGTCTGAATCTGATGCTGTGTTGACTGTCTGCAGAATTTTCTCTGAGAATTAAACCGAATTTGCTCTGATTTAGCAATAAACGATTTCGAATGTTTCCTGCAATGATGAAGTTGCTTATTTCATGTCTGGACTTATGAAATATGTTTATGATCTTAGACGCAATCTTCTGAGCCGGGAATTTGTTTTTCCACTGGCTTGCAAAACAGCATTGCCGATACTTTTTTCTTCTTTTCCATTCACTACTTTGAAACACAATCAAAGGCGATCTGTGTTTTTTTTCCTTCTCGTCTACCTCTTAAATTCATCAAATAATAAATTCTAATATTTCAAGGAAATAATAATCCCCCACGTCCTACAAAGTCTAAAACTAATTGATTATGTCCATGACAATCATCGTGAAGACCACTACATGAAAAACATCATGAACACAAAGCCTGCTTAAATATTTTAAAAATTGACAGGCTTGGTGTGGAGATTAACAACAATAAAACTAATTGGTAATGTCCATAACAATCATCGTAATGCCCATAACGATTTCATTAATCCCACAATGGATTTTCTAATTAAATCTATATCATAAAAATGAGATTATCAACAATAAAATGAGATTTTTTTCAAGAAAAAGGGACACTTTTTAAGCACGTTACATAATGATCAAGTTGCTCATTTGAGTTGATTAAGATGCCCGTCTGAGTTTTTGATATGGATCCGGATGTCATGAAACAGAAATTAAAGCTCTTTTAACATGTTCTGCTAGACACTTGAAAAAAGGGTCAATTAAAGCTTAAAAAAGTTCCCTAAATATTTTCAGAAATGAGTGGCCTATCTATAATTTCAAAATATTCCCTAAATATTTTCGTATTTGTTTGAAAAACTCTTTTAACATGTTTTGCGAGACACTTGAAAAAAGGGTCAATTAAAGCTTAAAAAAGGTTATAAGGTGTGTGTGTGTGTCAACCACACGGTTAGAATAAAATGAGAGGCATTAAAAATGTATTAAAGCCAGATATTGGAACACATGCCTTGAGGATCTGAACACGACATTTTTCCTTCGACAAAAATAGAGCATGCGAGAAAAGCTTTCAAGGTTTGGGTTGGGCTTATTGGGCAAGAGACCCAAACTCATACATGTGGGTTGTGTTTGGGACCAACCTCATGTGGTTGGTCTATTAGACAACCCAAAGTCCCCCTCTTTTTATATGTGTGTTGAACTCAACCCATCCACATGGGTGGGTTAGGCTAGAATGAAGGTCCAGCATGTTAGTTTTTCCTTTGCTGGAAATCATCGGGCCATGCATTATTTCTTCTTCCTTTAATCTTTTATGTATAGATCACACGCATATGGGAAGCAAAGGAAGAGAGAAGTGTTACCTAACCAAGAAGTGGTGTTTGGTAGTCTACAGAGAAGCTACTGATGGCATCGGAGAAGCTGTAATGAAGGCTCAGTGGAAGATGTTGGGAAGGAAGAAAAACAATGGTGAAGATGATGTTTAACACTAGTTTTTTACGCTTGAATGAAGCGTGGGTTAATGCAGGGTATTGTAGTGGTGGTGTATGGTTGGGATATTAGTTGGAAGGGTGTGTTTCGGGCTAGTTTTATGGTCGGTGCAGAAGTGGGTTTCTTTCTCATTGTGTTTTTTTCTCCCGTTTTATCCTCTCTTTTTGTTTGCACGATATTCACCCTGTTCTATAAGGTATGGAAAAAGGACAGGAGTTCTTTCCCAGTCATGAATGCAGACCATTGATTTGTCTGGAAAAGATCTCAATCATTGGTTGGAGAACAACAGTATGGTACTATCCAGGTTGTCAAATTTGAGCAGTTCAGTGGCTTTGACAACTTATTGAAATAACCACAAGGCTGCAAACTAGCGGAGACAAGACTGGGGCTGAAGTCGAATGTCAGGGTATAAGGGTGTAGATTCCATCGCATAAATCTTTCAATTTATTTAATCAAGTCCTCAATAGTTTATGAATCAATAAAAAACATCCCTCTAAAGTTTTAGAACGATCTTATTTTAGCATGTTTTTAAACTTGGTCCTTAGCCTTGAATATTTTCAATTTCATCCTTAACTGCCCTTTGAATTTCTAATGTATTCACTTTCACCCGTGTTTGTAATCTGGTTTTGCCCCTGAGCTCGGGTGTTTTTTGCAAAAGGATTATTGGTCTTACATTTCTTCAATTTGAACCCCTAATTGACTTTCAAAGTTTGATTTTCTTGCAATCTTGTCCTTTATTTCATCTAATTGAGGTTGGGAAAACTAAATCTAGTCCTCTAAAATTTCAAACTTCTCAATAAGCCTTAACTAGGTTTTTGATTTTGTCTAAAATCTCATTTTGGTTTCTCTATACATTTAAAACTCTTCTTAACTTGTTTTAGCCAGGTTATTATGTCTTTTTTTTTTTAGGTTTATTTTTATTTCAAACTTCTCAATAAGCCTTAACTAGGCTTGCAAACTTAAATTCTCTCCAATTATATCCCTAGTAAGATTAATTTGACCTATTAAAAGTCTAACTAAGTTCTTGCACTTAATTAATTCTTGTATTTTTATCCAAATTAATGATTGAAGTTGATTAAACCTTTAATTAGGCCTTGATTAAACATTTAATGAGTCTCATGATTAAATCTAATTAACCTATTAAAATTCTAATTAAATTCTAGAACTTAGTTTTTATGCAAATTCATCCGATAATCTTTTAATCTAACATTGAGTTTGCTTTGTCTTTTAATCATGGGTACAATTGGGTTTTTGATTTTGTCTAAAATCTCATTTTGGTTTCTCTATACATTTAAAACTCTTCTTAACTTGTTTTAGCAAGGTTATTATATGTCCTTTTTTTTTAGTTTCATTTTTATTCTTTAAAAGAAAAAAGATATTTTTAGGGGAATCATAAAATTGGTTATAACAGTCCATTATATATATATATATATATATATATATATATATATATATATATATATATATATATATATATATATATTATAAATGAAATAGCTCGAGAAATGTTTTAGGAGTGACATAAGATAAGAAGATATTTGGGGAATTACATGCTTTGAACATTATTGAGTTTTTGAATATCAATCTTGTACACAACTGTTAATGGTTGTGTAGTCAAAATCTAAAGGTATGTCTTATGCAAATTAATTAATTAGTCTGAAAAAACAAAATTAATCATAATTTATATGAAAATTTAGTTGTCAAAAGATAAGATTCCATATCTAATGATAAAGAGAGAGTGAAGAAAAAATAATGTAGCATATGAGAGAAATAAAGGGGAGGGGGAGCCCTAATGTATCCCTTTCTTTTCTGATTTTTTTCTACCTTATTTTCTCTTTTACCACCACATTAGCTTATCCTAATTTATTTCTTGGTCATTGGATTTTTATAAAATTTTGGATGTAAATGTTAATTAATTTAGATAAAATATACATTTTAAAACAATTATTGTTCATGATAACAATTATGCACAACTTGTTATCCTCTTATATTCAAACAATACTATTTTTCTAGCCTAGATTATTTTTTATTTGATAAAACACCCCTTAATCGCCAAAAAATAAAACACAAACGTTGTGGGATCCACTTGGTGGGTAGTTGTTGAATACTGGGCCAAATTCCCTCTCATGTTTACGCCATTTATGAGAGGCCACCTACTCAGTAGCACCAGGAACATCGCCACCTGAATTATTCCAACAGCTCCCTCTCAAGCGTAACAGTGCTTGTGAACTGCACAAAAATGAAAGAAGATGATGCACCGACAGTCATAACAATGCCTTCAACAGCCACCTCTACCACAACAGTACTAAGGAGAGAAAGCTCAGAGTCTAGTCTACTTGGTAAGACTCGTTACAAATTCTGGGTCTTATCTGCAATCCTCCTCCTTGCTTTCTGGTCCATGTTCACTGGCTCTATTACTCTCAAATGGTCCACTGGTGACCTCTCACAACACCCTGACAACCTTGGCTTCCAGACTCAAGATGATGTCGACATTCTCGTATGTGATCCTGTTCTTTAATTTCACGCTTCTTTCTTTGAAAACACAAAAAACAAAAGATTTAGCTTTTGATTTGTTACATGGGGCTGATTGCTGAATATGTATAATAGGAAGTGGAGGAGAAGAAGAAGCTGGTGTGGCGCATGTGGAACGTGTACACGCATAGCAGTAGTGGCACAAGATTATCTCGGTTTTGGGAACGGGCTTTTCAAGCTGCTTATGAAGCTTTAGCAAGTGATGTGACTGCTGTTCGAGATGCTGCCGTTTCTGAGATTGCCAAGCTTTCTATTAGTTCCACCATCAATCTTGATGACCCTTTTCCTATTCAATCTACAACGGTAAGTAATTCCTTGCTGCTACTCGCTGCGGCATACTTGATCAGATTATATTATTGGAGGGCGTGTTTCTTTGGCTTAACTTGCTTTTGATTGCAGTATTTTTTGGGTGTTGCTGCTTTTAGTTCTGGAAAGGAGATTCCATGGCCATTGCTTTTCAAAAAAGATCTTTTCTTTTCTTTTTTTGAAATGTTATTTTGTTCAAGTTTTCCTAATTAATCAAGATTCAAGAAGCGTATGATCACATCTGGTTTATCTTGATATAATTGGCAAAAATCTAAAATTAAGTGAACTTTTGATTGGCAATTGTTATTCTCGGCTTAATTCGTGGCTGGGGAATTCCTCTTAAAAGTCTAGCCCAGGAATAGATTTGAATCCCATATAGTGTGTTTGATAGTCTTGCAACAAAGCACAAAAGGCAAAACAAAGCACAGCAGAGCCTGAAAAGATTCATAAATAATGTATGCATCATGAACTCACAAGTCAAACTCTTGCATCTTTAGAAGATTAATGTCTTACCTTTCGTGTTTGTTTTTTGTTGGAATTCTAGGCAAAGGAGAAAGAATCTCAAGTCAGCAACGGAAAGTGAGGAGGTCTAGCCAGTGGGTTTTTTCTCTTGTGATCGCTGAAACTTCTCTCGGCCTGCCTGAAGTTTGGCAGATGGCAAAATAAATAGCATTTTTCATCTAGAGTCAGATTGATTGAAAGAGATCAGTTGTTACTTGCAAACTCCTGCTCCTCTTCTCTTTATTCTTCTATCAATCTTCCCAAATGACCTTTCTCATCAAGAATGCAAAGCTGGGCTGCTCAATAGGTTAAATTTCCTTGTGAAAATAAAAGCTGTATATTTGAAGTACGTGTGTAAATTACTATATGTTCTTTAGCTCTCTTTTTTTTTGTTTCTGTCGTGCTATAACTAAACCATGAAATGAAATTTCATGATATTTTTCATCGATGCTGAAATGCTGAGGTTTACTTGGTCTAGAAATCTACATTATTTTTAGTGGAGGAAATATGGAGTATCATGCAACCCGATATTGCCTTGTCCCTTTGTCAGGAAGCAAACACAATCCATTACAAAACCCGGCCATCGTAAATTAATAGTTCGTAGCCTGGTTCTGGCACGGCTATGGCATGGTTAAAAGCTAGGGAGCACTGAAGTTCACAGGCTTAAACTATAGAAAACCTAAAGAAAACTCTCTGGTGTTATATAAAAAATCTTAATAATAAGATATCTCTTTATATTAATTTTAAAATTTTATATGAAAAACGACCCCTAATTAAGATTAAAACTCTTTATAGGAAAGGATTCCTAACTAAAACTTGCATAATTAATAGAATTTATCTACCATTAGGATTTCTAACTAGTAAAATACTAATTAAATTAAGAACTATTAAGTTAAATAAAAGAGAATCCAAATTAAACAAGGAAGATAAAGATAAATTGCACACCATCATTTCTGAATTTTATTTGAATGTCTTCTTGTTTTCCAATTATCATGAGATTTTAAGCAATATGAAACAAGACCTTCAAAATCTTCCCTCAACATGGTACCTCTATCCGATGATCAAATTAAAAGTTATGTTTGATCTACCAAACATCATCTTGGACTAACATTAAACTCCTCCAAACCTTAAAGAAAGTTGATCATTAATGAAATAATGCAACAAACATCATCATGCCAAGAAAATGAAAGATATTTACCCCACATCAATCCCCTTTAATTTAGAAAAACTTGTCCTTGAGTTATGTATCATGAATTGAACTCCTTCACTCCAAGTGAGCAAATACTTTAAATACAGCATTGTTGCCAGCATTTTCATGAAATAGCATATTATTAATCAATTAACTTTAAAATTGATTTTTTGATGTGCACATGCTGAATATTTAATGTCGTACTTTATGCTCCTAAAACATTTATTTGTAGTTCCTTCACACATTCTTTTTCTTCAGGCTTGACCTCCTCATCATTTATAACTTCCACTACCTCAAGATAATCTTTGGAAGTACTTTTAGAAAAATTGTTAAAAATTACCATGTCTTTGTTTGTAAGATTTTCATTCAGAACTGAAAAATCATCGTTTGCCAATGGCTTCTCCAACATAAGGTTAAAATACTGGAACTATTTGTCAGCAACCTATTTGATTATGTTATCTTCAGCCTAATGAGATAGCTTTGAAATTTTGCTTTCCATAAACTCCACATTTTTCCTCCTCGCCTTTTGAAAAGGTTGGACGGACATGAAGCAAATATTATTTATCTACCCAATATAAGATCTCTTCATAATCATCTTGCATAAACTTTAAAATTAATTATTATCTCAATTTTTGTGAGGATAAAAGGCATGCCAATACAAGTTCTAAAGCCTAAAATTTCAAACCACCATTCTCTAGCACCACAAGAAAGTTTGAGTATGATAAGTCCTATTTTTTTATGATAAGAAACCTCGTTGAAATAAAAGAAAGAGATGATACAGGAACTATTCCCAGTAAATCCTTGGGAATCTACAGAGAAAACATAAAAATCAAATTCACATAGAGATGCTACAGGATGAAGACTACTTTAGAAAACCAAGGGTAAATAGCCAAAGCGTAGAACTGCTCAAATAAATATGAAAATGAACCGGGGGTAACCAAACCTCAGGATGAAGCACCCATGTTAGCAGACACCAGTGACTCCAAGAAACGGTTTTCAGCTTCTGTTGTTGAACCTAGTTTAGAACTTGAATCATTTCTTATAATATTGAGCTCGTTTAAACTAGAATGCATGTTTCCAAAGCTGCTAATGTTTGGCCAGCTAAATGTGTCAGTGAATTCATTTGGTTTCGTCCCAGCAAAACCAGGTGGTGGCCTTGCCTTGGGTCGCAAATGAGGCATGGCATCACCAAGCAGTAAAAAGGGTGAGTCCTTTGATGCATTTGACAGCTGAACTTGCAAATCAATGCCAAAAAATCCAGCCTCAAACCATCTTTCCTGCGAATTTTCGGAATCTTTTTGGAGTTGATTCCAGGCCATATCAGCATCCCTCAGACTGAAATCACCTGAAGCATCTCTCCAGTCATGTGAGACAATATTCAACTGTTCTAACAATGATGGGGCTCGCCATGGGGTTCCGGAATTCAAAGTATTTCCCTCCAGGGCCAATTTCCTACTTATATCTGCATATTGAAAGCAATATAATTATTAAAACGCAGACTATGGGCACTTTAAATGGTACACTTTTTCATACTGTAACGTGCCAAACTTTTACACATGCCAAACTTTTACAGACTGAACTAAAGAATAACAGGGGGCAGACTGTAAAAACATTGATGAATGTCATCTGAATAAAAAACCAAATTACAACAAGCAACAAAAAAATTCTCAACAAAATGATGCTGGAGATAACTATTTTTCTAGTCATGTTAATTGAAGAAAAAGGACCACCTTCACGGCTCATCAAATGATTTCAAAGGCTGTCTGCTTAAGGTTAATAAACACATGCACAAACTACTTCATTCATAGTACGCTTGGGTCAGTTACCTTCAGCTTCGGACTTGATATCAGGATACATGATATGTTCCTGCATCATTTCCAATTTTGAGCTGACCCTTGATATGGTGTCTTCCTTTCATGAGACAATCCATCAGAATATGTTTCATGACCACCCATCAAATTGTTGAGGCTTTCAGAACGTGGAACATCTTCTCTATTGCCTGCTAAGACATGCCAATCCAAACAAAATTATTTCCTTGCCCTAGAAAATGTGTCAGCAAATGAAGAAAAAAACAAACTTTGGAAGTTCATACCAAGCTGGGCTCTCCTTGGTTGTGAAGAACCTGTTGAGTTCCGACCAAGAGATCCTTCTTTTGATAACTGAGGTGCATCGCTGCTTACTATGTCCCCTTTGTCAATTCCCTTCAAAACTACCTACTAGGCAATAAAGAAATCCTATAACCAAAAGCAATGATAGTATCCACTTAGATAATCCATATTTACAAATTTACCATTTCCTCAGAAGTAGGTGCACAGAGTGTCAGTGGCTCACAGGTTTCTTCAATTGTCAGAGAAGGCACTTGCCCAAACCAATTTGATAGTAGGTGTGATTTCATGTCAGTCATCCAGTATACATCTAGCACTTTAGTCCTACCATATCTTAAAGGACCACTTTCACTTTTCTTTTTTTTTCTGAAATAGCACCTGAATATTGAGAATTAAAAGAAATGTTGCTCATGGAGATTCCACTAGAACTAAAGTTTCCACGATCAAGTGAAAACATTGAAGTATTTTCCATGCTTCCTTGGCTGTAAGAAAATGTTGGAACCTGTTTGTTTGGTGTTGGAGTTTGGTGATGAGGAGACTCTCCCCTCTCTCGACATTGGGAGGAGTTAGATCTCCATGGCAGATAAAGATCAACCCAGTGCTCAGAAGGGGCACGACGTGCTTCATAGTGTTTGATGGATGAATTCTCCATCCAGCGGTCTATCCGCAAGCTATCACCAAGCTCTTTATCTCCATCTCTCCAGCGATCTTCGCGCACAGAAGAATTGGTATCTCTTTCTTCATCATGCCAATTATAACGACGATCGGTTTCCATATCAAGCAAGGAAGGCCGAAAAACATTCTTTTCTTCTGGCCAGATCGTCAATGTTTCCTGAGTCTTCATAGAAACAACCCCACCAATAGCACAAAAAGAAAAGGATCAAATTACAGGCTAAATAATCCCATCAAAGAGTTCACATCAAGAAGATACATTCATCTAAGGAATCTAATGTAAGAACTACAAATTGTTTCATACATAAGCAAGTAATGAGGGTAAATAAGATCGTACTGCAGTAAAAAGGTCCAGATAACAGACCCCTTTTCCCATTGCTGGCTTATTTTCAGCTGGTTTTGGCAGAAGCCACTGCAGCGACAGAGGAATTCGATTGTCAGAACCTTGAACATCTGCATGAAATATACAGAAGGAATCAACAAAGACATCTCTTCACGTGTATCCAAACCAACAGTTGAAACAGTACGCTTGGCTATTCCATTGAATAACTGGCTTTTATTGATGTGAATTCCTTTGATTTAGCAGAAGCAACATAATTGCTAAGAAATTGGCAGATGATTATAGCTCTTAACCCGTAAAACTTGCCGTTTAGGAAAAAGACACCTTCAACCTTGAAAAGTCAGTATTCCATAAGAGACAATGGGAATAGAAATAGCAAAGAGGGAGCTTAACAGTAACCATGGAGCAGAAAACTAAACAAGAAATGAAAGACCTTTTCTTTATTTTTATACAAGACAAGTAAATGGCTCCTCTTAGAGCTTCGGTCACCAGATTATAATCCTTTTGGCCCAATTGAGAAACGTAAACTGTCATTCACAAGAGTAAGAGAAACTGAAGGTTGAGCTATATGTTCAACCTCCAAATGATGACTTAACCCAACTAGCTTCTGACAACTAAATAAATAATCACAAGAACAGAAATTTAATAGTAATAAGCATAATAAGTATGAGCAAAATCGATATGGAGTGAATTTAACAAATGCCTCTACTACCAAAGTGGCACAGTTTCTGGAGCAAATTACATTTCCCTAAATTTCACCCGCAGAGAAAGAGAAAAAAATGTCTTTTGATGCGAACATTATGCCAATGACAGAAGAAAATAAACCAAGGAGCCATAAAACAATAAAAAACAGCGGAAAATTTTAAAAACAAAATTAATCTTAAAAAATATATAAACGGTTTAGAAAATGATAAGCACTCCACTTTATCCCCCATGAACAAATAAGAAGGCCATTACTTTAGCTGAGGAAAGATAATTTGAACAAATTCACGTTTTTTCGTCGCTTCCCTATATAATCCAAAACTAAACAAAAAACTAAAAGAGAAACCCGATAATATTCTTGCTTGCATTTGCCAGGGGGGTGGGTGGGACACAAAACCATAAAAAAATCATCAATCCAACATTCAGTCACAGAAGCTCACAGAATCCCCGTAAATCTTAACCATGGATTGAAAAAACAAGAAACACCAGCTAAAAGAAAAAAGAAAAGGCTAGTGTTTTGTTTTTCCCCCCAAAAAAGGGGAAAATTAAAAGAAACTGTAAGAGGCGAGTGAGAAAGGGCGTTAAAAATTATTATCTGCGGCGGAATTATTAGCCATGGTTGATTTGTAAAGAGAGTGTGCGAGCGCCGACAGAGATATTTGGGAGTGCTGGTCTTGATTTGGCTTGAGCTAGGCTAAAAAAAATAAAATGGGTGGGTAGGTTAAAATCATTGACGTCAATCTCGTTTTGATTTATCCTATTTTGGCTGAGTAATATTTTTTTAATTAATAAATAATTTTATAATATTAATTATATTTTTTAATTTAAAATGAAATTTTCTGATGAGTAGCTTTATTTATTTATATTTATGATGTTAAAAGTTAAATTATAAAATTTTATATCATTCAAAGAATATAATGATTTTACAAGATTGATAATGATATTCCTGTCATATTATATATATTTATAATTTTATTCAGAAAAATTATTGTATTGTATTTTTTAAATTAAAATACACCATTATAAATAAATTTATTTTTAGATTTGTATTGATTTTTTTAATTAATAAATTTAACTTTTATATATATATATATATATATATATATATATATATATATATATATATATATATATATAACTTTGAAATTGCACACGAAAGCATTGCAAAATCAAAATATTTTATTTTAATTAAAAAAACAAAGCAACGAAATGAAATTGAGAAGCTGATTAAAATTGATCTCTCTGACCGGTTCACGTTAGACGGGTTCTTTTGCTTAAGCCTTTTTCTATCATCACGCGCTGTAATGGGCCCGTGCAATCAATACAAAATAAGTGATTGAAATTGACGGTACGATGGAGTCCACATTTAATAAGGGTAAAATAATTTTATCGATGAATGAGCTCATCATGTCTTGTTATTAAAACAATATGTATTTAAAATTTTTGAACAATATATTATTTCAGCGTACATTATCTCCTTTCATAAAATAACAAATATTATTATAACTCTAGTGAATAAATACCAAGCATATGACAGGGCATTGATTAGCAACATTTTAGAATTGATGTTTTAATACAATAAAAATCATATAATTATAACAGCTTTATAATTTTATTTCTACTCTAGATTTATAAAATAAATATTATATTCATGAATATAATATTACATGAATATAAAATATAATTTATTATATGAATATTAAATATAATTTAAGTTTTTATTAATAGTAAATAAACAATAATATCAAATATAGGGGGTGTTTGGGAAGCCACCCAAAAGCGCTTTTGGGTGCTTTTGGTCCATTTTTTTTTTTTTTTTTTTGAATTTTAAAAACATACGGTTAGTGTTTTTAGATCATTTTGATGTGCTGATATCAAAAATGATTTTTAAAAAATAAAAAAACATCATTTTAATGTATTTCGGCACGAAACACACTTTCAAAAGCTACAGCAACAGCTCTCCCAAACACCCCATAATTAACTGATTTACTGTATATTATTCTACCATAAACCATAGTCAACCCACAAGCATCATCCGATTAACATTCAATTGTGAAACAACGGGCTTGGGCACACAACATGTAGCTTTGTTGGGCTTTGGAGTTCTTTGTCTGGTCTTGAGTTTTTGGTGTAGTTGAGTGATTATTTAGTAGGATGGTTAAAGTAGTTTTTTTTAATATTTTGTTTTTGTTTAAAAATATATTAAAATAATATTTTTTTATTTTTAAAAAATTATTCTTCATATTAGTCTATTATTATTTAAAAATATATAAAAAAAATATATAAAATAAAAATTAATTTGTTTTGAATAAATTTTTCAAAAAACATTTTTGAATATCGATCCAGCCATAGTAGACTTCATAAACTACTGTTACTACGGAGATGAACAGAAAGAAAGAGTGGCAACAGGTAGGGATTGGCCAGGAACAACTATAAAGGAAGCATCATGTAAAAATATACAAAGACGTCACAATCCAAATCCACCAAAATGGGGATTTTATGCAATGCAAAGTGTAAATGGAGGTAGCTCATAAACTCTTCAGTTCATCTCTTGGATTGGGACCATCGATCCCCTCTTGCTGATTTTCCAATTGTTCTTTTCAATTCACTACTAAACAATGGAATCGACAGAGAAGCTCTTGTGAAATACAGAAGAAGAGAAACCCTAACCCATCTTCATCCATCGTCTATTCTAAGCTTGAAAGCCCCGTACAACAAACCTAAATTGAAAATCCTAATTATATATACATCTGAAAACTCCATTTCTAAAAATTCCCATTTCTAAAAAAACCCACCAAAAAACACTCCATCTGCTTCTGCTGCTGCTGCTGCTGGTGGTGGTGGTTGTGGCTGCTGGAGGTGCTGGTGGTGGGGGTGGTGGGGGTACTGGGGGTGCGGGTGCTGGTGGTGCTGCCGCTGGTGCCTGGGTCTGTTTTAATAAATCATATGGGTTTCTTAAGACAGAATGCGTAGTGATGCTTTAAAATTCATCTTCCCACCCAAAAAAAGAGAAATTTAAATGCCAAATCAGAGGAAAACTCAAGAATAGAACACTTCGCCGTGAAAACTCGAAATACCAAAGAAATGCACATGGATTTTGTTCTTACCTGGTTACTTTTAGAGAGTCCAACATCATAAACCATGGTGAGATCAGGCTTGAAAAGTCCAAATGATCGCTCAGAACCAGGTCCAGGTTTCAAGTCTTCGTCATAAAGAGCAAAGAGGTATGTATCCACTGATTTTCCTGGCATGAGTGGAGTGCCCACCATCGATCGAAGGTGTGCGATCAAATTGCCATTGTAAGCCTTGGCATTCTCAATGCTTGCCCCTACTTCTTTGTCATCTCCTTTATATGGCCATCCAGTCTCAGCCACCACAATCTCAACATTCTTAAATCCCATAGAATTCAGGGCAGAATAAACTGCATCAACCTGCAATTTGATTAAACCACTTGTCAGTAACATTTTTATTAGATCATCATCTATTGTTACAGAATTTCCGCACTTGCAATTTGATTTACTCTCACCTGAGCATCGAACATGTTCATGTAGTTGATCTTAGTGTTTCCATCCATTCGTCCTGCATTCGGCTGGAAAAGGCAAAAAGCAAGAGTCTCAGGCCTCGTATCGCTTCTGTAAGCAAAGTAAGGGTAGGGATTGATTGCGAAAGGCGAACCATTAGCACTATTAAACTCCAACAAGCCCTTCATCAGATCCCCATAACTTGGATCAAAGCTTCCAGAAGAAGGCGGCTCAGACTGCGTAAGCACTTCCATTGAATGAACTGTGGAGACCTTAATTTTACCCTCTAGCGATGCATCTTTTAGAGCATTCTGCACATTTTGCATTGCTGGTAAGAGCGTGCTCTTGAGATTCTGATCATCGGAAGTCATGACCTCATTGCCAACAGTGATGAGGATGATATTGCTAGCCGGATAGAAGGGGAGCACGTTTGTGTTGATCCAGCTCTTGGCAAAACCGGGATCAGAGGCTAGTCCTGGAATGTCACCATTTGAAGTTCCGATAACAATTCCAATGCCGGTGTTGGCTAAGGCTTTAATTATGGCGGGATCCGATCCATATATTCGGACCTTTTGGATTGAAGTGGATTGAAGAAGCTTTGCAGTGGCTGATGGTGGCGGAAGGTTGTCCGCAACTTGGCCATAGTTTATACCGATGAATGATTGCGAGTCTGCACAAAAAGCATCAAAATTTAAAGCAGATGATAAAACATCAACTTTTAAAAGACAAAACAGAACACAACCTTTTTTGTTTTCAAGTAATGAAAATGAAGGCAGCTCCGTTAAGGTAAAATCTATAGAAATGGAAGGAGACGTAAGCTTACCTGCGATTCTTACAGTCTGTAAGAAGGAGAGGAGCAGGAAAGCAACAGTATAAGGAAGCATCGCTATGGCTTAGGAGGAGCTGTTTCTATCCTGCACTTCTTTTGAAACTGGAGGGGGGCTTAAATACAGAATATGCTTCAATAAGTCGAGGGCAGAATCGTAAAGATGACTTCCGGTGGTGAAAACAATTATAAAATACAAAATAAAAAAATATATATTTTTAATGACAATTTAAATAAGAAAATATGCAGATATAATTTATTTTTTAAAGACTTTGACGTATGCAATTTAAAATAATTTGTAAGAATTTTTTATTGTTTTTGTGGAAGGGAATTGATTTACGTAATACGAAAAAAAACATTTCAGGTCACAATTTCAAATATTAAATAGAAAAAGGTAAAATAAATAAATAAATGAAGAACTCAAGATTAATTGTAAAATCATCAATTGAACATTTTGTTAACGCCCTGTTTGGCAAAACACAATAATCTCTATCAATTTAAAACAAATTATTTATTAATCATGCTCACAAATTATTAATGTTCAAATATTCCATATATTAATTATACAAATAATAAGCATTTGGTTCAAAAATTCACAGCAGAAATTTGAAATGTACAGGATATACTGAAACCGACACTGAAAGTGGCGGCACGTCGTTGCTGCTGGATCGAAGAGCATGGGTTGCTGAAACTGGTACTTTTGTTTCTCCTTTTTTATCCCTGCATTGACAGTGAGATAAACAAACTTGTGAGGGAGGTGATATGCTTGATTGAAGGTTTGTGGTCTTCCCCTATATATGTATCTTCTTTTTAATTCTTCGGATCTTTTCTTTTCCTTTTCGGTAATGTTTTTTGTCCATTGTCCCCTGCTGCTATGATGGATTGTTATGGGTTTGCTGTAAAGATGGTGTGGTCATTGTGGGCTGTTAATTAGTCGTATGGGACGTAGTTGTTGAAGACTTTGTTGATGTACGTAATTCTGATCCACAGCGCCGACGCAGAGCTGCTGTTGGAACTTGGAAGAGAGATCATCGTGCATGGTCGCTACTGGAGGACTAAGGCTATATATATATGATGATGCTGGAGATGGATTGCTGTTGGAGCTAAGGGAGGATCGATGTTGCTATTAATTTGTGGAGGCCGCGACTGACTGTCATCGATCGTCGCTTGAGCTTGTCAGTATTAATTAGCTTCTACGTGTGTGGGGGGGCTTCCTTTGAGACTAAATGGTTAATTCATTCATCCAAGAAGATCAATAAACTAAGTACTCGTCTCCCTTTTCAGAAAGTCATCTTGCTTTTGTCTCAGCAGAACTTTCTCATTTGCTTCTTGTAGATCTCAGTAACTAGTTAGGGGTTGACATTTAGGTAGTTCATGATATATATATATATATATATATATATATATATATATATATATATATATATATATATTGAGATCCAATTAAACATATTTGAGAGCCATTCACCAGCTTAATTGGGTTCCACTGATCTATATGACTTCAAAGTTATCATCATGGCTATCAGTAGACTGAAGCTATGATGATCTGATAGAGCTGGACTGCTGCTAGAGTTGGAGGAGTATGTTTTCGTTTGTGGAGGTTGTGACTGGCCGGCTCTTCTGCATGCCATCAAGTGCATATGTGGTGGTTGTCGTTGCTGGAACTTTAGCTGGTGCACGCTGCTACTGGAGCTAGCTAGCTATTGTCATCCACAACCATGAATTGCTGATGGATGCTCACCATGAAGCTGCTGATCCAAGATGTGTGCAATATAAATTAAGATGCCTGGGAGGTAGCTTGTTCTAGGGTTGGAGCACAGATAGGCTGTAATGGAGATATTTGCTTTGCCTTGTGTGTGGGCTGCCAACTTCTGAGATAGAGTTACACTATAGCTGCTCTCGGTTTGAAGAAATTAAAAATATTGGGTTCAAAAGATGCTGATGGAAGAGGAAGAGGAAGAGGAGGAGTCGGTATTGCTGTGGTGTTGTTGCCTGCCATGCATGATGAGAAGATGAAGGAAAGGTTGTTAGAGTTTACACAATAATAATAATATATACTTTTTCAACTGGGTTTTAGAAGGGATTTTCTCCTTTCATTTACGTCTGGACATGATATTTTATAAAAAAAATATGATATCTTTAATGTCAATATTCATGTCATCATTGACTATTCACGTCAACATGCATTAATTTAAATAACATACAGACATATATGGATTCTTGCATACCAGTATGATACATGTGGTTAAGTTGAGATTGGTGGAAATTAACCTGATAACACAAATATATATTCCAGTGGAGGAAATCTTAGCAGTTAAGAAAGAAACAACATTCCCTTTTTTTCATAACGGGGCAGCATGTTTCCAACAGCACGAAAGAGCTCCCGGTTGAAGAAAAGCAAAGCATATTCAAATGAAAAGGGGGGCCTGCCTGCCTGCCTGCTATATGCATGCATATAGATACTTCAGAAAAAGAAAACCAAAGATGTGGGTATAATTGGTGCCCAAGAAACCTTAGAATAATGCAAAGACAACACTTTTGAATAAACATAAATCTTAATTGCTTCGTTTCTACCTTACCGGTTGCCAAGTCCGTTTCTTTCCTTGGCTCGCAATCTCTTCATGTACAAATTACATTCCCAGATCCAAGGTGCTTAGAAATTCAGTTTCTTGGTAATTAGATATTGCGCTTATCTCAAGCAT
Source organism: Salix dunnii (assembly GCA_015731905.1). NCBI lineage: Eukaryota > Viridiplantae > Streptophyta > Magnoliopsida > Malpighiales > Salicaceae > Salix > Salix dunnii. Next base: position 12,514,541 of record CM027672.1, read on the forward strand.
TCATGTTGCTAGATCCATTCTACAATACCAACGAAGATGATAACTTGATGTAAGAATCTTAACAGTCTTTCTGTGATGGGTTTGAGAACCCTCAAATGCTCAAGTCAATATCTTTATTAAGGAAAAATGTTGTGAATATGCAAAAGAGCATTAAATTCTAACAACAAAGTTGTTTCCTCTTGTTTTAGGATGCGATAAATGCTGATGTGTGTACATTGAGAATGACAATTGTGAACTTTATACCTTTGTGGTTTAAGGCGTATTTATATACCCTAAACCTTGTTCTTTTACTTCAATGAAGGGGTTAAAGAGTCATTATATCTTGAACTGCCTAGTCTATAAGTTCTAATATTATTTTGGTTTTATTAGCTGTGTAATATTTAATAAAGCCAATGATAAATTTTTCACTCTTCAAATAGTTTTTAATTTGTCGAGCCAAAAAGTTATGTATAACAAGCATTTCATAATCCAACTGAGTTCTCAAATTAAAAACATACTAGGCAAGCCAAATATTTTTCATCTAAGAATACTTAATTGCACAATATATGTTAAAATTTATCCGTCACAATATATTTTGAAAACTCTTTTCTTGAATAAAGTACTATCTTTGGAGTTATTTTCTTGATTGGGCCCTTGATAAGACTAGACCCAATATTTTGACGACAGAAAATTGATCTTGGAGTTCATTAAAAAAAATAAAGAATAAAGAGCAAAAACAACATTAAAGAAAGTTTGATTTCATCTTCATTGTTCAAAAGCATAAAGGCATTTAAAAATTAAGCAATAAGCAACGCCAAACAAATCAACACGTTTTAAACGAACTCTAAGGTTATAAATCCTTACTATAAAGTCATTGACTTAATCATTATATGGTTCTAAAAACTCCACTGACAGGGACTGTTCTACAGGAATCTAAGCTTCTATAACCAACCCTCTAGCCCTTGAAGATTAATATGAACATGTGATCATCTACTATCTAAATACTCAAAAACTCAATTTTTTCAGCCTATTGGATTATGGAGCATCGAATTCAAATAAATAATTACAGCTTACCTCTACCACACTATAACTTCGAAATAAAAAAATATTATTAAGAAAAATAATTGTTTTTTATGTTAATGGCAGGAATACAATTGTTGATGAAATATGAATCAAGGCCCACAATCCTTTTTATAAATTGAAAGGTGATGGCACTGGAGAAATAATACGAGCCCATATCTTTAGCCCAGCCCATTATTTCTGGAAAAGGAAGGTAATTGTCTGTTTGGTTGTCTAGAAAATGTTGAAGAAATGGAACGAAACTAAGAAAACGAAAAGTCAGAAATAAGAGATTCTAGCTGCTCCAAAATTCGGAAAACTCAACATCACTGAAGAGTTTTTCTTGGTTCATATTTTCTTCTTTTTTCCAATTCTATGAACTACTCCAATGATCATTATACTAGTAATCACAATACTCAAATCTAAGAGCACAGTAAACAGATCCAAGATCTTTGTTTTTATATGGTTCATATGTGGTTGCGCTTCTCTTGTATATAATACAAATATAACTCTGCAAATAAGCATTACAATTGTTGAGCCAACAAGTAGAAAATGTACAATTCACACAAAACTCTCTTTAAAATATACACATGAATAATAATAATTAAAAAAAGATCGGCTCGAGCATTTTTATAGGGTCCTAATTCTTCAGTCCACTCAGAATACTGGTAGAAGATCTTTGGCAACTTCATCAAGCAATCCATCAAGCACGACCTTCTCCACATCCCGTATAACATCATCTTTTTCATGAAATGCGAACATCTTCTTGTCCCAACCACAGTCCCACATACAATTCACATCTATATCCCAGTTGTACACATCACATTCGAGCATTTTCGGTAGGTAGTCTTCGACAAGAGTAGCACATTCAGCATTGCCATCTCTACCGTAGAATTTTAACTTGTCGAGGTCTTTGCACAATAGCTTGATCAAGTTGTCCAAGGATTTTACCTTAATAGAGGTGACAGATATTTTCATGAATGGATGGACACTGAGCTCTTTCCTCTTGCCTTTTCTTTTCATTATTTCGTATCCGCAATCTAATATGAGTCTACTTTCTTCGTCGTGATAGTCTTGACTACCAGCGTGGAGAGCGACGAAAGGTATGTTGAGTTTGAACAGTGCCTCAGCTGTGTTAAGGAATAGTTGACTTTTTATCAGGATCTGCTTTAGGTGATTTTGGCTCTCATTTAGCGGCTCTGGTGTCTCCAATTTCAAAGCTTTTTGGTTCTCCACTTGTGAGGGGTAAGTGATATCTTTGCTAGCTTGATGAGTTTCTGCAAACATTACGACAATGAAGAATGATATTAGATTGTGTCGCGTCTCTTTTTTTTACGGTCTTAATAATAGAGGTTGGTTTGAGTGCAAAGGGATCTAATGGTAGATTTTATATGGGGAAAACTAATTCTACGTGGTTGGTGATATGGGGGATGATGTAAATGAGGAGAGCAAAACTTTGGGAAGTGAAACTGAAAATGCAAAGTTGTACCCACCATTAAGTGAATCCGGAACAAAGTTGTGAGATTGCAGTTGATCTCTGCCCAGTTTTTGACCTTGTTGCTCATTTGTCACTGTTGAGATTGTGTTTTGAAACTGCATGAAACCAAAAAAGAGATTGTGTTAGCTCAACAGCAAGAAGCGAGAATTGTCCTCTATGATGATGTGGCTTATATTTTGTGTGAGTGTGTAGGGTATTCTGTGAATATCGAGTTCTCAGATTGCAGTAACAAATGGGCTTACGCTGTCACTTGGAACTAGGAATCTTGGTCCTTTTAGGATTTGGTTTTCTTCTTCCACATGAATAAAGGAGTTGGGAGCCTGTTCATCTTTACCATGCAGATCTTCCAACACATTCGGTTGCTGGATGTTTGACATTGATTTGCTGGATTTAACAATGCGTGCCTCTGCTTCTCTGGACCTGAAGGCTATCACTTGTTCGACTTTAGATCCACCAAGTTTGCTGCGCCTTTTCTGCTTACCTTCTTGCAATGCAGAAGTTAGATGTTTTTGTTGCCTTGCTAAGCTGTATGGAGTTCCACTCTTTCTTGATGACAGTTCGTCAATCTTTCGAGGGGTCTCTGGTTTTTGTCCCTTGGTATTTCTCACCTTCTGCGTGGCTGGTGGATGAGCTGCTTTTTCCTCCATAGTTGGAGTACTGCTTTTCTCCATCATATCATATCTGGGATCTATTGGGGAGGAATCTTGATTCGAGTACCTGGTCATTGAATCTTGCACTTTATTAGAGATTCTTTCGTAGACAGGATCTTCATGGTGCCTGTTAGTTGGAATCCCTTTGGATGGCATTTCATCAACAAATTGTCTAGAACTTCTACTTCCAGGAGTTGCCTGGTTCACCTGCGAATGTCTTCTTTGGAAATTCAGAATGTCGTTCATGGGGGTGGGAAAATTCTTGGACATTACTTCACTTCCCTTTTGACTTCTATCTTGAATCTTCTGCCTAGCAGTCTGCCATTCTCCCGCATGATACTTTATGTCTCGTTGTTGAAAGTTTAGGAATGTGTGAGCAGGTTGGAATCCAAGGTCATTGGAAGGCTTTGGCTGATCATTGGAAAGGTGCCAGTTTTCATCTCTCTTTTCTATTCTATGCATGCTTGCATTGTGCTCTGTTTTCCCTTCCAATGTATTTGCTGCTTCTGACCATATTTGTGCCTCTGATGCCATCTGCTGCAGCTCATGCTTTCGGATTAGTTTTCTTGTTTCACCTTGCTCTCTCCCTTTCTGCTCCCGGGTCTTAGTATTATCTTGTTCTCTCTCTTTGTCCTGAACATTCTTTCGCGTTCCTGTGCTCTGTTTCATTTGGATGGCGTTGCTTTGGCGCCTTTCCATTTTCTCGTTAGCTATATTTGAGCCTCTTTCTGGTTTTGTCCCATCCACTTCCTTCTCGGGTTTCTTTCCGTCATGCATAGCCATTTCAAAGCTAGCATGGTGATTTGACAGATTCTTTTTTGCCTGCAAGGCATGTTTTGAATCCTGAGACGTCTTATTTTGATTGGGCTGCATCTGCTTTTGTTTTCTTACTGTGGGTACTGAATTCTCAGCATCTTTTGTGTTGCGTTCACGTGTGGAGCTTCTTTCTGTAGATCTATTTGTTGCATTCCTTTGCTTGGAGCTTGACTCCTTTTTTGTGTGTTTTGAATCTGCATTTTCTAGAACTTCCTCCAGGCCCATTAGTTTTGCAATTACATTTGGAATTCTCGCTTTCTCTGGATTGGATTTTAATGAATTCGACTGATTCTTCTGTTCAGATAATGCTGCTAAGGTTTTTGTCGTTGAGCCATAGCTTGATGATTTCCTGTGAGAACCGGAATTTGAGGTGCTTAAATTGTGCTTATCATGGTTGAAACTTGCAGCTTCTGACGAATAAGTCATAGCCATTATCCTCTGCCTGAGATCAGTCATTTCAACTTTCTGGATGCAAGGAGAATATTTTGAGTGCTTGTCAAAGGAGAACCTTGGCAGAGCAAGCTGGTTATGCTCGGCAGTTTTGGCAGAGATGTCATCGTCATCTTCATCCTCATCAAGCAATGTTATACGAGATTTCCTCTGAGGGCAGATCATGTATTCTGAAGCTTTTTGCAGGTTTACAAGCATCCTCAGGGACTCTTCCAAATCCATGGCCTCTTTGAGTAGTTCCTTGCCAACTTCTATTGAATATGATTCGAAGTTAAGGCCATTTGAACAAGCTCTTAGTATCTGATTTAACTTTTGTGCACCTTTTGATATTTCTTTGATGTGGAGATGGGAGAGTGTAGGAAAACGGTTACTTGAAGAGTGATGCCTATCCATGCCACTCCTTTCCATCTTGCTTACTTCCACTGGTCTTCTTCCAATTTGATGCAGGAAACCTAGCACTGAACTATTGCCAGGCGAATCCATTCTTCTGAACTTCCCGCCATTCTCAAGGGCAAAAGCCAGTGCCATGGACAGATCTCCTATTTGCTCGGAGCCTCGACCTCTCCCAAATGGAACAATCTCTGTTGAAGCTTCTCCAATGGAGAGAGATCTGCTGCTTCCACTGGTTCTATTGTGCACACCTCCACTTCTAATGCCATTCTGTGGTCATGGAACAGTTCGAGTAAATTGGAAATCTATAATAACTGAAACAACTGTGATAAGCTGGAGCCGTGATACTCACACTTCTATTGGTCTTCATATCTCTGGATCCTCCTCTGTGAGTTTGCTTGGAATAAGAATATACATCTGCACAAGCACACGCGATCGATGCGGAGAAAACAATGATGAATGATACTTGGTACTTTGTAATGAAAAATTCTGGGATTTTTGTATGCTAGAAGACTTATTAACATATCACAAGAATTTTTGTCTGGGAAACTGCATCACAGGTGCCCTATTATACTACAACGAGACCAGGTTACTTGCTTTTATCGTTGGTGGAAGGCAGGCCCTGCTTCTGTCATCATCGAGGTGTCTGAATTTATTTTTATCTTTTAAACTATGGATCATGCTTTCTATTAATCCCTAGTGCATGCACATTGAGGTATTTAGTTCACAGACGTAGCTATTGATTTTATACTTCCGGTGAGAACTGAACTGGTGATAAAAACCTGCATTTCTTCCTGTTTAGAGGCATGACAAGGACCACAAGCTTTGATAGTTTAAAACCATTGCTTTTGCTTGCTTAAGCCTTCAGAGTTTTCAATTTGTTTTTGAGCTGAAAGAAATAGTGTGTGAAATATAATAGAATGCTAACCCGGAGCCGCTGATTTTGAACCTTTGGAGCTCTGAGATACAGCCATTCGTTCCTTCCTCGACCGGAGATCGTCTAACAGCTTCTGTGCAAAATCCGATCTCTTAGCCATGTATGTTGTTTCTCAATGTTGGAACCCTCGAACTCACTCTCGAGGTAGAAAAACGGAAGAGTCTGTTTACTTTTCTGTGTGCTTTTAATTTACACTGGAGAGGACGTTCCTCTTTTATCTTTTTTTATCTTCTTTTTTGTTTCCAGTTGAGAGGACTCTTTCGGGGGTGGGTGAGGTGGGAAGTCCAGCTGAAAGCAACAGAATGGAGTTCTGAATTTTCTGTCCCTCTCGCTCTCCCACCCCCTGGATAACTTTGATTCTAATCCAAGCAACGGCAGAGGTTTCTTCCAAGCATTCTGCTCCTACAACCCATGTTTCCTCTTCTTTTCTTTTCCTTTTTTATCACGCTTTTTGCTTGAAAATTACAGGAAGTATATTTTGATTTATTCATGATGACTCCTGCCCATCAAACAGTAAATGAGTAGCTTCTAGTGTGCACCCAGTGCCCATACATCATCAATCAATGTGCTTTAGGTTAAAGCAAGCGAGGTGTATAAAAGCTGCATGGGATCAGGGCCTTAGCTAGCCCACGGCCTGGCTGAAAGTGGCATCCATTTTGAGTGAGTTCGAATATATTTGCTTGTCAGGAATAATCATGCAAGGTGTGGACTCCATTTCTCTGCAGATTGCTTCTTCACGGGGCAACATATAAGCTATCTGGCGCAGAGGAAGTGCATTGGACATCAAATCAAATTATACTCAATGACACCATGCAGAACACAGCATAGGATCATTCTTAAATATGTTGAGAAGAAGAAAATATTGGGTGAATAATTCTTATCACTTGTTCATTAATGTCCATGTGTGGTTAGCTTGTAGGGTTTGAATTTCATGATGTATGGCTTTACACCATTTATAATCCAACAAGGCTTTTAAGAAATTATTTGGCTCTATCATGATAATGAGTTGGAGAACAAATTTACATGGGGTGCACTATCTATCGCAAAAAAAAAAACTTATGAGAGTTTATGTGTCTTTAAGAGGCATCGATATCTACATAAACAAGTTTCAAGTTCGAGTCGGGTATGCATCTCTTTTAAGAGTCTAGAACAATCAAAGTTTTACTTACTCAATTGGACCTACAAAGTGCACTTTCAAATCTAAAAAACAAAAAAAAAATGATCAAGTTAAAAATATATGATTATTTAGGTCTAGATAGAGGGTTGTTTTCAAACGAGTTTGTGAAGGACATGTGATGTGTAGGAGCAATGGCAACACCTGCAAGTTCACAAGCCTTTAATGACCTAGGTTTGGGTGATTTGATGGTGTTTTGTCTTGCAATTTTAACCATCATCATAAAAAAAAAAAATCTTAAATAGATAAGGAACCTACAACTTTGTCTATTGATGTAGACATGCTTAAAAGAAAATTCTTCTTTTAAAGAAAATCAAATCTATTGGCATTATCACAAATTTAAAATCATATACTCAATATCTTTTTTTTCACAAAGGTAACCAAGAAAAATACAATGAGTTGTGCGTGCATCAAATCTAGTTCTAGGTAAAATGAGAGTATAATTGAGCTATCAACTTTGATTAAAAGTTCTAGTTTGATTTTTTTCACTACGCCAATTCCTTTTATTTTTGTAATTTTTATTTTTATTTTCAATCAAATTCAGGAATAACCCAAATAGAAATATTCTCATTTTTATTTGTTATATATTATCATGAACTATTTTTGAGTTATTCTACATATTCACTCAAAATAAAAATAAAATAAAATAAAATAAAAGGGACTACCATGCATGTGTGTGTGTTGTGTCTTTATGTAGCATGCATATGTATATTAAACAATAAAATTATATACATATTGTATGTCAATATACATACATAAATACACACACACACACACCATATTGTATTAAAAAATATAAATATTTTATAGATTTATTCATGTAATATAAATATATATTTCAGGTTGTTTTTAGGTAGATTTCTAGTTTGACTTGACAATATTCATACCTTATCTATTACCCATCAAATCTAAAAAAAAAATATTCATTTAGGTAGGATAGGGTCGGTGTATATCAAGTTTGGATTAAATTTGCATCCTTATCCATAATATATTGAATGCTTGTAGACTAAAAGAGGATGAGATTTTAGTTAACAAAAATCTAAAAAGGGAAGGGATTTTATTATCCCGCTTTTTACAAAAAACAATATTTTTTTTCCCTTTGTTTTCTTTTTCATTTATATATTATTTTTCAATTACATCCTTCAATTTTACATTTGTTGATAATTGAATTTTATGATAATTTTTAATTTATTTTTTTATGAGAATATTCTAATCCCATGATATGGATTGAAAATTTACTGTCTGACTCAAGACCCCCGCTCTCTTTTTTCCTTATTATTTTGGACTCGTATTCATCCTTCAAGGTTGGTTGAAAATGTGATTTTATGATTTATCTTAATTCATGAGTTTGGTGAGAGGTAGTTTATTATCTATTTTATTTTTATCTTTCAACATTAGGTTTATTGAAAACGAAACTTCATAATTTGTTTCAATTTATTTTTTATTAGGTTATTCTCGTCTCATGACCTAAATAACAAATTTGATAGGTTAACCCAAGTTCACTTTAATATTTTTTTAACATTTTTTCAATTTTATTTTTCAATATAATTTTTTTTTCTGAAATTAAGTTTTATACTTTGTTATGAAGTTCTTATATTTTCATGTCCTCACAGTTATGATGACAGGTTAATCTATATTGTTTCAAATCAATCTAATATATTTTCGTCGTAATATTTATAAAAAAAATCTCTTCAAATATTAATTTTAAATTAAATTATATATTTATTGATAATTCTAATTGTTTCTATACCCATAAAATCAAATTAATCACGTCAAATTAACCACCATATGGTTTACAATTATTTTTTTAATATACATTTTTAGAAATGCTTAAATATTTTTTTATTACATAAAAAAACTGATTCAAACCATAGTCTAGCATGAAAAAAAATCTAATAAATATTTTATATCAAGAAATTTTTTAACATTAATACATCAACATATTAAATAGAACTCGAGTTTTTGGGTACATAAAAAGAAATGTTAAAACAATTGGGTGTAGTTTTATCCAGAATCGATTTATCGACGCCACGTTACCATTTACCAAAAGAAGAAGTCAAAAGGAAATGGTTAATCCAAAGTCGGTGCAAGAAATCTCTAGTTTGTGGTGGGAATACAGCTGTCTTACATACCAAACAGTTTGCTCATTCTTAGGGGGTGTCAAAACTCACCGTAACAAACACGTGTCACAAAAATATATCCCCGCCAAATCATATCCAGAACCTTCCTCGCTAATAATCCCCAAACAGGCAAACAGAAACCGCCTCTGAACAATAACGCGCATATGTGACCATAGATTATCCCTTGGGTCAAAACATAACAGCCGTTGGATCTCGTAGGAATTCCTTACAATTAGGTTCCTTCTCCTAGTCCATCATCCCTTATCCCTAGACGGCGCCCCTTTCCTTATTTATAGTTACCCCCGGTGCTCTAATCTAGGGATCCAATCAATTTCTCCCGAGTCTCAAGAATACTGTCAAACGATCTATCTTCTAATTATGGATGCGATGGGTCTCGGATTTGATTCCTATTCCGATTTAGGGCAGAGTCTTCTTGGCCTCGATAGATCTCGTTATCATTCTATCTAGTCCTTCTCGGCTTGAAGTTTAATCGGAAAATTTCGAAGATTGTGATACCAGTTAACCGAGTCTTGGGTATCATTTTTTTTTTCTAGATCTGTTTTGTATGCCAGATTTTTCATAAATTTTCCTTCGTTTTTGAAGATTTTTTATTTTGTATGTTGGATCCTTTGCAGCTCTCTTTCCATTTGGCGAGGGTCTTTTATTATCAAGAAGCCAACTGGGAAGAAATCTCTTTTTGGAGTAAGTCGTAAGGCCGTCTTTGAGTTTCTAAGATTCGAGGTTTGTTTCTTAATGGATCTTGTTCTTTTCTCGAAAAGCCATGTTTATTTATTGATTGGTCTAAAATCGATCGAACAGGCGATGGTGATTGGTCTCTTGAGGTGAGGCGTCTTTTGCGAGGATCGGAGCCTTCTAATCTGATGATCGATAGTGATTGTGGCGGTTCTGTGCTCGTCTTCTTGAGGTTAATAGGCTGCAAATGGGTTTGATATGGGTAACTATTTGCTAGTGCTTGTTGGTTTATTTATACAGTGAATCTCTTTAATGATACTCGTTATTGGGGTTAGTTTGATCAGTAGATTTTCTGTGTTTGGTGGGTGGATGGATGAAGAAGGCGAAGATTTGTGTAGGTATCTGATTGTTATTTGTTAGTCTGGCCTTTGCCATGTCAGGTGCGCTTGCTTGGCAGGTCAAAAAACCTAATAAAAAATCATGTTTTTGGGTTTTGAAGGGGGAGAAGGCACGGGTTTATACATGTATTTACTATGTATTTTACCCGGCTCTCCCCCTTCTGTGTGTTACTGCCTCCTCTCTTTCTTCCTTCTATTTATCTATTTACTGGACGGGATAACAATCACATAGCACTTCAAACAATGAAACTGATGAGGCACCATCAGGAACCAGCAATTCTGCACCACATCAATTCATTAGCCAAAGGTATATTCTCTATTGACATTGTTTTTGCAATATATCATTATGGTTTCCACCAGCTTGCTGGAAACGCTTCTAACTATTTCATACTTAAGATATATGATATGCTCTTATCAACGGCGACAGATGGTTTTTCAAAGTTAACAGCTGTCTCTGTCAAGCACCCCGTATGCGAGGCCTTGTAACAGGGATTGTTTGTGATTTGCACTTCTTTTGGTTTACATGACCAACAGCATTATAAAAGCAACCATGCACGTGAAGCTAAAAAAGTCCGCTTCATTATAAAATCAGCTACGAGTTTCATGGAAAGATGAGCTACTTTGTGATTATGTTTTTCTCAATTGCATGAATTTTGGGTACCATTTATTTTCGTTATTCATATTTATTATTTATATTTATTTATACTATTAATCTACAATTATTTTCTATATGCAATATTTGGTGCCAAAATCTCTCCCCTGTCGTTGTTATAGATTTTCTTGTATACAGAGTCGGGGAGGAGTCGTGGTCCCTTGTGTGTGTAAGTAAGCTGTAATTATAGTGTCATCCCGGCTTGTTGTATTTTTGTCACACCCGGCCGTCCACTTTTCGGGAAGTTTTCAGTGTGATCTATTCCTCCTGTAATTTTTTCTGTTTCCAAGTGGAGCTGTTGCTGCTTGCTTTGGCTGAATTTATCGAGGGCATTCTGGCGCATCATTTTATTGGTCACGGGCCTCGACTAAGTTTGTAAGACCCTGGTTCTGATTCTTCAGTTCACTTGTGCGGCATGCTTGGAGAAGCATGCTGCAAGTAGATCATATCAATATTTTCAGGATTCAGACAATCGAGGAAGTGACTCATTGACACGAGTATCCCTTAGGTGAGCCTGAGATGTGTTTCGTTTTTTCCCATCTTTGGTATTCTCGTAGCCATGTATTAGTAATGATTTCGAATAAATCACTTATTTGCAGGGGCCGGACATGCTATCACTGAACGTGTCTTAGCAACAAGTGTTCTGTTAAGTTGCTCTCTGATATCAATAGCAAGTTTTAAATGTACGCAAGCGTCAATTGCATGACTAGATGATATGATGCAACGATGCTCAGCTTGCAATCTGCACTCTTGTCATTTTGATTAACGACCTAATGAGAGATGTTTATTGTGGTTTGAGAAGCCCTTTCTTTTCTTGGGTAGTTTCATGAAATCAGCTCGACCGATTGCTGGTGACTCTTGTTCTATCTCAACTGTTGTGCTAGTGGAAGTCTTCAATTTATTTGATTACATTCGTCATTCTGGTACTACATTATGCCGTGCATTTCGTAACCTTCAAGCAAGCAGGATCATCTGAGTTACTGTTATTGATTTTCCATGAAGACAAGGGGTTGCACGAGTGGGAGAGTTTTCTCATTCCTTTTTAATAGGACACAAAACTCCAAGCTAACTTCTTGTTTCAAGTTAGCAATCAGTTAAGTTATGCTCTTATTTTCATCCCAGATGATGCCCTTCTCGCCCAATCTAGGCATGGAAAGTTATATCAGCTGTTGTTACAGTTAATTTGTCGAAGGATTTATAGGTCATGCAGGTCTCTCTGTGGAATTATGTTGCAGGTAGCAATGAGCTTGTGTCGTTTTATCAACGCGGCAGGCATGGTAAATTGCGTAGGCAATTATGGTAATTTCGAACCTAATTTAAATTTGATCACATTTCGTTTAATTATTGTTTAAATTCATGACTACCCTGCAGAATCCAATTTGTAATCTTCGCAGCTTATACATGTTTTCCAGATTCAAAAAATGATTTGCCTTTTTTTTTTTGTTGCTGTTAAAAAATATGCGAATCCCCCCCCCCCCCCCCCCCCCCAACCAAAAAAAAGAGAGAGAGAACAAAAAGGAATCGACCTCGCATACAGCTTTTGCTTTAAATCCTGGGTCTCTGGGGGATAAACAGATTACTCCCTAGGTGAAAAGGGTAAAAATGTAAAAAACTGGCAAACGCTACTGTTTGGCCGCATCTTTCGTGCGAGATCTAATAGCTCAATTCGGGAAGAGCGCCCTGGCCTAGCGCTTGGGAAGATGGTGGTTCGAATCCACCTGGGTCTGATTTTGACGTTTAGTTTCATAAATAAATGAAGAGGTTTGTTCCCCGCAGGGCCTTGACATAAATAAATGTGTTTTTCTCATAGCCCTCGTATATTTAATTTTAGATTTTCATTAAAATTGCTTGGACTTTCGGGGTCACACGCTTTTGGATGGATGACCTAAAGTCCCAGAGGTGTGAGCAAATTGACTTATGGCCATGACCAGAGGTGTGTCGGGTACCCCCCATAAAAGACTTGATCCCTATTATCTGACGGTCGTCTCTGTGTTCTCTTGATCCGTTTCGTACATATATATATATATATATATATATATATATATATATATATATATATATATATATATTTTATTGAATTTATGAGGATTAATTTTCAGAGTTCAGTTTTTTTTATTCTGTGCAGATAGCTGATATTGCCTGATCCAAAGGGAGAATTACTTGTGATTCTTTTTGTCTGAAGTTCTAGCTTTTTTGTTTTTGTATATCCAAATTAATTAGTTGGCTTATGATGATTGGTCTGAAACAGCGGACAGTCGGCCACAATTGGGTTTTCAACGGGAGGGGCACGGCAGGCAAGGATGGTGGAGGTTATATAATGATGGAACCTTGTGAGGAGCTCCTGAACTTTAGTGTTTTTTTCCCATTTCCCTATTATGTATCTCAGTTCTGCTGCCTTTTTTTTTGTCTCCTTCCAATATCATATGATTTTAACTAAAGTATGAGATATTATTACTTTGTAAATATCACACCTCTTTTGACTTTCCAAGATCAAAATCAATCTTGATTCATACTTTTATTTAAATCACATGGTTACGCACCCAACAAGATTCACATCATCACAAGTAGCTAGAATCTGAACTAGCACGCATCATGTAATCTACCAATGAGAACACCATGTCTTCTTTTTAATTCCATGGTTTATATGCTTGGGTCTAAATCATAAGTTTAGATGTATGACCTGTTTTTATAGTCCATTTGTTGATTTTTTAAAAAAAATATATAAGTCTTTTAATTATGATTAAAATGCACTATACATAAAATACTTTAAATAATATTTAAATTATTATTTAGTTTTCCTTGGTTTTTTAATACTTTTATAGGTTTTGTGGTAATGTTAATAATTATTATGTATCTAATCTGCAAAAATAATTTTTAAATGTACTCATGAAAACCAAATGAAATCAAGATTTTTTATTTTTTATTTTTTATTTAAAAGAATTTTTACATGATTTTATAATGTTAACTGATTTTTTCCCTTCAATCATATACAAAATATCAAGGTATTATTTTAATATATTTTTAATTAAGATTTGATTTTGAAACTATGACCAGATTTAAGATTTGCATGCCTTTTTCATTTAGGTCACTAATATTGAACTTATATAAATTAACTTTCAATTAACCATTAAATTTTTATTTTTTTCAATTTCACTATTGATTTTGATCAGTTGGATCCCTATAGTTTGATTTCTTTAATAAATTATCATCGACTGTGAATGTTTTAATTTAACCTTTAATTGACCCAAAACTTTGATTTTCATGCAATTTTACCCCTGATTCGAATCAATTGACCTCATGAAAATTAATTTTGGTATCTTAAGATTTTAACATTCTCAATTAAGTATAAAGTGAGCTCCTAAACTTATTTTTTCACCAATTAAGTCCCTAACAAAATTACATTGACTTATTTAAAGTATAATTATATCATTACACCTATTTAATTCCTTTAATTAAACCTATATTAATTTTTAAATATAATTAAACTCTTAATTTGGGTCATGATTAAATCAAATTGACCTATTAGAAATCTAATTATGTTATTAGACTTTTTTTATGCAAGTTTGTCCAATAATAATTTATTTTTACTTTGAATGTACAATGTTTCTTTAGTTCTGGGTACAACGAGGGTACAACTGAGCTACCAACTTCAACCAAAAGTTTTGGTTTGATTTTTTCACCATGCCAATCCCTTTTATTTTTATCGTTTTTATTTTGAGTAAATTTCAGGAATAACCCAAATATAAAGATATTGTCATTTTTATTTGTTACATATTATCATAAACTATTTTTAGGTTATTCCCCAAATTCACTTAAAAAAGGAACTAACATGTGTGTGTGATGTGTCTTTACGTGGTTTGTGTATGTATATTAAATAATAAAATGATAAGTATTGTTATGTCAATATTAAGGCATTTATATATCATATTGCATTAAAAAAATTTAAGTATTCTATAGATTTAATCACACACACACACACACACACACACACACACACACACACTTTTTTTGGGTTAGTTTAAGGTGGATTTTAGGTCTAACTTGACAATATCCATACCCTATTCATTATCCATCAAGTTTAAAATTTTTATATTCATTTGGGTCGGGTCAGTATCTATCAAGTTTGGTTAAATTGACATCCTTACTCATAGCATATTGTAGTCTTGTAAACTAATTTATCGGTTTGTGCATTGTTACATATATTCATGAAGGCATAAACTCTACATTGATTGCCTTTAAATTTTGAAGAATGATGCCGTTGTTGACAAGTCTAAATTTATTCCCTTAATCTATAATTGTTCCAATCATGCTCTTAATTTCCTTTAAACTTTTAATTTTATATAATTTTATGCTCAACAAAACTTCAATAACAACTTCAAATTTATGTCATTTTTTTACTCTAGTCTTTGATCTTTGATTCATGCAATTTGACCCTCAATTGACCATTAAACTTTCAAATTTCTTCGATTTTGCCTCTGATTTCATCTAACTGACATGGTAAAAATAAATTTGGTCTTCAAAAATTCCAATCTTATCAATTAAACCCGACATATGCTCCCAGACTTAATTTTTATCAATAAGACCCTTAATAAAATTAATATGACTAATTTAATGTATAATTAAGTCCTTGCACTTAATTAAATTCTTAATTTCAGACTCTAAATTAATTTTTAAACATAATTCTACTTTAAATTGGCTTATAAAAAATATAATTATGCTTTTCAGGTTAATTTTTATGTAGATTTATCCTATAATCATTTATTTTAGCATTGAATATGTATTTTCCTTCATTTTGGGCATAATAGAGGTACAATTAAGCTCTTAAATTCATTCAAAATTTTCAACTTGATTTTATTTATTTTTTAAGAAATAACCCAAAAATAGGTTATGACAATAACAATCATAGGCAAATAAGGAAACTAAAAAGGGAGGCAACTTTAAAATGAATTTTCTAGTTTATTTTGGATATCTAAAAGTGGATTTTCTCCAAGATGTAGAGATTAGGTGATGCAAACCAAGGAGCTGGACATGTTAATAATACACTCGGGAATGACACTAAATTTGTACAAGACCTTTTGTCTCTTCCAAGTAGTCCAATTACAAGACTTAGAGCCAAACGTTTCAAGGAAGCACTTAATGGGCTAATCCAAGAGATTTGAGCTGATTCTAAAAACACCAAAAAGTGCTCAAATAATAATCAAGGCTTAGTCCATGTTATCAAAACAATTAAAGAGGCTAATAATTATGTAAAAAAACATTTCCGACATGGTCTGACCATCAAAGGGCATGAATTTGATGACTTCAAGGATATTAAATAGAGGAATAAACTTGATCTTGAATTATTATGTTAAATACATTAAATTTAGTCATTTAACTATTTATGATAGTCTCTAAAAGTCCAAGAGGCATAAAAACACGAGGACTTGTTTTATGTTGATGTTTAATCAATTTTAAAGCTTTAATTATGACTTTTTCTATTCTTGGAGAGTTGTTCCAAGTATATAGATGAGTATTTTAAAATAAATAAACAGATCATGTTTTTATAAAACTATAATTATTGTGAGTTCTTGTGTTCCTCTTTGTTCTTAAAAGAACTCCTAGGACTTATCAAGTTAATCTTGTGGCGTTCAAACAACCAAACTTATCACCTTGATTGTTGAGAGATCTAGGTGTGACATTTCAATTCCTTCATAGTCTTGGTTTTCATCTTGTTAGGTGTTAGGTCAAGGCTTAACCAATCTTGTTTACACGATCTTGGGGTTCTAAACCATCATTCTTATTAGGTTTCATAATAATTGTTGATGGAGTTCTATCATTTGGTACAAAGATTTGGTTCTAAGATAAATTTGACTATCTTTCATTTTTATTTTATTATTAATACTATTACCTACTGTAGAAGAAAAAAATCGTTTAAAAAAGAAGAAATAAAGAGGAAAAAAGCACACGATTCTAGTAAGAAAACTTCCTCTTTGCAATCTTGACCTTATTCAAATTCTTGACCTTTTGATTAGTTTTGGTTGTTTCTTATTTTTGAATTTATGTGAGATTATTTTGAATTATTTTTTGGAAGTTCAATCAAGAACTAAAGAAGACACAAAAAGAATAAAAAAAAAAGGCCAATGTGTTTGAAACCATAAGAGGGTAAAAGCCATTTAGAGTGAAAACAAAAGCGTAAATATACCAATAGGTATTTAAATATGTGAGGGAGTGCTTGTAAGGATTCTAACCTTGTTTTGAGGATTTTAAATATGTCAAATAATTGAGAAGATACAACCGAAGAAGTTCAACAACCTGTAGTTCCGAACCTCTAAATGCATGCTTTGTTAGGGGAGATGAGACATCTATTGAGCGCTGAATTAGAACCTATTCATGACAAGTTAGATATGGTAGAAGCAGAGGCTCCTAGGGGACATCAACAAGACATCCCCAATAGGTAACAACATAACAGTAAAATCAAAACAACATAACGGTAAAGCTTTATTAAAGGAGATGAGGCGTCTATTAAAGGCTGAATTAGAACCTATTCAAGACAGGTTAGAAATGGTAGAAGCAAAGGCTCATAGGGGACATCAACAAGATATCCCTAATAGGCAACAACATAACAGTAAAATCAAAACAATATAATGGTAAAATATCGTCATCCCATTCCTAGATTAGATGATATGCTGGATGAATTACATAATTCTCGTGTCTTTACAAATGTGGATCTTAAAAGTGGATATCATCAAATTAGGATGAAAGAAGGTGATCAATGGAAAACTTCTTTTAAGAATAGTACAATTTTGTATGAGTGATTAGTGATCCCTTTTAACTGATGCTCCAAGCACATTTAACTAAGGTATTGGGTGTGATGCTTTTTGTATCAAGTTAATCTTGTGGTGTTCAAACAACCAAACTATCACCTTGATTGTTGAGAAATATGAGTGTGGCGTTTCAATCCTTTATAGTCTTGATTTTCATCTTGTTAGGTGTCAGGTCAAGGCTCAACCAATCTTGTTTACATGATTTTAGGTTCCTAAACCATCATTGTTGTTGAGTTTCATAATAATTATTGATGGAGTTCATAGCATTAGGTTCATCTTATTAAAAGATATTCGAGTTGCACAATCATTGGTGAAAGATTTAATTTAGAAGTGCATCTAAATTAAGATAGTTTTGTTGAAATCTTGGAATACATATTGATATTGCAGAAATCCTAATTGAACAAGTGATGACTAATAAAGTTTTAAGAACAAATAATTCATCATTGATAGTAACAAAAAAATTATTATTTGAAAGTGTTACAACAAGTACCATTCTTTATTTTAATTATTAGTATTAGTACCGTGATTTTAAATCAATTGCAAGTTTGAAAATATGCATAATATGTATGCTAAAACTCTTTTACCATATGTCCGTTGAAAACATGTTTATTTATTTAAAATTGTTTGTATTCCAGGTTTTCCTTGGACAATTTTTTATAATTTGCATGCTCTAGTTATGATAAATTAAACATCTTTTTTAACTGGTCTACTGTATTTACAACCTTGAATATATTTTGCTTTTCACATGACCCATTATTAATCAAAAGATATATGGGGGTAAATGTATCGTTTTCTTTTATTTTAAGAATGATGAAAATGATTATACTGTCCTTAAAGATAATATTTTTAAGGATAGGGTATAGACACCTTTTTGTCTTTTTTTACTTTTTAAAATATAGCAAAATAACAACTTTATCCCAAGAAGCAAAACATTTAAATATTATATTTAAGGGTTTTTTAGTCTTTTCACTCTAGAAATTTTTGATATTACCAAGTAGAGCGATAACAATTTAATTTTTTTTAGTAAATATTAAATATTATTTCAATAGAAAAGTTGATAACGTTTGTGATGCTTTTTAATAGTCCAAACTCATTAGAGACCATGTCATTGGAAGAATAATGTTGTTCTCTTCCTTTTGTGATGACACATGTGGTGATGGTGGTGTGACTTTTGTTTTTTTTTTTTATTTCTTTTCTCTCTCATCCTCTTGAAATTTTTGTGCTAGTCATGAAAAAATTTATAGTTGTCATCTGATTTATATAAATTTTTATATTGATTCTTATTATTTTAATTTTTGATTTTTGTTCTTGGCTTTTTTGTAAAACTTTGATTTGTTTTTAATTTCATCATTCAACCTCAATTTATGATGTGTTATGTTTTTTTTTTTTTAATTTGATCCTAATTCTTTTGATTTCTTTTGGACCCCTTTTTTTAATTGATAGTGTTTTCAATTTGACTCTTCAATCAAAAAATTACTTTTTATTTAAAGATAAAATTAAAAAAAAATATTATCACACTTTACAAGCAAGCATAAGACTAGTAATAATAAACAAAATGAATTTTAAGTGCATTTAATGGTTAGATATATATAAATATTTTTTTGTGTCAATATATTTAAATTTTAACTACTGATTTTTTTTTTTATATATGTGAAAATGAGCACATAAATTAGGTCCCCATGGTACATATGAAAAAAAAAATTGAAAATATGAGAAAAAACATTAATGAAAACTTTAAATTAAAATTTCTTAGCATATATTAATTATTCCTACTTAAATCAATTGAAAGCTAATACAAGCTTTATTTAAGATACATATTGAATATTTAATGATAAAATATCAAAGTAAAAAAAATATCTCTTAAAGTATATCCATCTACATTAAGATCTTTCTAGTTGTTTAAAAGTTTATAATAGTATTGAAATTAAATTATACATTATCTGACCCTTAATTCTGAATTATTTTTTTTTAAATAAAATTATAAAATTAAATGAATCAATATTATTTTTTCAATATTAATAGCAATTAAAAGTTTAAATTATATATGCATCAATAAAAAAATATTATATTTATATACATACATTGAAATTTATATTATTTTGATTTCAGTTTTAGGGTGTGGAATTTCTAAATTTAGTTTTAATCAATATATATTTTTTTAGAATGATATCAAGCTAAAAATTATTATATAAAATTCAGATTAAGCATCATTAGTAGGTTTATAACGTCCGAAAATAGGAGTTGCTCGGAAACAACACCCCAGCCTCTTCACTCATTTAGGGTTTTCAAACAGGAGTGGCAAGCGCAAGCAGGTCCCAAACCCTAATCTCCCTCACCCCCCTCTTGTTTTTCATGTTTTGACAATAATTCTCTCTCATGACTCTTATTTGAAAAGTTCATCTCACCTGGCCTTTTCATTTTTTGTGTGCTGTTTTTGCAGAAAAAAATGGCCGTTCCTTTGCTGACGAAGAAGATCGTGAAGAAGCGGGTCAAGAAGTTTAAGAGGCCCCAAAGTGACCGCAAGATTTCGGTGAAGGTACATATAATAACAAGCTGGATATATGCTCAGGATTGTCTTTTAAAACTACCATGGTTAGTCAGGTGACTGTTCAAGGCTTTGTTTTGTTCTGTTCTGCTCTAAGGTGGGCTTAGGAATTGTCCAGTTTTTTGTTTTGATTGTATAGTGAGAAATAATACTGTTAAATCAAATGTTCCTTTTCGAGTAATTTAATGCTCACAATTTGGATTGGAATTAAGATTAAAGTTTTTATGATGATCATTTTGGCAGTCATTTGTATTTTGTTTTCCAGTATTCTCACGAGCTTTTCTGGAAGTCATTTGTACTTCTGCAAGTGATACGAGTACAATAAGCCGATGCTCTGATATTGAAAGTTGGTTTTTTATGCCTAGTTCATGTTTTTATCAATGTTGGCTTTTTTCTATCGAATTCCTGCAAGAATCTTTTCATGGCTTCTTGATGTCTCTTGCATTCCATGTTAAATGCTTATTGCTGTTGCTGGCAGACAAACTGGAGGAGGCCCAAGGGTATCGATTCAAGGGTCAGGAGGAAGTTCAAAGGATGCACATTGATGCCCAACATTGGTTATGGCTCTGACAAGAAGACTCGCCACTATCTCCCCAACGGGTTTAAAAAGTTTGTTGTGCACAATGTTAAGGAGCTTGAGGTTTTGATGATGCACAACAGGTACATGACTCTCTTTGCCTCCAAAATTTTGCTGCTCTCACGCTGATCACTTTCATCCTTGTTTGTAGACATGATCATGGTTTTATGGTTGCTAACAATCTTCATAATTCCAGAACTTACTGCGCTGAGATTGCCCACAATGTATCCACCCGGAAGAGGAAGGAGATTGTAGAGCGAGCAGCGCAGCTAGATGTTGTTGTCACCAACAAGCTTGCCAGGTTGCGTAGCCAGGAGGACGAGTAAAGTTTGCTTCTTTTGTCATGATACTTGCGTTAGGCAGTTTCAGTGCACCTTGAGCTGACTCTTTTTATATACTATTCTGTGTTTTGATTGGATGGTTTTAAGTTTGAATCAAAACCAGTTTACACTATTATTATACTTGGATGTCCACTGCCTATTAGAACTCATATAATGGACATTGTGCTCGTACTCGCACCCAATCAATGCTTAGGATACACTTAAACATACAAAAAGGTGAATTGTTTTAGATGTTTCGATTATTAATTCTGTGCTTCATATTTAATTAAATATTGGATTTTTGACGCCATTAATCTTAGAGTGTTTTTGAACAACAATAAGACCATAACTGTTTCCTGCTCAAAAACACTTTAAGATGCGTTGATGATTATAAACTACTAGAGGTGAGTTATTGCAGGAACAATTACAAGACTGTATTATAATGTGGGTGGGAGATCTCGTTCTGTACTATGACATCATGAATATAATCAATCTATTTAAAAACATAACTCATGTTTTTTAGTACCAAGGCTAGAAAATACTCTTTATTTATTTTAATGTTTCGGCCGCCTTCTCATTGCTCATTCATTCACTAGTTCCCTCGCCCGCATAAATTATCAAGAAAACCGCCTGCCCCCTTTCCAGCCAGTCTATCTCTGTGATTAGCTCGTGCACCTGGACTTGAAATTCCATGCAAGATACTTTTTAATTAAGATAATATTCTTTTGAGATTTTTGAATATTAAAACTATATAAAAAACTAAAAGTATAAATAAAGGCATGCTGAATAAAAAGAAAAAAAAACTCCCCGAGAGAGACGGGTGGTTACGGTTTCGCTAAATTTAGCTCACTTCACTCCCTCACACGCGTTTTTATTTTTTCTCTAACAAAAGTGACGACCGACTTCACTCCGTGAGATCTCTTAACAACAACAAACAGAAGAAACGAAAAGGACACCTTTCTATCTATGAGTAGTCGTGCTCAAAACTACGAGTTTCAAGAATGGTGGAACAAACAACGTGAGTTCCTCGACTAACCGGAAAATACAGCCTTCTTAACCGTTCAGATCCACGGCCCTACCTTCGATCCAACCGTCGTTAAAGGTCACACACGTAGTGCGCGTCAGCTGTACTGGCTCCGGCTCCTCAAATTCCAACGACTCGCTACCTCCCTCGCGTGGCTCAAAAACGGCTCCATTTTACCTCCTCCGCACAGCCAATCGCAGGATCGCTGCTAGCAAAACAGACTCACGTTTCGATTCGTCAATCTCATCACGGGTTTACAGGATCATACAATATTTTTTATTTCTGGTGATTCTGTTGTTGTGTTTTGAGTTAGTAGCGTATTTGAAGGGATGACATTTCAGTCCAGCGTCGTGGAGTCGGCGGAGGTCGCAGTGGAGAGAGCCTATGCCAAGTGGTTGGGAATAAGGGTGCATTACTTGGCGCCGCCGCTGCAGAGCTTGACGAATCTGTGTATTATCTTGTTTTTAATAGTCGGTGGATCGTATTGTGTTGATATTAGGGTGTTTTTGGATCAAGTTTAGGAAATTGAGGCCGGCGGCGGTGGCGGGGTATGGTGGTAGGGACAATGTGGAGGATTATTCGATGGTTTTGTTGCAGATTCCAATGTGCAATGAGAGGGAGGTAAGCGAAGGTAGGTTTCTTATCCTCGAAACTTTTATCAGTTTAGTCACTTTGTTACTTGGTGGATTAATTAGTTATTAGTACAAGTTTATATAGCTTCAATTATCGGAAATGTTGAATTCTCCAGGGTGTTGTGTATTGATAATTATAGATAGTAGTAGCTCTTTTTTTTGTAATAAAAGATTAAATGTGATTGTATATTTGATTTTGCTTCAACAACAAGTGATAAATTGTGTTAGTTTTAACGAACATTTGAAGTTTAGCGGTGTTGTATGCAACTCACTACTTTTTAACAGGATTGAGTTTTAAAGATGCCAACTTAATGCTAATTTTTGGAGGTTAATATGGCAGACTGTGTAATTAATGCTTCATGGGTATAAGATGAGATTATGTTTCTTTATCTTCATGTTTTGTCTATGAATTTCAACACAAATGGTGGGAGTAGTGACTAGTGAGCTTCTCTTCCAAGGATGTTCTAATTTGTTTAAGCACTGTGCTTTATTCGTGTAGTACATATTCAAACATAGCTGAAATGAGAAATAACGAATTAGAGGAGAAAATCATGGAACATTCTGTTAGAAAACCTCCCACGTTTTTCCTTGGTTTGATTTTGTGTGATCTCCACAAAAAGTAGGTTGTTTTAGTTTCACTTCTCAAGGATTGTGTTTGCCTTGTTTTTTTCTTTTCATCTTCTCGTAAATAATCATAATTTAGCATACAGGTTTAGCAACAATCTTTTGCAGCATGCTGTATCCAGGACTGGCCAAAGGAGAGAATGCTTATACAGGTTTTGGATGATTCTGATGAGTTAGATGCTCAACTCCATCTCAAGGCTGAAGTACAGAAATGGCAACATAGGGGTGTGCATATATTGTACAGGCACCGTCTTATATGCACAGGCTACAAGGCTGGGAACCTGAAATCTGCAATGAGCTGTGATTATGTAAAAGAGTATGAGTTTGTAGCAATATTTGATGCTGATTTTCAGCCAGAACCTGATTTCTTGAAGAAAACTATTCCTCACTTCAAGGTAAATTTATGATTCAGGTGTGATTAATTTGTCAGAACCTAAATATCAGTTCAATTTCTCTTACATCCTTGTTTTGGTTTATCTGCTATTATTCCAACTTGGCACCAAGTTATATAATTATTTTTTGATGTTTGCACTGCGGAGATTCTTGATTGTGGCAACCTTCCGAAGTTGGTGGCGTTCTAGATTTTGCCCCTGTGCTTTATATCAAAGAATGATCTGCATTGTTACATTGATTTAGTAAATTTTTAAAAGAAAGCAATTCAAACCTTTTTCTAACTGAAGACAGAGGAGGTCCAACTTGGGTGGCTTATAGTGTTTTATACAATGTGGACAATCTGGTTGGCACCCCTTAAAAGCTACATGATTTGATCAATGACCTTGTATAATAACAATGTGTTAGGGAATAATATAAATCATATTTTGGGATCTTATCTAACAGTTTAAGTTTTTAGGTGAGATGGTTTTTTGACATGATATCAGAGCTTTGTTAATCCAATGGCCACGAATTCAAATTTCATCACCTCATTCTATTTGATAAAAATCAAGTATAAGGTAGTGTGGACTTGTGCAAGTTTAAAGTCCAAAAGGTTTTCACTTGAGGGTGCGTGTTAGAGAATAATATAAATCATATTCTGGGGTTTTACTTAATAACTTAAACTTTTAGGTGAGATGATTTTTTGACACAATGCAAGTTACAACAAACTTAACTTCGACATCATTTAGTTGCATGGGAAACTCCCTTCCTTTCGCCCACTAGTTAATATAATCTGCCAGAAGGAAATGTATCATTAAAAACAATACCGAGTGCTAAGATTTCTTTTGTATTCCAAGATCACTTAGCTGGTTTCTCATTTTATTTCCTTAAAGTAACACGTACTCAGATGGATTGCTGTATGAGGGTTAGTGAAAACTTAGCTTTACTTTCTGTTCTGATTTGCTCTTTGCATTTCTGAATTTGAATTTGAAGGGGAAGGATGACCTAGTATTGGTCCAAGTAAGGTGGGCATTTGTAAACAAGGATGAAAACATGCTTACAAGACTTCAGAACATAAACTTATCATTCCAATTTGAGGTTGAGCAACAAGTGAATAGTGTTTTCATCAACTTTTTTGGTTTTAATGGAACTGCTGGTGTATGGAGGATTAAAGCCCTTGAAGAATGTGGTGGTTGGTTGGAATGGACAGCAGTTGAAGACATGGATATTTCTGTTCGTGCTCATCTTTGTGGATGGAAGTTCATATATTTGAATGATGTTAAGGTTTGTCATGGTATTAAAATTTTTAGTGTCACTTTATACATTTGAAGGTGGATAATCAATCTAATAAAATTATTTTATTGTTTTACAGTGCCTTTGTGAACTTCCAGAGTCTTACGAGGCGTACAAAAAACAGCAACATTGCTGGCATTCAGGTCCAATGCAGTTGTTCCATTTGTGCTTTGTTGACATCGTGCAAAGTTACTGAAGCCCCCCTCATGCTATCATTTATATTATGGTAGATATTGAAGTCTTTTCTGGAAAAGATGCCATTATATCTTTTGAAACCAGAAAGTTCTTGGATATCATTTCTGGTGAACATAACTTGCTCTTCCTAGCAGAAAGTAAGGTGTTTTGTGCTTCTGACATGCATAACAGTGGCAAAAGTATTTTACTTGACATGGAAAAATTTAAAGGCAAAAAATGATTTGTCTAGAGCTGGACTAGGTTTGCAAGATACTGTGAGTAACTGTTTGACTTCCAGTTTCACAGTTATTTGTTTGTATATTTTGGCCTCCAAGGGTTCAAACGCTATTAGTACCATGAGAAAGTGGACCAGAGACCATGGGTACTTCATTCCCTGGTGGATGCAGAACCATAGATACTGACCTTATAGCACAGTCAATCAAACTACTTATAGTGGCTGATTGTTAAGCATATCATTTGTATCAAAATATTTTGATGGATTAAAATTTTTTATACTCTCGAAGTCACAACTTAACAAAATATAAACTCCTAAAATTAGACAAATTAGTCCTGGTCAACCTCAGGATTGTGGAGTGGAAGATTGGACTTGCAAAACTTGATGGGAGAATTTATAGCATCTTTGTTTACTACATTGATATGCCAATTCTTTTTCCCATTTGTTAGTGAGACAATTCAGAAATATTCAGCTATCTAGGTTTGTCATCCCAGTGAAATAAAAAATGAGAAACAGTAAAATTCATCTGCCAAATAAGTTATCTTGTAATGATCAGTTCCATCAAATCATTGTTTTGGTGTTGACTTTGGGAAGTGAATCTTTTCAACTCTATTAACATCCTACTTCATTTCCAATTACAGGTGTCTTTTGGCAAGAAAGCAAAGATGATATTGCTTTCTTCTTACCAAGGAAGCTCATCCTGCGTTTTTATTCATTTACTCTCTTCTGCATCATTCTCCCACTCACCATGTTCTTGCCAGAAGCACAGTTACCAGCTTTCCCTGGAATTGTGTCTATCTTGAATATTCTCCCAGAACCATGATCATTCCCAGTCATAGTCCCATACCTTTTGTTTGAGAACACCATGTCCGTGACCAAATTCAATGCCATGATATCAGGATTGTTTCATATAGGAAGTTCTTACGAGTGGGTAGCTACAAAGAAATTAGGAAGATCATCAGAGGCAGAATTAGTTGCATTTGCTGAAAAGGAATCTGACCCTTTGGTGGTAGAAACTACTAGTCTCCACAGGTCTTCCTCAGAATCAGGCCTGGATGAGCTGAACAAGATAGAAACAACCAAGAAAACTGGGAAACAGAGAAGGAATCGTTTGTCTATAAGGAACTGGCTCTGGCATTGATACTGTTAACTGCTTCGTTGAGAAGCTTGCTACCTGCCCAAGGAATTCACTTCTACTTCCTATTATTTCAAGGGATCATTTTTCTTGGCATTGGTCTTGATTTGATTGGAGAACAAATGAGTTAATCGTCGTGGCATCCAAGATTGATGACTGTCACCCATGATAGCCTGTGATGCAATAGCCACCTTATTTCCATCACAAGAAATGCAAATGCTTGGCTGTTCAGAACCACCGACTTTGTTTTGTTTTGCTATTGATTGAAGTAATTTACCCATCTGCTCTTCGTCCAAGGTTTGTAATATATCTATTCACTTTTATCAGATAAAGGACCACAATATCATTTTGGTTGCCAACCCAGTGCTGGAGGTTATTGGAGGAGGTAGTCCCATGGTGGTGGAGGTGAGGGGAGGCACTTTGAAATGAGTGCAGGGCATCTATTCTCAACTCCGTTGCTTCATTGTGCACGGACATTTCCATGCCAGGTTGGGTGAAGCATGTGTCATTAGATTGTCACTTTATATATCATTCTCATTCTTTGTTCAAGTTTGCTTCATTGATTGCTTGCACGCGTTGTTGCATTGCCCAAACTCATAATCCGCTGGTGAAATTTAATATAGTTATGCTAGAGCTTCGGTATGTCTGCTTTTGAGGCTTTAGTGAATGTGCAGCATCAGCTGGGTGGTGCATTTTCAATTTGCTATCCCAGAGCCATCCAACTCAGGTGCACTGCCCTGGTGTACCCTTTTTGGGCTGCGTACCTCCGAGACACCGCAAGTGTTCTTCGAGAGCCTCCCTACTTGATAATTGATTTCAAGCTGTCTTATTTTGTTCAAGAGAGTTGAAAATAGAATATCCTTTTCCCCTCCTGTAAGCCACTGCCACATTCCAAAATGCCTTTGCATTTTGAAAACCAGACCATTTCAAAGCATGATATGAGAACTACAATCATATGAAGCGCCTGCCAGCATTTTAAACATTTACGGATTCGAGAGGAATTAGTCCTATCCTACCACCACTCGGTAAATATTGTGAAATGTTCCCGATTAAGCCCAGTCCAAGTGGTTTGTGAAAAGACTGACTTAGCTAACTATTGTGAAAATTATAATGATGAGGTGGTTCCTATCCATATTCAGAAAGGGTGACATGTTTGTACTATAGAAAATTAAATTTTGTAACCCACAAGGACCACTTTTCTTTATTTTTATTGATCAACTTCTTGAAATGTTAGCCAATTGTTCTTACTATTGTTTTCTTAATAGTTATTCAGGATGTATTAGGATTGTATGAACATTTGTCATCAAAACTTTGCATATTTGTTTATCATGCGTCTTATTAGCATTTTTGTGTTTGCTTTTGTGAAAGAAAACATTTTTCACATCACATGTATCTACTTTTAGGGCTATATGATTTATTTATGTAAGCCATTAAAATTTGATCCATATTAAAAGGCCTGTGAAAGGTTGATATTCAATGAACCTGTTATAAAATTCCTTTGTTAAAATCAAATCAAAAAGTAAATATTTTATTATTCACTTATGTTATTCAAGGCAAATAAATAGTGAGCTTGTATCTTGAATATTAGAGTACCATCTTTGTTTTCTTGATTTTTGAATTCTATCTTTATTTTAAAATTTTCAAGTGCTAATCAAGAGTATCAAATTACATTTTAATATATTATTCACCTATGATGACTAAGTGTTAATTAGGAGTATTAATTTATTTCTTATTCAGTCTAAATTCATCAATGACACTTGAGTCTCAATTGAGAACATTAATTTTTTAGGAGGTTCTGAATATAGTGTCATTAGATCCTACCTCTGAGTAGATTATTGTGACGTTGTGGTCAAACAAATTAATTATCTTAGCTTAAACAAACAAGATAATATAGAGGAAGTAATAAATCGATCCCACAAAGAAGATCTAGTTCAGGTCTTTATGCTAAATAATCCAAAATTACGAGGGTGAGATTATTTAAGCTATGTTATTGCAAACAAAATAAGTTAATCAATAAAAACAAATAAAAAATGAAACTTATGAAGAGAAAACCTTGGTCTCAAGTAAACATCTATTAACATAAATCAAAACTGATCATTGAAATAATGTATCAATTTATATATTAAATATCCATTTTATTTAAATATTAGTCAAGTATTTGATCTCTAATATAATTAACCATAACCAACCACAATGTCCTCACTAATAATTTAATTAAATGGAAACCTTAATAACTAGATAAGTTATATTTGATTCATTTGAATATTTTCCTTAAGATTAACAACATGGATCTTCCATATTATTAAACATAATCTCTTCACAAGTTCAATATTACAACTTCAATGTTGATAAGAAACTTAGAAATAGATTGATTAGAATGATATTAGAGTTTTGCTCTAAAAATCAAACTAAATAATCATAAGAAATAAGCATAGGAAAACATTTATATTTTCATATAAACTAATAAAAAAGAAATATAATAGATCTCATAATTCTTAAAATTCAAAGGCTTTTGTATCGTTTCAACCATAAAAATAATTGAGCCTTGCAAAAAATTAATAAAATAAACTAAAATATTGGGGACGAAGGAAAGAGATAAAAAATAATAATTTGTCTCTCTTTTTCATGTTTTTCTTTTTCTATTTTGAAGCCTACAAAATAGCCTAAAAGTTCTCTTAAAACAAGAAATATCATCTAAAAATCTAAATACTTAATGAAATTCCCAAATAATACAATATAATTATATTATAACAAGGAGATTAGTGTCCTATAGCTAATGTAAACAATGTGAGATACTAGAACAAAATAACAATCATAAAGTTCTAGTATCATTCTATTAGGCAAAATAAAATAACTAGTTTCTATAGCTAATGTAAGAACCTTTGCTTCATTATTGAGTGGTAAGTCCACTTTGCCTTTAATCTGTAGTTCTTGCATACAATTGCAAATATAAAAATCACATTTAGTATCTAATACTCAAAAAGTACAGTGCAAAGTAGTTTTTAATTATAAACATGCTTGAAGTATAAGCTTTATTAAGACTTTTTGCCTTCATGGTTGCAAGGTATTCCTTATAATTCCCCATCTAATATCATTCCTTTTCACAATGATAACCATTATCATTTTTTATGTCCTAGTTGGTTTATTTGCTTTAGAGATAACACCTTTATTCTTCTTATCTTTCTTTTTAGACATTCTAGAAGATTAAACTAGAAGGACAAACTTTTTTCTTTTCAAGGGCATCTTCAAAATTTCTAGCATATCAAGTAGTTCTAGCAATGTATTATCTAGCTTGCTCATATGATAGATAGTTCATAATAAATTATGAAAAGCTTTGGGGTAATAAATACAAGACCAGTTCAATATTTAACTCATGATCCATGATAAAACCTAATTGGCCTAATTTCTCAATATAACCAATTATTTTCAAAGCATAGGTGTTTGCTAAAGAACCATCAATCATCTTAGAGTGGAAAAAATTCATAGCTTCTTATACCTCTCAATTCCACTAGCCTCATCAAACAACTTTTTGAGATGCATAATCATGGTACAAGCATCATATTCTCTTGTCGCTTTTGAAGTTCATGTGACATATTGACTAACATCACATATACATGTTTATCATTATCAACATGACATTGATGTCATTTTATAATGTTTTCTTTTTATAAGGGCATTTAGAATTGGAATATTAAGAACATGCAATTTTTTTTCTTGCTTGCACACAATTCACATTTTGTTTCCAATCCAAGAAATTTGGTTCAATTAATTTATTAGCATGACATATGCTTTGTAGGGATATGTTACAACTCATTTTGATTTACAAACTTATTTATATAAAGATAGAGAGTATTAGTTTCATGCATACATATTTTAACTCCAAAGTTTGATTGTTTAATCGTAATTTGATCTCCCTCTAAATCCTTTCAAATTAATAGCTCTTCTTATTAATTTAGAAAATTTCACTTAGATTTTCTTAATGCGTCAAGATCCCATTTAATGTAGTCGACATTGAGTGACTCAACAAATCAAAATAAAATAAATTAAATATATAACATAGTTTATCAATTACATCTCTTTATGACTACCAAATAGTCTAACTCATGTCTCTAACCTCAAATGATCATGGGTGACTCATCCAAATTATAAGGGTTAGTTACAGAGAACCTAATTTTATAACATTAAACATATTTGACTTACGATAACCTTAAATGCTTCAACAAATTATCCATAAATAAGATTTTGGTTTTATGCATATAAATTAAAAGCCAATTTCATGCTCTTAACATGTACATAATATATTAATTAGGGGTTTATTATCAATTAATTAGGTCTCATAATTGACATATCCAGATATACATTTCACACAATAACTTATGTATAAACACACACCCCTAACTTGTCATTCTAATTGAATGATTATATTCTAATTGAATGATTATAAACATATCTACGTAAATTCCCTCAATCTATTGAAGAGAAATAGATGGTTAAATCCTAGATAGCTATAGCGAGTCTTCATAAGTTCATCGCAAGCATTTTGGTTATAGCCTTCATTGTCATTTTTAAATTACATAACATTTACATAACTAGCTTAGATAATAATTTACTATCAAAGTTCCTATATTTCTAAATCACATAACATTTGTATAATTAATAAATTAATAAAACTTGGGGAACCAAATGAGAAAAAAATGCAACCTGGAAGAAAACAATAGAGATAAGGTAGGACACGCACACTCTATTCAATAAAAATTATAATCATTCAACCATCAAATAAAAAAACAATCATATTGGTATTTAATATCCATAACCATCCATAATAAATAACAACATAATCAATGCCAGAAATTTAGCAATAAATGATTCCATGTCTTCTTGCATGGTCCGATGGAAGTTAGAAATAAAAATTATATGCATGCCAGGTCGATGATGGCAACCCAAGCTCGTTCTCTCTTTACAACTACCGATAGGAGAATCTCCTCCTTCAGTGACATGGTGCATAGTGTTGTAGATAGAAGCTATAAGCTGTACAAAAATTTAAGACAACTTTTTATTATAAATCTAGATAATAATTTTCATCTTAGACATCCCTGTTTTTTATATCTAAATTTCCTCGTACAAAACAAATCCCTAATTAAAACTAGCTGAATTTATCTAACATTAGGATTTATAAATAGTATAGTACTGATTAAATTAAAATTCCAATGATAAATAAGGAATCTAAATTGAAATACAACAGGTAAATAAAAGCAACTCTGCACAACTTGTGAGCCTTATTTGAGCACCTTCACAATCTCCGATCATCACGAAAAGTTAACCCAATTAGAAGTATTGCATTCAGATTTTTTTGTCAAAATTTCTGCTAGATCTAATAGTAACATCAAAAAGTTATTTTGATTTATCAAACTGTATCATAGACCATTAATGAAATAATACAGTAAAAATTATTATGCCAAGAACATAGAAGAAGAGATTTCCCTTCAAAGCACAGTAAAATGTAATGTAGAATCTTAAACCTCAAGCTTTAAATTTAGAAGGTTATTTTTCAATATGAAAAAAACAGGAAAAATAAAAAAAAGCATCAATTTAAGTTTTCTACCAACCATCTAATATCCATAAAATCCAAAGGAACCACAGGGACAAAAAAAAGTTTCTACCTTTGTTGAGAGCTAACAACTCGTACCGGTTTCACAATAATTAACCAGCTAAAGGTAAAGCCCTGTGGCAAAATTGCCAAGGAAAACAAAACGAAGATTTTACAGGCTGTCAGACCAATAATATCCGTCTCCTGAACCTCAGCCTCTTGATTCTAATGCTAGAAGTATATTCTTCCTGGGCCCCTGAAACCACAAAATTGAACCAAACATCTGATCAGGAATAGTAAAGTGGAAGGAGACCATGAAAACCACAAATCACAGCCACGAATTTTGATATCTAAATTACATAGAGAGTACGGGGGAAATAATAATTAAAAAGCTAGGTAGTACCTAGTCGAGTTTATATACAAGGCATATATCACACCAGTTTGAACTCTCATGAATGCCTTCAAATTGTGAGGATTCATGTTTTTATCATTATCTAAGAAGTGAACACCTTCGAGTTGAGATCAGAAATCAGTTTCCATGTATTTTTAAATGAATTAATGAAAAAAAATGTTATGTTGTCAACCCTAAGAGCACTAGTCTAATGGCACAGTGTATTATGCATATTGTTTATAAAACAGACACCATTCCAATAGTTGAGAACAGCACAGGTACCGGTATTCTTGTTTTTTTTTTGCTCCTTTTTTGTGTGTGATGGGAGGGTGGGGGGAAGGTAATTCTTAAAATAAGTTGTCAAGATCGAGACTTCAGACAGCTGGCCAAATTACTGATCTCTTAATGATCAGGAACTATAAGAAATCTCAATAGAAAAAATCAACCAAAAAATATATGCATATCTTGGCCAAGAGATTAGCTTGAGTTTACCATTGGTATCCCTAGAGCCTTCAGGTCTTCATCAGTCATGTGTACAAGAGCTGTCATATCAACCTGTATAGATAGGAGCATGTTAATAATCAAGAGAAAACTCCAGAAGATGATGATATGCAGTCCACATATATATAGTATAAAAACAAAAAAGAATTTTCATACTTCTTCAGCTTGAAAAGTAATTAGATATTTCTCAAGACCCAAAGATTGCAAAAAACCATCAACTGATGAATCCGACTGCAACAAAGATCCGGTGTTAGAAATACACAAAAAGAGTCTGCAGTAATGATTTTACATGCAAAAAGCAGTTTCACAACTTCAGTTGGAGATTTTAGGCAGTAACTTTATAGTAGAGCTATCCCAACTTGTCCTTTTTCAACCTAAAGTTAAGAGAAGGCTATGCCTTATCAGCCTAAAGGATCAATAAACAATAAAAAGCATCATCATTAACTAACAATTAATGAACTGTTTTGAAGTAAATACTCATTGCAGAACACACACACAAAAGAAAAAAATATTGGAAACATATCCTCACATAAATGCACACCAAGTGATCCTATAATTGCATGTCTTTGAGAACTTCTTCTTATCAATATGTCATAGAATACATACCTAAAACCGTTAACTAATGCTGAAACTTAGCACAAACTAGACCACTTCAAGCAGCTACTTCCTGTTAGTTAAAATCATTAGTTGTGTTGCAGGAGTCTCTCATTTTCACCATGGCATCAACTGGTCAAGTTTTCAATTCATTTCAAAATCACAAAAGGTCAGAGATAAACTGAAACAAAACAAAAGTTGCCTCTACCACAGTGCATCAAAGCACCTAAGCAATCTCGAAACCTCTAACTACACATAGCAGGGGTTCTCATATTTTGTCTTTAAAGTGATATGATGATTGCTGAAACAAATAAACTTTTTAAGGCCAGTGCAAACCTTTTCCTTTTGTGTCTTTTCAAATTCGCAGCAAGCTTAATACTTCAGGTACATAATTATTCAGGCTACAACATCACAAGTTCACAACTCTCCAAGACTTCATCCAAAAATTGACAAAATTCTTTGAAACAAGTGACAGTGACGCATGCATATGAACACATGACATAAACACAACCTAAGAAGGCAGCCTAAAACAATAATTACTAAATATCAATATATCAGAAGATTTATGCCTCAGCATTAATGGAAAACTTCAAGAAAACAGAAGCAAGATAAAAACTTGGCAAGAGAATAAGATAAGATTTATGCCTTCAGCTGTGATCTTTTTTTAGAAGCCACAATGGCAGTTTTTTTAACCTCTGGTTCAGGAGCTTTAATGGCAACACTTTTCCTGGTTAGTTTAGCAACAGCTATTTTGGGTGGATCAGCATTCACTGGCTGTGAATTCATTGTCCCAGATAGTTTTTCACGCAAATCCCGCGCATTTGAGCCCGGAGATGCTTGCAGGAGGCTTTTCCTTTGAAGCTTTAATCGAAGATCTCGAGCATCAATTTTGCGATCTTCACAAGTCATTAACAAAAAGTCAAAAGAAATATAGTTGATTGAGTTGCATCCAACAATATCAGCAATTTTTTTATGCCACTAATTCTGTCATACTCAATCCATACTTGAAACACATGGTCCATTGTCCTCATAGAGATCATGTTCCCATTTATCATCTAGCCTCTGCCTGCAAGTGATGTGATATGAACTCAGAAATACTTTGCTGGATATTAGGTCAATCAAGAGCAACAAAGAACCAACCAGGATAACAATTATGCAAGCATTATTATGGAAGAGATTCAATCCAATTTCATTGGACATACACAAAAAACCCTGAACTCTCATAGTCACAGTACAAACAGCCAATGCCATCACTTGAAAGTAAAAGTGTTCTATGACCAAGAGCTTGTTGGGCATGAAATGTACCCTTTGACTTTGAGTCATCATTTTGAAAAATAACATATAGCAAAAAAGAGTTATGTTAAGAGTATACTTGGCAAAAATAACTCGAAGCAATGTTTTTTTTTTTGAGAAACAGTTAATACAAGTAGAATCACTAAGTTATAGAAGTTAAAATATTTAACTTGCTAATAAAACAATGTTTTGACTAAATTTTGCAACAACTTTTTTATTTAAGTCGGAAGCTATTTCTAACCAAACATGTTTATGACTTTACTTTGAGTCGGAGCTAACAAAACAGCTTAAATCAATTTGCAAGATTTATACCAAACAAAGCCCAAATATAGAAAGCAGATTCTCACAGGTCCTTTTGTTGCAGTTTTCAGTATAAGAACGCGAAGGTATGCAACTTCAAGCACCTCACGAAAGCAAGTCTCAGCAACAAATGCAAAATCATTTCACCTATAAAGAGCCTATGATTGATATAACTGAATTCTGATTTACTCTGAGCAAAAAGATCTCAATATCTCACAAACGCTAAGGCAAATGAAACTTTAATTCCAAAACCTCCCACACTTTCCCTGAATAAAAATGAAAAACCCAAGAAGCTCATTCATAATTTGAGCATCAAAAGAACCAGGAGTGATAGTATTCTCAAACATTCAGTCTTTTCATATGGAAATGGAAAACTCAAATTAACCGGTTAAATAAGATGATCAAATCACGGGGCGGGAACAGAACATCAAGCACCTGACTCTCTAATGTCTACAAGTTTATAAACATAAGCATGATGTTGCAATGCAATTCCCAATATACCTTCATAACAATGCGCCCATCCTCGTTTCATACAATGTGGAACACACGAAATTCTTAGCTCAACTTTTTTTTTTTTCCCAATAGTGAAATGTAGATTCTCACTAGAAATATTGAATTGGACAACCCGCCCGAAATTCCGCTTGTTTAATTAATAGAATCCCCTTTTGAGAAAAAAAATTAATGACAACCTAGCATAAAGTAAAATGGAAGCGAAGTAAATGGAGAGAGAAACAGTACAAAGGAATTGATTTCTACAGAATTAAAATGAAAATAAAACCTTTTGCCGGTAATTTGACGGCGACGAGAGGAGTCTACAGCGGGGTTGCCATTAAGACGATCCTTTATTGAAGTCTTCGCTGCGGAGTCTACGCGATCAGCATACATCGTCAAAACCCTAACCCTAATTTGGAGAATAAAAAAATTTCACAAATTGATTTCGTGAGTCCTGGAGAGACAGGCAAAAGCAAACCCTTGTAAGCTAAGATAAAACAAGGAACTGAAATATATTGGCCAATATTACATTTTGAGGGGGGGGGGGGGGGGGTTCATGAAAAGAGAGGATTGTACTGGAAATTTGTCCTTTTGCTGGGTGTGCAAAGACGGCAAACATGATTGGCTAAACTCACTATCATTTCCCCATTGAATTTGTATTTTAAAAATATATTTTTTTATTTTTATTTTTTTTATTAAATTATTTTTTTAAATTATTTTGATATCAAATATAATTTTTTTTAAAAAATCATTTTAAATAAAAATTATTTTTAAAAACAACTTCAATCACATTTTCAAATATGCACTACATCGTTTTGTCATCACTTGAGGTAGTGATTTTCAAATTTCTATTAAATATATTTATTTTCATGTTTATTTTTACAATAAAATTATTCAAAACATACAAGATACTTAATGAGAATTTAGAAATTTATGATAAATATAATAATAAAATATTAGCATGCAATTAAACATGTATTAAAATTTGTAATTGTTATCAAATTAAATTCTTATCATCAATAATAAAAATATATGTGTTCAAATTAAAATAAAAAATATACTTATATATTAAAGTACTTTAAAACAATAAATTTATATATTAAAGTACTTTAAAGTAATAAACTTTTGTTATTGTAAATGATTAATTATTTGTTCTTAAAGTTTTATTTCTCCTCACTTTATACTTAGAATGTTTGTAATTTGTCTTCTAGGATTTCAAGATTTCAACAACATCATCCTATTTGGATTCATTTCTAAGCAAAGTCTTTGAACCAAACAAAATGAAAAAAAAAACAAAACTCAATTATCTCTTAATAAATCGAAACTAAACTCTAAATTTCCCAGGAAACACAAAGCATAAAAAAAAGAAAAATACTAAAATTGAGATGAGGATGATTACGTTTATGTGAACTACTGCATAAATATAATATTGAAGGTCACGAGACCTCGACAAGTTATGAAAACTTAGGGTAAAAAAATAAATAAGTGAATAATAATAATAATAAATATAACATGTAATGGAAGAGGATTGCCTCCATAGATAAATTTAAAGGTATTGTTGAAATGAGAATTAAGAAATTTAGGTTAAAGTTTATAACTTTGGCAAAACCAGTAACAAGTTTTGATGGATAAAAAATTAGAAAAATAAAAAAAAAATCCTAAGGAATCAATATGGTAATAAGGAATATAGGATATGAAATAATGGCATAAAGAAAAGATCAACGTGATAGTGTAAGCATTGGTTAAAATTTGATAATGTTACCGTTATATAGTATTGAGTTCATAAATAAAATAAATGATAAAAAAAATATTTATGAACAAATAAATGGTCTTAAGAACTTAGTGTAATTTCTGATATGATTCCAACAAGGATTAAACAAAAAAAAAAAATCAGATTTTAACATAAAAGCATTTACTAATTAGTTTATAACTATCATGTATCACTTTCAATCCAACTATTTTTTTATGAGTCTCTTTGCATATTGGAATAAAATTTAAGATCAATCAAAGTTCGATAAGGCCTTAAGATTAAATCAGAAGTCAAGAATGTTTCAAAAAATACAAAAAATCATTATAATGGGTGAAATGGTTAACAAGAAAAATTGGTCCCCTTATATAACAACTAAACTAACAAGAAACATATCAAGATCTTGTTGAAGGAAGAAGAATATTTGAGAAAATATTTTCAAATAAACTCATAATTTGATTTTAAAATTCATAGGTAAGTTTTGATGTCGTCTTGTTTTGTTTCCTTGTATTATGAATGAGAGAATTTGTAACATCCTAAAAATAAAATTTATCTTACACAATTGGCATTAATCATAAATTTATAAAACAACTCAATATTTTTTTTTTGAAATCTACCGAAATTCCATCAAAGTTTTCCCTATATCGAGAGCTACCAAGTTATCAACATCAATTTACGTAATCACCAATTGTATAACAAATCATTAATCAACATTTATACTTGATCCAACCATTCTGGATCCTGTCGATTAACTTTCTCATTTCATTTGTCTCGACGACCATTTTCGCATACAACCTCCCTGGGATAAAGGAGTGTGTGAAAAAAGTTTTTTTTATAATCATAAAATTATTATTATAATTTTTAGGAGTTGCCACTTAGTACTAAGGTTACTAGAAAATCTAATGGTTAGCGAGAGTTTGGGTAAGGGAAAACATGTAACCCCTAGTACACCCTAACTAAAGCAAATTGTATTGTTGTTTGATTGTTCTTTTAGGTTAGATTTTTATTCATTGGTCTTTTTATTGGGTAAGGGAACTTGTTGTGCACAAGGAAGATGCGTAACCTCTAATACACCCTATCTAAAACATGTTGTATTGTTGTTTGACTGTTCTTCTAGGTTAGATTTTTATTCATTGGTTTTTTTATTGGGTAAGGGAACTTATTGTGCACAAGGAAGATGCGTAACCCCTAATACACCATATCCAAAGCAAGTTGTATTGTTGTTTAATTGTTCTTTTAAGTTAGATTTTTATTCATTGGTCTTTTCTAAAGTTTGAAGTAGATCTCTCTTTGTGAGAAAATCTCTACCATATTGTGTCAAAAACCTAACCATTCTAAGGTCCAAATTTTATCAATGCATATGTTGTATTTTTAATATCTAAGGGTATATTTCACCATATGATTTTAAAACCTAAATATTAAAATCTATAGCAAAATAAAATGAACAAAAAAGTTAGTGAATTTATTTTATATATTTTGGTCAAACTCTAACGGATAACCTTAAACTGATTATGATATCCATTTTGCATTTTAAATACATGAGAAAAAATAAATTTGTTTTGTAAACAATGTGCCATAAAATTTGTAGGATTTATCTGTATGCATGAAAAACAATATATATTTTTTTGAAACATAATTTTATATATTTTTTCAAATATATATATATATATATATATATATATATATATATATATATATATATATAATGGGTCTGGTGGCCTAACCCAGCCATGTTGGGCTAAAATGGCCCAACAATCTTCTATGATTGGGTTGGATGCAATATCCAACCCAATCTTTGATGGCATAGGAGGTGCTGGTAGAGAGAAAGGTCGTTAATAGCATTGTAGAAAGAGGAGGAAGCATTTGTGGCTGCAATGCTATTGTTACTGTTGTGAGTTGAAGAAAATGGTTAGAGCTACTAATGGTGGAAAGATGGAGAGTTGCTATCGATTGTGAGTGAAAACAAGAGAGAGAGTGAGGGATGAAAAACATATTATTTGAGATGATGGTTGGAAACTAAAAAGTGCACTCAAACAAGAAGAGAGATAGGGCTAGAAAGCACATTATCTAAGTTGGTGGTTCAAGGTTAGAAATCGCATTCAAATGAGAAAGGAGAAAGGGTTAAAAAACACATTATTTGAGTAAAAAAAGAGGATGAAAATGCACTCAAAAGAAAAGAAAAATAGGTTTGGAAAGCGTATTATTTTAATTGATGGTTGAAAGCTGGAAAACATATTCAAACAAGAAGAGAGATAGAGCAGAAAAGCGTAATTTCAAAGCTGATGATTATGGGCTGAAAAATGGACTTAAAAAGAGCTAGATAGCGCATTATCTAAAATGATGGTTGAAAGTAGAAAAATACACTTAAATAAAAAAGAAAAGAGATAAGGCTAGAAAATACACTATCAGAGTTGGTGATTGGGGACTAGAATCGCGCTTAAACAAAGAGGAAAATAGGGTTGAAAAGCACATTATGTGAAAGATAAGGGGTAGAAAGTACACTATCTATATTGATCGAGGGATCACAGACGCACACAAAAAGGTGAGGGCTCGAAGGTGTACATAAAAATAATAAGAAAAGGTTTGTAAACTACAATCCCTTAAAAACCTTTTCTTTATATCTTTGGTAGAGATGCAATTCATGATGATACATGTATCCATACTCGAGTAAACTACTGAGGTGAGCCATGCTATCTTTAAGAGAATATGGTTTTTTTTTTTTTTTGAAGTGAGCATCGCGGAGAGCATGTTCTTCATCTTTCATGTATCTTTTTGTTGGAGATGTGTGTTGTGGATTTTATGGGTTAAAGCTCTTTAGAGACCTATATTTTAATCTAACAAATGTATGTTATATATAACAATGGATGCATATGAAGACAATTGTATTTACATACACAATGAGTGTGAATTATCAACGAGTTTGTATCTGAAGATAAATTCTAGACCATTACATGAAGGATGAACTTTCTACTTGGTCTCAAAAGGTTTATGAGATGCTTAGTGACCACCTTAAGTGGGGAGTAACGACTAACTCATGACTATCAGTTGAGGTTTAGATTCGTGAAACATCCAACTATAAGTCAAAATTTCGCAAATAAACCCAATTTTAGTGATGATAACATTAATTCATACTTGATGTTTATATGTGAATCAGAAATAAAGATGTATGCTAAAACAATAAAAATACGTACTAAAATTGAATAGACTAACAAAAATAATCACAAGTAAAGCTCAATCTAACCGAACAAGTCTCCAGTGGAGTTGTCATCTGTCTGTATGATCTTTTTACACGCAGACTCCCCTGGATAGAGGATTGTGTGGAAAAAGATTTTTCTTATAACCATAAATTATTATTATAATTTTTAGGAGTCACCATCATGAGTCATAACCCCCTGAATATCAAAAAAATCATAAATGATTTGACTTAAACTTTTATTGATTAGTTTCTCAGTGTAATGACCATCTTTCTATCAATAATGTTTTAATTTAGACATTTTAGCATAAATGTGTCATGTCTAATCATATTTGCTTGTAACATTATAATCAATGATCATCTAAATGAAATTTACAATTCTTTTCAAATTTGTAGTTTGTGGTTTTTCCTTTCTCAATTCTATTTTGTGAGTGTAGAGAGCCAACTGAAACAGCAGCATCCTCACCATATTACACCATGGTGTTTGTGTTTTGTGGTTAGAAATGCTTTTCTAAATATATTTTTTTAATAAAAAATTAAATTAATATTATTTTTTATATCTTTTAATAGGTATAACATGCTAATTTCAAAAATTAATATATATTTATATATTAATACATTATGAATTAAAAAAATATATTACTCTATTACCAATCATCCTGACCTTTAGTTTGTTTTTCAAAAATCATTCACTTGAACCCCCCCCAAAAAAATAACTCAAGAAACTTTCAATTCGGATGAAAATATATATTAATCAAGAATGGCTGGCGATGGATATAAAACAGATTTCGAAAATACCAATTGAATAATTAATATCAATGCAGAGCCTAAGAAAGTATGACTTAGGATACAAAACTGGCTACATGCACGTCAATGGTAGAAAATTCATTTTACTCGCCCCTTACTATGCTTTCCTTCTGCGCGTATTGTACTTTGGACTGGAGGTCCCTAACTTACTCGTTGATGTTGTCATCCAAAATAATATTGCCACGCAACAGCAAGTGCAGCCATTAACAAGACTTTAAGTGCTAATTTAGAATTTATCAATGGTGATAATTTTGAAGGTGATTGCATAGGTTCCTGTGATCTTCCTCTAAGCTTGGCAGACAATCTGGACAGCAGTTCAGAAAGGAGACCGGTGTTTGCAGCAGCTGCAAATGGAGGAAGGAAAGACAGATCAGGAGCCGAGTAAACGTGCAAGTCAAACCAATAGAAAACTGTTTTTCAAAGATAGTGTCCCTTTTTAGATATTGAAAATGATTAGCTCAGAACAACTGTCTCAGATACTCCACACATTTTAATGTGCGTTGATATCATCAAATAATTAGCATTTCAATTAGCAATTTAATTTTTTTGTTGATTCACCAACATTTAGATTGTTATTATTGAATTAATTCATGAGAGGGCCATTCATGGACCATATCTACAGATATTATTCCAGTTATCCTGCAACACCATTCAAACGATGAAGTTACCTTTGCTTTTAAGAAGTCTTTCCTTCTCTCCAACTCGCTCTCGAAGTACATTGAGAAGCGATCCAAAATACAGAGCAAACACTGTGCATGTGATCGTGATGACATTGTATGGCATGCTAAAATCAGGAGTTGTCAAAGGTACAAGTAATACTTCGGTGTACAAGAGAACAGGACTGCTTTCCTGCATCACAAATCTATAATCAATCGAATATACTTGGATTGTCCAATATGAAGCGCATTCAGAATCTCGATTATCATATCACCTGAAATTTAGACAACATGGGTGATTTTCTCTCTGAGTCATTGCTATGGAAAAGCATACTTGTGTGGAAGTCCGGAAAGGCTATTGCGGCTGATGGAATATCAAATCCTTGATTAGCATCTGGAGGGTATTCATCAATGTGTAAAAAACCCTGTTGACATATCATAAAGCAGTAGATGAGAAACACATTTCCAATGCAGTTTGGCTGTTTTAGAAACATCACGAGTCTGCGCATGTGATCATTAATAACAGTATGTTTTTCCTTTCTGATAGACTATTAATATATTTCTCTATGCGTTAGGTGCAACAGAAAATCATCACTAAAGCAAGATTCAGTACAAAGGAGCATTTCAATGACTCGATTTGACGCCCTATGTTCATTGAGAAAGCTATTATAATGTGCTTTTAGTATCAGGCAGATTAACTAAAAAAAATGTCCATGCAAAACATAGGCAGCATGTCAAGTTAATCATGCAAAATCTGTGATTAAAAATAAACAAATCTTGCAGACAGGAAATTATTATCTATTTACCCTCAGCCACTATTTCCAGGTTTGGCTTCCCAGGATGTTATTGATCATTTGTATATATTTTATGACACTCAATTCATTCACCCCTATTATTCCAAGTCAAACTTGAAAACATGAAGAGCTAAGCATACCTTATCAAAATCTATTGTTAAAGCAGCTGATTTCACACCACAAGGAAGCTTCAGTACCATCTCCATCATACCAGGTGATATCTTGTCTTTGGAAGGTATAACATGTATCTTTTCCACAAAAGCTCCAACGGCCTTCAGTTGATCATCCACAAACAGCTGGAGAGAATGATAATATACCCTGATATACCAAGGGACAACTTGGAAAATATTAACGCGCAACTCACATCCATCCCTAGCACTATTAGCAACCGGGGAACTGTCATTCAAATCTGTGGATTTCAACAAGATAGCAATTGCACCTCTTTCATTCCCGCTTCCCATCAAAAATCTACTAGCATGTAATGGAGCTTGTTGACATGACCATATTACAGGAAATTTCCATGTCAGGCCTAGATCAAATGGTTTAGAGTTGCTGTACCTGTCAACTGAAAATTCATAAAGTAAAGAGGAGCTGATTCCATTCCTACTGTTTTCTTCTTTATGTACCCTGTCTGGATTAACTGTCAATTCAAAGTTGGCTTCACCATCATACCCTTCAGAGGCAATATAGTCAGCCCCATAATTCTCACTTTTCTTCAGTTGAGAAACTAGGCCTCTCTCAAGCTGAAGATATACTTTACTAGACTTAGCAAGAACACATCTCCCATTTACTTTCCTCCCAAAAATTGAACTCAAAGACCAGCTTGGCTGAAGATAAGATTGACTAAAATGA
This sequence comes from Salix dunnii, assembly GCA_015731905.1. Lineage (NCBI taxonomy): Eukaryota > Viridiplantae > Streptophyta > Magnoliopsida > Malpighiales > Salicaceae > Salix > Salix dunnii. Next base: position 12,558,298 of record CM027672.1, read on the forward strand.
GTCAAGCTAGTTCTTTGACTACTGGGATGAAGAACAACAGTAAGTGTTTGTTCTAGAACAATGCCTGAATCCAACCCCTCAAGATCAGATGCATTTGAAGTCAAATGCAATCGTTGAGAATAATACAAACTTGTATAGATTGATGGCCTGTCCATTAAGGCAGAAATCCCAGCTTTATCTCGACAAGGAAGGAGTTTCAACCACGGAGTTAGGTTCTCAGTGCACACAGCCTCGCGGGGCAGCATACCATACCTTAGACTGCCAGAAGCTTGCCTGAAGCTCCAGTCAGGAGCTGAATACATGGAAGATGACTCGAGGAAATTAATTGAAGCACAGAAAATACCTGAAAGGGTATGGGTTAAATTCTTCCAAGAAGCATCAACTTGCTCTTTAGGAACATCAAAAACAGCCCACAACTCAACTCCAGGAGGCTTAGCATTGTTGCTTGCCATGGTGTCAGACCCACCCCAGCGTTCATAATTCCACCGACCTTGTGTGAACGATAATTCCATTTCCTTAACCCGAAATTTCTCCACCTGTCAAGGTTAAACTTTCTAAAATTTATACACCACACTAGCTTCAATCCAGGAGATAGATAGATAGATATGATATATTATTGACATACAGTAGCTGAACATAGAATAGGCAATTAAAGGGAGCAATTATTGTAAGCAAAATAACACAAATTCAAATTTATCATTACAACTACCACACCAAATATCAAGTTTCACACTCTTCTTTTACCTTAACATCCAGTGTTTTTTTAAAACAAAAATGGAGGAAGTTAGTCACATAAAATTATTACCATCTGAGAAATGGATTTAGGGAAGAGATGGTGGTGGTGGAGGCCATTGGAATCGCAAGGAGGGGCTCTAGTTTCGAAGTGGAAATGAGCCAACAGTTTCCGATCAGGCAACGGCTTCAACAATAATTCCTCTTGGAACTCTTCTTTATCTACATCCGATCCAAAGGCTTTCGTTGAAGATAACAATAAAAAGAGTAAAAAAGCCCATCTTGATGGAAGTTCCATTGATTCAGTAAGAGACGATGGTGACTCAGTGAGTCAGTGTTGTGAAATGGAAACAATCCGCCATTTGAGAGTTGCGAGATCACACCAACCTGCGCTCCCGTTTTTATTTTAATGAAATGTTATTTTTAAAACAATTTTTTTTTATTTAAAAATATATTAAAATAATATATTTTTATTTTTAAAATTTTATTTTTAATATTAACATGAAATGATTTATAAATATTAAAAAATAAATTTAAAATAAAAATAAAAATAATTTTTTTTAAGTATGTTCAAAAATGCTTTAAAACGTATGTATCAAACATGGTCTAAAACATTTTTTTTTCTTTACTGGTTTTTGAATTAGGTTTATCAAGAATGATTGTTCAGTTTGTTATTTAAAATATTTTTATTTAAAAATATATTAAAATAATAATTTTTTAACATGGCACAATAAAATTATTTAAGAATATCAACAAAACAATTTAAAAATACAATGTTAAATGAACATTCAATAAAATTAATCTAGTTACTAAAAATATAATCAAGTTAAATATTTAATTTATTTAAAAATTTGTTTCATTGTATATAAGATTAAAAATTTGTATATAACATTAAAAACAAATGTGTTAACATATTTTTTGGCATCATTAAAAATCTTAATTGAAAATTTAAAAGTTAAAGCTTGAATTTAATAAAATTATAGAAAATATTTAATTGTTATAATCAATTTTCTTTTTGCAGATATGTATATGATGTTTATTGTATAAAAAATTAAAGCAATTACCGATGGACAAACATACTATCCCACATCGCTTGAATCATCCAAGAAGCATACATTATGTGTCTTTAAATGCTGAAAAGTTATCCCACATCGAATAAGTAGGTGTGCAGGCAAAGAATTGCGTCTATAAAAATAAATCAAGAAGTCAAGCAGAACTTACTTGCATGGACGAATCTTAGGCCGGTGACATCCAATGTATTTAGGATGTATGCTGGTTTAAGAGATGAAAGTAAAACAATATTTTAATAAAGCTGAAACGGAACAAACAAAATAAATCTGGAATGTTTCGGCTGGTATTGAGCTGAAATTAACGAGATGGGCCAAAATTTAAACTAAGATGAAATTAACCTCGTTTTGTGTCGGTTTTTTTAGTGGTATTAAATGTTTCAATCATTTCGACCGATACGGAAAGGTATTAATAACCTTGATTTGAAGTAGGTAAATGAAGCGTCATCCAACTTTCATCTTTTCCATTCATTAAGGTGTCTTTGGTTATCAAAAAATAGTTAAGGTTCATTTTTTTGGATCCTAAGAACCTAGATTTCATCATTTTCACTTAAAAAAAACATGAAAAACAAAATTCATGAACTTTTACATCCCCAATTCTAACATCAAAACACATTATAATTGCCCTCAAACTTTGAAATCAAAATCAAATAAAATCAAACATTTTTTTTTCTCAAACTCTAATTTACTTTAACTAGTAACATTGAATGTGGAAACCAAAATCAATTTCTATTGAATTTCTTTGTCAAAGCCAAATCAATAGACACCAACATTGAAGTTATTGATGGCTAAAAACTTTCTCTTTATTTTTTTGGGTTTGACATGCTTGCTGGGCTTACACTACCTTGGACATGGTTGAGTGTCAAGTTCAAGTTCAAGTTTCTTAGGTTTGATGTACTTATTAAACTAACACTATCTTGGATTTGGTTGACTCTCAAGTCCAAGTTCTTTGAGTTGACTTGTTTACTAGACCCAAATAATTTTCTTATGATTTTTATAAGTATAAAAATCTTAAACTAAAATATTAACTTATCAATTTTCTCCTAAGCCTTTCTATACATGATTTTGCATTAAAATCATAAGATATACCAAGGAAGATAATAAGACAATACAAGCCTTGTTGTTCTTTAGTTAGGTAAACTGAATTTTCTTTTGTCATCTTTACATAAAATTTCTTTTAGATCTTTCTTCTGTTTAGCACAATGAAACATAGAAAATGAAAAAGAAATGTATCCTTAAGAGATTTCAATTTCATACTTTGAAACTAAAATCATTTATCGTTAGTCTCTGACATAAAGGATTGACCCTAGATTTAAGAGGGATGGTGTTCAATCTTCCTTTACTGGCAAAAATGATGATAATTTTCCTCAAGAAGTTCCAAGTTTAAGAGAACAACTAAGGTCACCTAGAATTTATAGATGATACATAGAGTGCAATCACTTGGGACCAAGTATTGTTGGATGATTCTAGTCAACCAAGAAATTATAAACCAATTGTTTATAAAGTTGATGATTGTATTTCTTAGGTCGTTAGCAAATATAGTAGGGGTAATATCATTATTACTGCCCCCATATATTTATATGAGTTCGGATACTCATTTCCTTTACATTTACAATAGATATTCTAAGGTATTATAACCTCAATCTTGCTCATATTCATCCTAATGGATGGACCATTCTATCCTCATTCAACAAGTTATTAAGGATTTGGAGTAAGAAGCCTACGATCAAGGTATTAAAACAATGTTATACCTTTATTAGTAGTATTAAAGGGAGACCTTTATTCCCCTAGTTCTTTAATTCATCACTAAATAAAATGTACCAATGAAAGACACCATTAAGGGAAAGGTCTCTTGCTTAAAGAAATGGAGGGAGTGATAATGAGATTCAATGGCCTAGCCAAACCTCAAGATGAATATAGTTTGATCTGGGGTTGTACTAATTATTAGAAGACACCTCTCAACAAGTGTAAATGAAAAACCCTTATAAAGGAATGAGTTTTTACCAAGTTGAATAGCCTTTAAATCAATTATGACATTAGTTTTATGGATAAATGACTATATAAAATTTAGGGTGATTTCACTTTCATTTTTTTTTATTTATTTCAATGTCTTCGATTCACTAACTGTTATTTTTGCGTATGGTTTTTTCCTAAGTGCATTGGATTTGAATTCAGTGGATCTACTTCTTTTATGCAAAGTCATATATTTACACTCTCTCATAATGGTGACTCCTTGTCCTAATATAGCCAATCATTAATATGAAGACAAAATATTAAGTCTCTTACCTAAATAAATACTAAAAAGATTTCTATTATCTAATTTAAGGATGCCCCTAAAATTAATCTTCCTATTAATATGGTTTGTCAAAAGGCAATAAGAAGGTCCTACTCCCTACTAGCAGAGGGCTAGGATACTAACACCAACCTCAGTTATTTTAGAGGTTGTTTATTGATGAAAAAAGAAGACGATTCTCTATACTTTTGGAGTTATATTTGGAAAGTGTTCCTTCTCTATATAATTGTACAAGCCTAGTCTACTTGCTTCTCGAGTATTCTAGTTAATCCTTCAGTGTCTAGTCTAGAGGACATTTCCTTCAATCTTGGGTTGAACCATACCTATCTCTGTTTTCCATTCTAAGCGAAGAAGAAAGTGAGATAAGGTTAGTGGGTTGGACATGATGGAGACATTGGAAAAACTTCTCACATTTCCTTTTGATGTGATAAGGTTAACTAATCCAAGCTTTCAACAAGTTATTAGGTAGATGGCTTTTAGTTCAACCACCAATCATCTTTTATTGGCGTATCCTCACGCTTAGAGTTCTAACAAACCATGATTTGTTCATCATTAAAGTTATTGAACTCCTGTGTTTTGCCTCCCCACTAAGGCAATATGTCACACTAAATCCATTTAGTCTAACTCTTTAACCAAATCTCTCCACGACTTGGCTGCCGAATTCTTCATCCAAAGCAGTCTTATTGTTAAGGTACGTTGAATTCCCCATCTCTACTGTCTCACCTAAGACAACATAGGTTGGCTCTTTGACCAAATCCCACACGATTCAATCCCAATTTTGCCTTTTTTTCCCTGCATTGTCCATCGCATAGGTCCTATATAGAAGGACCAAATATTTTGCCTCTCCCTGAAATAGCAAAGCCATATCCAATCTTCACCAATTGTTCTAGCCATCTAACTAAGTTTCCCTCAATTTCGTCTCTGAATTTTGCTTCCACCATCTTGCATAACCCTTCGTCAAGATGTATAAAATTCCTCAAGTTCTATTGCTAACAAGTAGCAAACGCCACACCTTTTACCCCAAGTTTGCCACATGATTGAATGCAATCTCAACTGCCAATCATCTATATCTTGTGTTCCATCACCATGGCGCACAAGACAACTGTAAATTATGTCGCCCAAAAGCAACAAAGCCTGATGCGAATCTCGTGATCACATGGTCATGCAACCCACAACCAAGACTGAGATCTGATCCCAGAAAGCCAAAAAAAAATCTCATAGAATTGTGACACAATGGAAACCTTCCCCAAGACACCAACACTATTGGAAGGAGTAAAATGACGCCACGAAGCCAGTTAATCTTCGATAAGTCGGATTCAGTTCGTTCAAGAACTAAAGAATACAAGAATCACTCTCACACATAAATTGAAAATTTTAGAAGTAATAATCATTAATGGCTCTAAAATTTAGCTACATGAGTTTAAATAGTCTTTTAAAAACTAACCCTAATGAACCCTTTATGTGGACTTAAATGAGATCCACTTAAAATTGACTTAAAACCCTAAGTTGGAAAGCCCATGACTTATTCCAAACAAGCCTTGGATCCTAGCTGAAAACAAAGTCTTATTTAAGCCCAAACAAGCCTTGGGCTGTAGCTAACAAAGTTAAATAAAGCCCATATGGCATTTTTTTTTATAATCTTCCATCAAGCCCATTAATCTCATGTTGTAGTAGGATTCTTTTGGCTCCTTTGCTATCCTCATTTCATGGCCCAAATAAGATTGTATTGGACCCCTCCTACACATGGATAAGATGTACTAGGGTCTTCTCTTGATACTCCAATGGTCCTTGCAATTCTGACCTGGTTGAAACCTTCAAAACCAATGCATTCATTGCCTCTTTCAATGCTTTTATTTTAGAATGCATCATTGGAGCATTTGGAACATATAACGGGTCTATGTTGGTGTTTTTAGGCTGGTCCATATCATCCCCTCTCTCCTTGAAAGGATTCAACCTCGAATCAATATTTGTGTCAAACAACGTAAGATTAGCAACATTAAAGGTATCACTAACACTATACTCACCTAGAAGATCAATTTTATAGCCATTGTCATTTATTCTTTCCAAAACCTGAAATGGACCATCACCATGAGGCTGTAATTTTGATTTCCTTTGGTTAAGAAATCGTTCCTTCCACATGTGCACCCAAACCCAATCATCGGGTTGGAAAACAACTAGTTTACATCCCTTATTTGCTTTAGAAATGTAAAGTCTATTCTTTTTCTCTATTTCTAGTCGAACTCCTTCATGGAGTTGTCTCACCATCTTTGCCTTATGTTCACCATCTAAACTTACCTTTTCTTCACAAGGTAAAGGAATTAAGTCCATAGGAGTTAGAAGATTAAAACCATAAATATTTTTAAAAGGAGAAAAACCAGTGGTTGAATGCACAGTTCTATTATAAGCAAACTCAATAAAAGACAAACATTATTCCCAACTTTTCAAATTCTTTTGTATTACAACATGCAAAAGTTGAGATAATGTTATATTGACTACCTCAGTTTGCCTATTTGTTTGAGGATGACATGTTGTCGAAAATAAAAGTTTGGTTCCTAACTTTCCTTATAAGGTATTCCAAAAGTAGCTAAGGAACTTAACATCATGATCTGACACTATACTCTTAGGAATGCTATGCAAATATACAATCTCCCTAAAGAACAAGTCTGTGATATGAGATGCATCATTTGTTTTATGGCATGTAATGAAATGCACCATTTTAGGAAACTTATCAACCACAATAAAAATAGAGTCTCTACCTTTCTTTAACCTAGGTAAACCTAAAACAAAGTCCATATAGATATCTACCCAAGATTCAGTAAACACAGGTAATGGTATATAGAGACCATGTGGTTGTACTCTAGATTTTGCCTTTCAACAAGTAATGCACTGTTCAAAAATTCGTTGCACATCTCTTTTCATATTTGGCTAATAGAAATGCTCATACAATACATTCAAGTTTTTCACAACCCCAAAGTGACCCATTAAACCACCCCCATGCGCTTCATGAACAAGTAATTCACACAAAGAACTAGCATGAACACACAATCTATTCTCTTTGAACAAATAACCATCCATCAAATAAAACTTACCAAAAGCTGAATTTCCACATTCATTATAAATCTTAGCAAAGTTAGAATCATTACCATACAATTCCTTCATATATTCAAAGCCTAGCAAGCTAGTATTCATGGTGTGTAAAAGAACATACATGTGTGAAAGTACATTGGCTATGATATTCTATTTGCCTTGCTTATACTTGATCACGTAAGGAAAAGTTTCAATGAATATAACCCATTTTACATGTCTTCTATTCAACTTACCTTGTCCTTTCAGATGTTTCAAGAACTCATTATCCGAATGGATTACAAACTCTTTTGGTCACAAGTAATGTTGCCATGTTTCAAGTGCTCTTACCAAGGCATAAAGTTCTTTGTCGTAAGTGGGACAATTCAAGATTGCTCCACTTAACTTCTTACTAAAATACGCAATAGGTCTCTGATCTTGCATTAAAACAGCACCAATTCCCATTCCAGACGCATCACACTCTATTTCAAATGCTTTTGTAAAGTCAGGTAAAGCCAAAGCAGGTGCAGAACGTAATTTGTCTTTCAAAAGAACAAAAACCAATTCTTGTTCCTCCCTCATTCAAACCCATCTAACTTTTTAACAACTTCATTCAAGGGTGCAGCTATTGTACTGAAATATTTCACAAAACACCTGTAAAACTAGCTAACCCATGAAAACTCCTTACCTTACTTACCGATTTGACTATAGGCCACTCTTAGATGGCCTTAACTTTCTTCTCATCCATCTTGATACCCTGTGCAATTACAACATAGCCAAGAAACACAATTTTCTCCATGCAGAAGGCATATTTTTTAAGATTTACATATAATTTCTCACAACGTAATGCACTAAGTACATTACGCAAATGATCAACATGCTTAGTTAAGTTCTTGCTATAGATCAGAATGTCATCAAAATACACAACCACAAACTTACCTATGAATGCACACAACATATGATTCATTAAATGCATAAATATACTTGGTGCATTTGTAAGTCCAAATAGCATTACTAACCATTCATATAAACCGTACTTAGTCTTAAATGCAGTTTTCCACTCATCACCCTCTTTCATCCAAATCTGATGATACCCATTTTTCAAGTCAATTTTAGAAAAATGCAAGATCCATGTAACTTATCTAACATGTCAACAAACCTACGAATAGGGTGCCTATACTTTACTGTTATGTTATTGATGGCTCGGCAATTAACACACATCCTCCATGTTCCATCCTTCTTAGGCACAAGTAGCACGGGTATGGCACAAGGGCTTATACTCTCATGAATGTAGTCCTTTCCCATTAGCTCATCAACTTGCCTTTGAAGCTCTTTCATCTCCTCGGGACGGCTTCTATATGTTGGTCGATTAGGAATTGAAGCTTCGGGTATGAAATCAATCTCAATCTGATGCTTTATCCCCCGCAATGGTAGTAATCCGCTTGGAGTATCGTCGGGGAACACATTATCAAACTCCTACAATAAAGAAATAGCAATACTAGGCACAATATAATCAAGATCATTAGTATTAAAGTAAGCCACCTTGTACACAAGTAAAATCATCGGCTTGTTAGTTAAATATGCAGATCTAACCTCACCCTCTCTAGCATAAAAATTAGGTTATTTCTTTAGTTTTTCCACATAATTCTTATCACTCTTCCTGACTTCCTTCTCTCCTCTTATCTTACCTCCACTCTTAGCAAGATTTGAGTGTTTTTGAGTAGTGGTTGAATGGTCTGACTTGTTTGGAGTGTTGGCTGAATATTTGTTTGTGTTTGGATGGATGGCCGAATGGGTTATAGCGGTTTGGGTTCTGGATCTGATGGTCTTCTCTCCCCATGTTCCTCACCTTGATTTTCTCTCCCCATCGTCTCATGTTTACTTTTTATCTTTATTTGATCATCATATATCTGTTTGGGTGTAAGAGTGATGATTTTACCATCTTTTACAATAGTATACCTATTTTTAACCCTATCATGAATTGCCTTCCTATCATGTTGTCATGGTCTCCCCAACAAGATGTGACTTGCTTGCATTGGTACCACATTGCATAGAATTTCATCAACACATTTCCCAATAAAAAATGGAACCATAACCTATTTAATCACTTTCACTTTTCCACTATCATTTAGTCATTGCAATCTATATGGTTTTGCGTGCTTAACAGTACTTAATTTCAGTTTACTAACAAGGGTTGTACTGCAAATATTAACACAACTTCCATTATCAATAATTAAACCACACACCTTGCTTTGTATGTAACAACATGTATGGAAGATGTTCTCTCTTTGTTGTTTATAATCATCTTCCTTGACCTGAACATGAAGTGTGCACCTTATAACTAAGGACCCCGCAACCGGTAATGTTAACTCATCCTCGTCAATATCCTCCAATGGTGGCATGCCTTCTCAATCAAATATGTCACTTTTAGATTCCATACCACCATCATCTGTGTTTTCATCAACATACTCTTCAAAATCAGATTTATTATTCCGTATGGCTATATGGACTGTATTTCCTCGGTGATTAGCCCCATTATTCTGTTGCTTTATCGAATTCACCTGATCTTTTAGATCCTTGTATGTCCTAGACAACAACTCAAGTTGCTAACCCATGGCTCGTAATTGGAATGCTACATCAGCGTTTTGTGTCCCTGATTTGTTGTTTTCAGACATCCTTTGAATCTACAAAATTTGGTTAGTAGCAAAAAAAATATATCCTCACAACTCTTGTGTATCACATAAAAAAAATCAAGGTTTTTTACTCTAATAAGCTCACTACGCCTTTTACCTCACAAATCTCATGTATCACACAAAAATATCAAGGTTTTTCACTTTAATAAGCTCACTACGCCTTTTACCTCTCAACTTGCTTTCTTTTGGTTCTTTCGGAACTAAAATCAACAAATCAAAGTCAATAGCCTTCACAGCGCATTCTAATTATGATTTTCAGACTCAAGAAACAATAAAAATACTGAAAACAAAGCAAAACAAAACTACGATTATGATTTCGCGAGTAGCAATGTAAATTTATACAAATTGTGAACGGTATGAAGATACGAAATAAAAAAGAAGCAAATACTAGCAAAAATAATTACTTAACTCCTAAATAACCCAAAATAGAATAAAAAACAGAGAATTGGACAAAACTAAATAGTAAGGATCACTTTTTGAGACTTGAGCAAAATCTAACCTCTTACGTAATTTTTACATAACAAAATTGAAATCTAAACCAAACGACCTAAAAATGACCTCAATTTCAATATTTAGTATTGCAATACTAAACTAAAAACAACACTCAAATTATAGGTCGTTCTCGTACTTCTAGGTACTCAACCCCTTGTGTGATCAAATTTCGGCAGAAATAAACCTCCAATTGAAAACTGTAGTATATGATATCCAAATAAGCCCAAATTTAATATACCATGTGATATCCACCCCCATACATAGAATCTAAAGTTTTAATTGATTCTAAAGAGTTTTTCTAAGGGTTCATTAAGGTAGTGTTTCTGTGGTAGAAATGAATATCGAAATAAAACCTCAAGAAATCAATATTAGAATAAGCCCAAATTTGACATATGGTTTTATCTCAACTGCAATAGATGGAATATTTATTTTCAATTGATTCCGATGTGTGTTTCTTATGTTTCCCCAGAGTTGTGTTTTCTGCGGCAAAACTTTAATGATTCTTCAAATTTCAATTACCTCTACCTCTATTTCTTTTCTTTTCTTTTTTATTTTCTCCTTTTTTTCTTAATATACTGGAATGATGAGACAGTAAAAGATGAAATATGACCTTTTTTTTTATTAGATGACGTTGATACGAAGAATAAGGAGATGAACACAAATACTGGAAAGCTTTAAGGAACACTAAAAAAGACATGAAAATAATAGAATGATATGACCTTGTTTTGGAGCCTAGCTTTGATACCACCTGATGCGAACCTCGTGATCACGTGATCATGCAACCCACAACCAAGATCAAAATCTAATCTCGGAAAGCCGAAATAGGTCTGATAGGAGTGTGACACAATGGAAACTTACCACAAGGCATCAACACTATTGGAAGGAGTAGAATAACGCCAAAAAAACAGTTAATCTTTGATAAATCAGATTCAGTTCGTTTAAGAACTAAAGAATACAAGAATCACTCTCACAGATAAACTAAAAATTTCAGAAGTAATAATCATGAATGGCTCCAAAATTTAGCTAGCATGAGTTTAAATAATCTTTTATAAACTAACCCTGATGTACCCCTTATGTGGACTTAAATGAGGTCCACTCAAAATTGACTCAAAACCCTAAGTTGGAAAGCCCATGACTTATTCCAAACAAGCCTTGGATCCAAACCCATGACTTATTCCAAACAAGCCTTGGATCTTAACTGAAAACAAAGTCTTAATTAAGCCCAAAGAAGCCTTGGGCTGTAACTAACAGAATTAAATAAATCCCATAAGACTTTTTTATAGTCTTCCATAAGCCCATTAATCCCATGTTGTAATAGGATTCTTTTGGCTCATTTGTTATCCTCACTTCATGACCCAAATGAAGTTATATTAGACCCCTCCTCCACATGAATAAGATGTACTAGGGTATCCTCTTGATACTCTAATGGTCCTTGCAATTCTAATCTGGTTGAGACCTTCAAAACCAATGCATTCATTGCCTCTTTCAATGCCTTTGTCTTAGACCGTGTCATTGGACCATTGGAGCATGTAATGGGTCTATACTAGTGTTTCTAGGCTGGTTCGCATCAAAGCCAGTAAAAAATCCTCATCGATTTGCCAGCCCTCAAGACTAAGTTTTACCTAGTACAATTAATAAGATACTAAAGCAAAAGACTCTAGTACCCTTGATTCTAATGAAGTAAATTTCATAGATTTAAGGGTACATATGCAATTCTACTATGCACTTAAAATAAAAAAATATATATATACCTCCACATGAAACTTTTGTTTTTTTTACTCCCATGATTTTTTTTTCCATTTTATTTATAAAATAAAAAATATTAAAAATCTCTCAAACAAAAAACTATTGACTAATATACCATATAAAAATACCAAAATATCTCTAAATTAAAAAACAAATGACTTTTTTTCCCAAAACCATAAACATAAGTCTACTATTTTGGTGAACAGTGAACTAAGTATGTGGCCACAATAAATAACCATTAGTTTTAGAATATAATATTTTAATTTTAATTTAAATTATAAAAATAATTTTTATATATTGAGTTTCCCCTAATTTTGTTGATTGTTTATATTCTATAATAAGTAATTTATATTAATAATTAATATATTACAGTGAAATTTGTATTAATAAAATATTTTTTAACATTAAACTTGTAAAAATAATACTGTTAATACTAATTTAATCTAATTTTAATATTATTAATTAGAAAAAAAACACACATACCGATTTAATAATATAGAGAATACGACGGACGCGACACTCCGCGAGTGTAGTAGCGTGGATTTTGATTATAAAAGACTCATAAAAAGTAGCGTAGATGAAACGCAGCGGGAAGCGTTTTGTTCTCTTAACGCTTATTTGTAGTGGCAGAGCGAAAGAGAAAAAGTCCGTGATATAACAAAATCCCTAGAAACATAAAAAGAAATGTCTGCATCCGCTGGTAGCGGTGGTGGTGGTGGTGGTGGTGGTGGTGGTCAGGAGGAAGACAAAAAGCCGGGAGGAGATCAGTCCGCTCACATTAACCTCAAAGTCAAAGGCCAGGTATTTCTTTTATTTATTTAGTTTTAACTCCTGTGGTTCTGTTAGGGCTTCCATGATGTAATTAATTTTGCTCAGATTGATGGAAAGTAAAATCTCCTATCTCTTTTTCTCTGTGATGCTTAATGATATAAAAAAGTATTTTTTGCTTAGACTAATCTGGAAAGAGTTGATTAATAAATAAATAAAAAAGAAGGTTATCAATTTTTACGGCTGATTAGTGACTTGCTGCTGTTCAAATACTTCAGTGTTTGCAAGGGTTTTAAAAGATGCATCTCTTTGGTGGTTACTCAATAAGGGGGTCGAATTTAGCTTGGAGTTTCGAATTTTTGTATTTGCTATCTTAGACCCACAGAATTTTAAATTTATGTATATATATTTACTAATGCTGAAATGTGTATTTTCCAAAATTTAATTTTAATTATTTTGTATTTTATATTTTAGCTGCATCTTAGTTTTCTTGTTCTAGCTTGAACTACATATTATTTGTTTTCTTCAAGTGTAGGATGGCAATGAGGTGTTCTTCAGGATCAAGCGAAGCACTCAGCTACGGAAACTAATGACTGCATACTGTGCTAGACAGTCAGTTGAGTTTAACTCGATTGCATTTTTATTTGATGGGCGCAGACTCCGTGGAGAACAGACTCCAGATGAGGTAAAGTTATGATTTTAGTGCTTGTTTGTCTTGGAGTTTGGTTTTCCATTTATGGTCCGTATCAATCTTTGTTTTGTAGTCCCTTGATCTCTATGTGTGATGAGCGCATCAAATCCTTTTTCTGCTCTTGCAACCACTAAACAAAACAAACTCTTATTCATTAGATGTGAATGAAATAAGATAAAAAAAAACGCACGAAACAAACTACTATTAGATGTGATTGTTCATAGTGGTGGCCTAAAGCATATTCTCAGACCAGCACAGAAGCTTACTCGTGGATGTTTGTTTCTGTAATGGTTTTTATTCATCTGGTTTATGTTTTGTTTCTGCTTGGTACCAGCTTGACATGGAAGATGGTGATGAAATTGATGCGATGCTGCACCAAACTGGAGGGGGGCATGCATCCCATGACTGAATGGCGGGCAACATGGATAGGATGTAAAATCAAGGCGGATACGGACCTATTATTTGGCTCCTTCTATGAAAAGATTATTGTAAATGAAATGAAACTGACTGCGTAACTTGAGGGTTTCTAATTTGAGGTTTCTCATATAAATTATATTTTCAGTGTGGTTTTAATACGTGGATATTTTCTACTCCTATTTCAGTGGCTGCCTGGTTAGGTTTCAGCCCTTCTTATTCCCACTTAAAGTGATGGTAATTGATTCCTGATTGATGGCTTTTTGATCTCTCATGGCGGCTGACTCCTATTCCGCACCAAGAATTATGGGCCAAGTGTTTGTTGTTGGATAATTTTTAATGCACGTGTTAATCGTTCATAAGGCAATTGGGATGGAATGGTTCTCCTTTTTTATTAGGAGGAGAATTGTTCCTGGATTTCTTTTTAAATTCTTCTCTACTACTCGTTCATGTAATGCCATATGTTTGAACCCAGAGATTTTGCTTACCGTGAGTGTATGATGATGAAACAAACAATTGTGGGAGTGGATGAGAATTTGGAACTTCATGATTTGCAGTCATAAAATAAATCTCAGGACACGTCTGGTATTTTTGTGTTATGTTGTGGTTGTCGGACAGGTGGAAAATTCATAGGGTGGTCGTTATGTTGTCATCCAAGTCTACAACAATGAAACATGCAAGATTATTGATAAACATGAATTACAAATTAGACCCATCAATAGAAAATTCTTGAAGAAATTCTATTCTTCAAGATATTTCAAAGCTTCATGTCACATGAACTTACCTAAATAGTTAGGCATAAGATAAATGTATTACTCCTAGCCTGCAAGAGTATAAACTATGAATGACACCAAAAGAAAATCATTTTGAACCGTGTCATAACTTGATCTTTTATTTATAAAGGTATGTAAGCAACTTACAAGTCATCCTAAGTCCAGTCACATAAACAAATCAAAGAACAAATCATTTTCTAATACTCTTAATCTGTAAAAGTATAAATTGTGAATGGCTAAATAAACAAAAAAAAACATTTCTCCTTAATATTAAAATACCTTAAATTGCAATTTAAGGTATAAGAAATATAATAAAAAAGAGAATATAAAACTAATTTTTTTTCTTAAACCTAATGATCATTTCCAAATATTTATTGAATAAAAAGTGCAATTACACAATCTTTGTCTAGCTTGTTATTGTCATTTCAAGAAACATCATCTCTAAATATCGTTCGGTTTGGTCTATTGCCTAGATGTCATTAACACTTTGAGATTTCAATGCTTCTAGCTTTAAAATTTATTCCTCTTTAGACTTAATTTCATCATCAATTTTCTATTGGTGATCACATAAAAAAAAAAAAAAAAAATTGGATTCCAACATTGCCTTTTGTTGCAATTATTATGAGATTTGTTCATCAATAAATTTCATTTGATTGGTGCCTCATGTAATCTGAATTGTAGATAGTCACTTCTATCTTTAAACAAGGATATATGATCTCTATAAGTGGTAATATCTCATCCTTTAGTGCATCATTCATCCTTTGGCTAACTTATTATTGATATGAAAAATAAGAATCCATATCCTTTAAAATATTTTTATCATATCCATCAAAGGAGAAGGATCAACATTGAAGTATTTCAAGTTTTTAGTATGCTTGGATGATTTAGAAGTCTATCAACTTTTAAGATAAAATAATCCACTTCTTAAGGTATGCTTGAATTCCTTCTCTTAAACCTTTAATAAGCAGGCCAATATGACGGATCTTATAACATCATCAAAAACAAAAGAATGAATAGGTGCAAGACATGGAAGAAAAAATAGGCATTGACTTGGAATTTGAAACAAATGTGGACTTTTGACCCAGTGCATAAGTCCAAGAACTTACCTCTTCTTCACCATCATCATTGGCCTCATTAGCAATATGATTGAATCTAGAATTCCTTTATCAATGCTATTGGGATAAGCCTTAAAATGAGTTGAAGGTGTGGTAGAAGATTTTGTAAGTGCTGCAACTATGTCAGGGTTATCATCCAACCTATTTATAAGATTTGAGTCTTGAGTCTCTAAAATAAAACAAGAAATTGAAAATAGTTAAGACAAGTAAAGAAAGTATCCACCTCTATAGGAAAATAAGATAAAATAAGGGAATTCAAACTTTTTTCTCATTTTTGTCTCATGTTGAGTGAAAACCTGAGGCAAAGAATTATTTTCTCAAGTTTGTTTCATGGAAGATTGCTCTTATGGCTCAAAAAGCCTATGTTTTTTAAGTAATGGTAGAAGAATAACTTCTTTTGTAAGAGATTGTTCTTATCCTTTGAATGATGATGTAGTCTTTACATTTGAATTTAAAACAAAGTTGTTGTTTTCACATTGAGGAAGGATTTATATGGGAATATTGATAAATGAAGGAAACACTTTCTTATTCCTCTAAGCCATATGGCTTAGGACAACTTTTGAGGATATTAAGTTGTTAACTTTTAAGGCATGTAATGTTTTTCCATTCCTTTGTCTTGTAAAAGAAAGTCAAGCTTGGTACAAAGAGGATAGATTGATAGGAAATTATGGAAGGACAAGAGTACCGAAAGTTTTTGTTTGAACTCATATTATCGAGAAAAACGAGAGGATTATACATCGCCAAAATATATTGCCTCCCTTTATGATATGACACATACCCAAGATGAATGTTCATCATAAACTCTAAAGTCTTATTTCTTATTTGTCCATCGTTTGTTCGAAGTTGGGTGATTTGGCCAAAAAACTAGAGTTAAGCTAAATTTTTTAGTTTAAAGCAGACCATGTAAAAGTTTATGACAATTTGCAACACTTGGTTGCCAACATTTGAATGCATTAAAGGTAACTTTAAACATCCTAATCATAGAAGAAGAAGAGTCAGTATCAATAATAGCATATACACCATAAGGAAAGTGTAATCCCAAGTTTTGTACTGTCACTGCACTAATTAATGGTTTGAGATAGACTTCTATATATGGATGTTAGAATAGGAGGAACCATACTAATAAGACACTTGTTACCATCCTCGAAAATAACTCAACACGACATGTTGATGAACTAGAAATTGACAACACCAAAGACTCAAATAGATAGCAAGTCTAACTCCTTACAATCTTCGAGTACTCAATTAATATCTAAAAGAATGAATGGATCTTTTGCTCTTGTAGATCCTTTTAGGTTCCTCGTATGATAAAAAAATGTATTTAAAATATATTCTTTTATATCATGAGGCTCCTTTTGTTTTCCACGTGCATCAAATTTTAGCTTTGCAGTAGATTTGTACTCCCATGATAAACAAGGGTTATGTGTGAATGATTCATGTTCAAACTAAAAATAAGCCAATTTGCATAATAAATTGTATCAAAATTATTTTCTTCTACTATCAAAGCAAAAGCTTAAAATAAATAAAGACAAGTCTTAAGCAGTGAAAACTCACCTTCAACATATGAGAACTTTTCAAAACTAGGAACAACCTCTTCGTGGTACTCTCTCAAAATAGATAAGTTAGTGATGTTGCATATTTTTCAAAGTGAAATCTCAATTTCACCTTTTGAAGTTAAGAAAGTGTGCTTAACAGGGAACCAATTCTCTATCAATACACAGTACGTGTTATTCATACGATGATGATCAAAAGAAGTTGAATGAACTGCATATGCCAATTTGTTATTCTTTTACTTTCACAACACCTGGTATGATTGATTCTATAGACCAATCCCAAAATCCTCCAATATATGGGACGACTCCTCGTGAATCAAGTTGATCAAGTTTGCAATATAGGCTTGTGGGGCCTCTCGTTCATTATTATGGTGGGAAGGAAAGCACAAAGATGGTTGATGATCAAGCATAATAGCATCACTAGACACCATTTGCTCCTTTGTTGGGTTTTTAATGATGGTCTTTATAACTAATTCTTTAAGCGAGGTTTTCCCTTTAAGTCTTCAATGGCCTATCATGGGCTCATGTACTTCAAGCCTGACTCTATCTTACTGGTATAATGTTATTTCACATTAATTCCTTGAAAGTAAATGTGTTTTCCCAGTTGACTAAAATCCTTAACATTTTCAATCCATCCATTAAATGGACGTGAGTTCTTAATAATAATTTTGGGTTTTATTTTGGGAGGAAAAGTGATTCCTACGGATAAAAAAAGGGTTTAGAAAAGGTTTGAAGAATCCAAGACAATATTCACCAACCATTTGTCTATTCAAGTGTACTCAAAGCTTCATGCTCTCGACAATCTTTCAGAAGATTCGCTAAAGTTTACGTCTCCAAGGATCCTCTAAAAAGATTCACCAAAGTTCAAGCTCTCAAGGATCCTCCAAAATGATTCACCATAGTTTAAGTTTCTAAGGATCAACACCTGATCTTTAAGCTCAAAAGGATCCTCTTTAAAAAGGTTCATTGGGTCTCTAAGCCTTCGCGGATCTCTTTAGAAAGGTTTGCCTAAGATTGTCAAGTTTGGCTAGAAATGTCTTGGTAAGCTGTCAAATTCTTGAAACCTATAAAATATATCGAACCAAAAATTTGAAAAAGAAAATGTAATTATGTTCCTAAAATTTAATTACCTGTCATATCCCCTAAAAAATCAATAATTGTTTTTTCCTTAAAAAAATGTTTTTTTATATAGAAAATTAATTACCAAGCCCCTAAAATTAAATACCTTTTCCCTTAGAAAAGTCATTTCTTTCTTTTTTCAAATTATTTGCCTTCTGAAAATTAATTACCACTTGTAGCCTTTTTTTCCATTTTGTAAGTCGTCTTTTTTTTTTCTTTTATCCATTCATCATAGACCAAATTAATTACCCTGGTTCTTCTAGTCTTTTCTCAATTCATCGACGACTACAAGACTCCAAATTAAATACCCTTTCCATAGGAACCTCACGATAGAAAATAAAAAGGTAACTAGTGAAGAAGAAGAAAAAAATTTACCTGATTGTTTGTTTAAGCTTTTGGTATGATCTCTTCAAATAGTTTAATACTACTTGTAGATATTGGTGGGATACATATAGAAAAAGTATCTTTTTTTTATGGTAGGAAATAGACTTATATTCCACTTTTAATCTCACCACATTTATAAGTCAAATAATTAAATCTTTTTAAAAAAAATCAAAATTGCATAAGTTAATCTTGAGGGGGCATTTATAGACATTAAAATTTCAACAGTTCTAATCTATAATCTAAAATATTTATTTATTAGGTGTGAGCATAATTAAATTTATTGGGTTTGACCTTAAATCAAATTAAAGACTTAAATTCAAATGTATTTTTATCGTTTTTACTTTAATATCCTTCAGGATTAGAATATTTTTAGTAATTTTCATATTGATTCCCCAAAAATATCTTTTAGTTAAAGACATTCGAAGTAAAATTACACTTGACTTGTCTATAAAAAAACAACAAAGTCATAAAAAAAAAAAAAAAGGGAGAGGCATGCAAATCCATAAAAAATAAATACAAGCAAAGGCTAAAAACCAAGCACAAATACTGGAGAATTCTTTCAAATAAATTCAAGTTGATCAAGGAGAAAATAGTCAAAGTCCTAATCTTTATCAAATCAACCCAAGAAAACAGATGATCAAAGTCATTTTCATCATCAAATCAAATCAAGTCAAAATATTACACTATTAAAGCTTTCAAACTTGTGCATATAATTTTACCCCAAGTCAACTCAAGTTTTTCAAATCAAGTCAAAATCTCACACGAATAAAACTTTTGAGCCATATGAATATCTCTTCATCTAAAACAAGAAAAAGATCTAAATATAACTATAAATAAGAGAATTTGTGCACGTAAAAAGCACTTCAATAAAATTTTTGCTTTTCTTGTAATCAAATTAGTACTATAATCCTGGCACCATATTTTCTTGCCGATTTATTTGATATGCGAGAGTTAGGTATACAATGAGATTTTAGATTCTCATAGCAAGATTGTTTATATGATTGCCCTAGCTGCTTCTTGTTTTATTTATTGGAATTTTAAAAAATTTACTTTTGCATGCCCAATTTTATTTTAGTTCATTCAATTAATCCAAATTCGCTATGCCATGCTTTTATTGATGGAGTGAGTTGTATTATTATCTTTTTTCGGTACATATTATTATTATTATTATTATTATTATTATTATTACTATTACTATCACATGAGAGTTCCGATCACATTGAATATCAGATCTGAACAAAGAAAAATATTCCTGACTTTGTTGTTGTTTTGCTCATCCTGCCAGCATAGGCAACATTGTTCGAAGTTCACATTGCAGGTTCCCCTTGTGTATGCATTGCATTGCTCTGTTTTAGATCTTGTGGTGCCCATTTTGTCTCCCACAATTAATTAAATCGACTACTTGGGTATTTCAGTTTTGTACTAGCTAACAGGTCCTGGAAATTTCTCTGCTTCAATGGTATCCACCTGGTCATTCTCTATGCATGGCTTTGTTACGCAATTGTGGCCAAGCATAGCAATTGAAATAATTCTGCTTTTTCTCCCAGATGATACACGTACAGTTCAGCTGATTTACAGGTTTTGACCACGAAAAGAATACAAGCAATCAGTATTATTTTGTCAAAATAAAGGTAAGCGTCCACATTTAAGGATCCACATTAACACTCAAGTTGGTAAAAGAACATGATTAATCAATTGCTTGGAGTTCAAGGATGGTACTAAGTATCATTAACCCGTAAATTAAACAAGATGCTGTTTAACAATTAACTATTAAAACTGCAAAAAGATTGCAACCAAGAACGAGAAAGAGCAGGTGATTTGTATTTCTTAATGTAAACCACTTGTCTCGGTGATCAGAACTGTAATCATGCATCTTAAAAAGGTGTTAAAACAAATCTAAGCCTTCTGATGAACTGTATTAAAACAAAAGGTTTGATATGTACAGCAGGAGATGGATCAGGTATCAAGGCTTGCTGTAAAATGGAAGCAAGTTTAATATTTTGATAGGCACCATGGCGGAAAGTGATTGCCATTCTAATTGCGTGGACTAGGCTATTGACCACAGGCCGTGTATTCACAAAACTTCTGAAAGGCTTTGCCCATAACAATGAGAGCAACTAACTTACTCTGAAACTGTATAATGATACATGCACTAACCTACTGGGGCACAAACAAAAAGAAACGGGCCCCTCTGCACAGAAGTGGGGAAACCAGACAAAAGATAGGGAGTAGTACAAGAAATGGAGAGATGAGACCCTGTACACCTACCTCTATATCTGTCTCCATCTTCCCAAAGCTCTAAACCAGTGGTAATTTACAAGATTTCCCCACATAACCCAATAAATCAAAAGAAAACAAAAAGAAAATGGCGCGCAGAGATCTCTTTACTAACAGAATATGCAAATGACAAACCGCCTCCTCTCATTTTGCAATGCCCCTACAAAGTAACCAGCTTCATCTGCATGAAATTCATGACAAAATTAATTTCTGCTTATCTTAACAAAAACAACAGAATTGCCCACATCATAGGATACAGCTGATAGGATCAGAAAATTTTGCTTTCTGGTAACCACCAAAAAGTTAATGTGAATGCAATGATATCCTTTCAGAGTCAATCGAAATATGCAGCTTTATGGAGTGGAAAACAAAAAAGAGAAGCCAAATCTACCTGTACACAGCTGCCATAAGGGCATGCAAGCCCAACCCCAGAGGCACTGACTGCTTCCAGAACTGCACAATCCACCAAATTGCTTCATTCCAGACTAGAATTGCTTGGCCTGATATGTAAACTGCCTTGTACTGATTGAAGATGTGTCTGCTGCTGAGACAACTGCTGTGGTGGCAGCTGTTGAGGTGATTGTTGTTGTTCTTGCTGTGACAGCTGTTCTTGTGGCTGCAATAGTTGTTGGCATGGGGGTGGTAATGCTGTTGATTGTCGTGGTTGTTTGTGCAGCCACTGTGCTCCACCATTATGGCCATTCATGGGCAAACCTCCTGATAACTGCCTGTGGACTGAACCTTGGCTGACAGCTGGCTCACTCACAGTTGCACATGTAAGAGGTGGGCTTCCAATAGCACCTCCCTCAGAGGCTGAATTTTCTATGCCAGAATCATGCAAGTGTGGTTCTGATGATTTCCACTGTATCACAGAGGCAGAAGAGATGACTGGTGTCACATTAGCTGTATCATTGCAACCATGGTTCATCACTGTGGATGTTCTTGTTCCTGCCCGGGAGATGTTTGAAGTTTGCTGATCAGTATGACCCTGAACATTTTCAGGCTTAGTTGCCAGATCAGGATTCACCTGACAATTCAGTTGAAGCATTCTCTGAACAGCTGGTTGAGGTTGACTAAGCTGCTTCTGGTGTGGCTGTAGATGTGGTTGCAGATGCTGGTTACTAGGGACCATAACTGGAGTGTTTTGGTGAGTGGCTGTTTGTGTTTGACCAGAGGATACTGGTTGAACCTGGCCATGAACAATATTATCCAAATGGGAAGGCATTTGCTGAAGTGACAAAGGGTTTGTTGAGCCAGAATATAACTTTTGCTGTGGCTGGGAATGGTTTGGGGATTGTGAAGAAACCAGTGGTTTAGACGACTGAATTGGAATTAACCCAGTCCCAGAATACAACCCTTGACCCTGCATCAAGTGCATGATTTGCTCTCCTTTCTCTGCACCTTGGTTTCCTGGAGGAACAGAAAGGCCATTCACAGGAGAATGATCAATCGAGAGGTTCTGGTGCACCGCCATGTTCCCTCTTCCCATTCCCTTCAAGAGTTTAGCCTGCTGTGGAGACTGTGAGTGTTGCTGTTGTTGAGGGTGATGCACGCCAGATTGTTGGAACTGCTGTGGCTGCCGTTGGCGTTGCTTTCCCATCTGATTGGTCAACCCACTGGAACCAATTTGAGGATTCCGGCTAACAGCATGATGCAGCATGTTATGTTTCTGCTGCTGTTGCTGCTGCAATGAAACTGAAGTCATTGGGGAAGGTGGAGTTATAGGGGGTAGTGAGACTGGCTGTGATGCAGTTGGAGGTGGAATCTGAGAACTGTTTTGCATGGATGATGTTATGGGAAGTTGGGATTGATGTTGGGCATGGGGCATCAAAGCACTAGATGCTGCGTGCTGCTGCTGCTGGAGAAGCCGCTGCTGCATTTTCCTTTCTTTAGCAAGGCGCATCGCATATGTTTGCTTCTGTGAGCTTGTAGTATGGTTGGAGCCATGAAGATTGGGATGATGAGGGTTGCTCAGCATATTGGACTGTTGTGCAGATATTTGATGCTGCTGCTGGGGATGGCCTGGATATGTCTGCACTGGCGTAGTGCCCATCTGATTAGCAAAAGCAGATCTCAACCCATTGAAAGCAGGAATTCCTTGGTTGTTCCCTTGTGTTACCTGAATTGGAAGCTCTGGTACCTTCATTTGTCTTTGATTCTCAGGGTTAGGGCCAAGCTAAGGCAAAAATAGAATATGTTGTCATATAATAGAAGTACTGATCACTGTAATGCAGTGATTCCAATGAAAGGCATATGGACTTACACCATAACATCAAAATGTTGATTTCTGCAGGAAAAGAAAAGTAAAATTGCAAATACCAGGAGCCAGAAAGCTTATTACACCAGATCAGAGTTGTAATGACCTGTGGTCTAGAATGTCATACAACTACAGGGAACACTTTATGTATAATGCATGAAGCCATAACCTTTAAAAGACAAGTATAATGCAAAAAGTAATGAAACAGCGTCATGAGCAATACAATCGCATGCATGAGCATATAGAGAGGGGGGAGGGGGAAGAGGGAGGGGGAGCAGGAGAAGATAGAGATGGAGTGCATGTGTAGAGAAAGATTTAGTATTTACCCTCATATAATGCATAGCCTCACGAGGCCTCATCGAGTTCCCTTGACCAGAACCAGTACCAGAGTGCATATTTACAGGGCTTGGCATCCCAACCATATTGGGAGAAAGCAAATTGCCTGGATTCAGCATTGGTGGTGACGCTATTCCTTGAAATCCTGGCCTTGGCAGTGGCATGCATCTGTTCATCCCTGGCATTAAGCCCATACCATTTCCATCTGGTAGCATGCGAACACCATGATCAGCTCCAGAAAGAGCCCCAGAAACAGACAAGTTAGACTGCTGCAAGTTTCTATTAGATAACATTTGATTGTAGTGTTGCATTCTTTGCTGCTCGTCAACTGGTAAGGATGTCCTTGGAACATGGTATCTACCATCCCTGAGATTAAATGGCAACCCAAAATCAAAGCTTGAAAAATCACAATTTGATAAAAAAACACAATGACAATGTGAAGATAAAAAATAGCATACTACCTGAGAGGTGCTTTAAGGGGACCAAATGGTGATGATGAGTTACTGGCAAGAGCCATACCAGAAGATCCTTGCAGAGAAGAGCTTGCACCAGAACCAGGAAGCATTGATGCTACAGCACCTTGATTTGGCATTACCAAATTGCTAGCATACGAACCTTGATACACAATGGGAAGAACATCTGGATTTGAAGCACTTGGATCACAGAGATCAAGGGGCCTTCATCCAAACAATAAAGTACTATTCAATTTCTTGTACAAGACAAAAGACTTGAAATACATTCCAGGAAACGTAAGAAGATAGAAATTGCAAGGTGATGAAGCTGGATATATAGTGATAAGATGAACACCATAGGCTAGACCATAGATATGCACCAAAGAATAAAGCTTACATTAGGACACCTCCATTTAAGTTCGGGCAAACTTGGGAAAGAGCAAGACCATGAGAATTGTGAATTGCTGCTATTTGCTTAGGATCCTGGTTTTCATTCTTCACAAGATACAGACATTAAAATCAGTCACAAAAGTATTTTGCAAAAGGAAAATCATAAACAAAGCATGATTGTAATGCTTTCAGATACAAATGTCCAGTCAGATTTTTTTTCCCAGGTTAGGTTAAAATTCTACTTTATACGGCAGCCACGAGGCACACGTCCTCAAATTCTGTAACAATATCAAAAGAATGGAATATCAGGAGGGGGAAAAACATGGTAGAAAATTGAGAAGAGAAGTGATGCCTGATTCATCATTCAGCTGACAAATAAACTTTGGAATAAAGACAGATATAGTTTGGATTTATTTGAATGGAAGGTATAAAACAGTGTTAGGTTGGGCTTATGAGGAACTAGTAAAATGTCATAATCAGCACGGATACAGCTACACTTTAAGTGATGAACAACCTGACTCCTTTTGTAAAGATACTTCTTCCCAATGAGAATAATTTTCTCAAAATGAGACTTCAGGGTATCCTCTTGCATTGGCCCTTGCAAATGTTGAAACAACTGTCTGGCACTGCCCTGCTTAAAATACAGCAATACAGAACAGTCAAGACTGTCTGAGTAGCAAACCTTAAGCTCAATGGTACACAGCTAAAATTATATAAGCAAGCATAAAGTTTCAGGTCAGAAAAGGACCCAACATTAGCAACCTTACCTTTGGAATGCCAGGCAAAGTTGACGGGTAGGATTGAGAAGATCCAGAATCCTCAGCACTATCAGCCCCATCACCAGCACCCTTATCCATTAAGATTTTGTGGCGTTCTTTGCATTCTCTAGGCTTGCGAAATATACACTAGACAAGTTGGGCAAGTGCCAATAAATAAATTTTCAGCTCAAAAACCAGAGGGGGGCTGGGGGAGGGGGAGAGATGCTTCACCATCTAAAAAGTGAAAACTACTAATGCAGGGAAAAAGGAAGTGAAATAGATTTTTACCAGCTATGAAACAATGTAGACAGTAGACAGTAGACAGTAGACAGTATTGTGTAGTGACCTGATATGCATCCCAGACTAGGAGGTAAAAATTGATGGATGAAAATATATTATTTACCTTGAATTGAATGGTGCTGTTGATAGCATCACTTATAAGCTCCCAATTAGGACCCATGTCATGCACAAGAACAACAAGAGCCTGAAGAAGCAGAACAAAGAAGTCTCAAGTGCTTGATCAGGATTTTAGCAACCAAAGAAAGAACAGATTCAGGAAAGAAACCAAGGGAAAAGCAACCTGGTCTTCAAAAAGCGACCAAGGACTTCCAAAACCTGGCTGCCCAGCAGACATCTGCACAGGATATCAAATGCTCAAAACTAAAAGAAAGATGTCTAAGAAAACAGTGATGAGTTGAGAGCATATGCTACATGGTCAGCTACAACTTCACCAGAGAGTACCTTCATTGATTTATTTTTTCTTCCTCGTTCCCTGCCACCAATCAATTTGATGAATCTATTTGTGTTTGTCATATTACTCATCTGGGAAAGGGCTGGGGATGGGATGGGGATGGACCCAGTCATTTGCACCATGCTGTCAAATGCATTATCTAGCAATTGCTTCATTATCTTTGGCTTCTTTGCAGTATGTTGCTCATATAAACCTTAAAGAAGATATTTCAAAGTGTCAGGGATGAAGTGGAACGTGAAATACTATGTATACCTGTCAAATCACTATAAAAATGATATGAGATGAACAGGATTTTACCACTAGTTCCATTAGAGTCAAAATGATGACTCTCTGATCTCTTTCTGAAATTTTCCGTCTGCTAGTAGAAAAGCACCAGTATACAAATTAGTATGTTTAGAAAATAGCTTTTATAACGCAAATTGGTAGACAAGAAGACAACTCGAGTGCTTACTCTGCATGAATAAATGCACTAACAATATACCAGAAAAGCTACATAAACTCATCATAAATTTGTTCATATCATCTACTTTATAGAAAGCATGGTCAACTGGTGTTCTGTACCAGTTTTTCCATCAAAAGACATACCATAACTACTCCCCGTCCCAATACCCAGCAGAAATCACAAAGTTAGGAGAAGTGTTAATTCTTTCAGAATGACCTTGACCACCTTTGTCATCTGTGGACTGGATGCATACTTTAACTAGCCGAAGCTAGTACTCATATTTCTCTCAGGTTCAGTTTATCAGTGAATTTTGCAGTCAGCAAACTCACTACATGATTCCACATTTTGAAAGTGTTTCTGCCCAAGATTGTTTTACAGCCAAAAAGCAACAATCATTGAGTGAAATCACTACAGGGTTCTCTGTCACATTTTGCATCAATTATGACTAGTGTCTGCCTTTATTCGTCCATAATTTTATTAAAATGGTGATTACATGGCTCCTTAGCAATTGAAGTCGTAGTGCTCTCTCCAGCAACAGCAAGCATTTTTTAAAAGTCTCTAGACCAAAAATGCAAGCTGAAATTCTAAATTAATGACACTACAACCTGACTTTTACAATTACTTGGTGCTCATCATATTTTCTGCTTAAAAAAACAAAGTTATATCTAGCATCTAAACCTAATAAAAAATTAAATCACCTGATCATTATGAACAGTGGAATCCAGTTGCCAGCCCTGCTCGTAAGCAGAACCCTGCAAAAATGCTGTTAGTGAACAAGCATTACAAAGAAAAACACTTTAGAAAGCATCCAGACTATTAAAATAAACAGCCCTCAGCACTAGTTGAACTATAAGAATTCCTAGGTACCAGATGTTTTGCTTTCTTTTTCTTCTTCGGTTTGGCTGATGTCTCAGCATAGTCATATGGCAACTGCCTTTCAAAATCTGCAGCCGACTCGACCTCCACACTTTTCTGTATTTGTGATCCACCATGCAAGGTACTCTGGTCATCCTGAAAAGAATTAGTATCTCCACTTGAGGCATCTGTCTTCATTGGAGCCTGAGGTAGAACCCCAGTGATTCCAGCAGTAAAAGGACTTGTGAACCTTTGCCTAGAAGCAGTACGCATGCGTTTTGTTGGAATTGAGCCAATGTTAAGATTATTAGCAGGTCTTTTCCCCTTCAATACATTTTGTTGAGGTCCAGTGGCGCGGTGTCCATAAGGTGAATCAATTCCCAGATCATATGATCTTGCAGAGGGTGACTTAGTGAAATTTTTCCATTTCTTCTGGTCATGTTTTCCTTGCTTGCTGCCTTCAAAGACACCATGTATATAGTAGGCACATGTATCACCGTCCTCATCATCATATGCAATGTCATGACATCCAAAGTCTGAAATTTGGGAATGAACTAATGAAAGAGAACAAATTCAATCAACAAGGAACTAGTGGATAAATTACTTTTAGCATTACCTGCTGGAGTGTCATACATAGATGTATCAACCTCCTCCTGCATGCTATTGTGAGTTTTCTGGAAGAACAACAGATTTCAAGAAATAAGCAAGGTTAAGAAGATGGAACAAACTTGAAAACAGCATAATGAGGGGAAAATCAATAGTTAGTGTAGTTTATAAACATCAAGTGCCAAGCCAACTTTGCCCACTAGAAGACATTCTCCAGAATCTTTCTAATTTTTGTCAAACTGTATGTCTTTCAAGCATAGAGAAAACATAGAGCATGTGCCAAAGCTTTCAAAATATTTTAATTACCTCACTTTGCATGATGTAAGATTCAATGGCCAAAGCTTTCAAAATATTTTAATTACCTCGCTTTGCATGATATGAGATTCAATGGACAATCTGTATAATGCCATAGCAGCTGAGGAAACTGCGTAGAACAGGCTTTCCTGCAAATAAAACTGTACAATGAGTGATTTATGTGCAAACAAGGTTAGGGTAAAACACACAAGCATGCATCTAAGAGATCAAAAGGACATGGTTTTGGTAAACTTAACAAGACAGCAGATATATATATATATAAAAACATAAAGAAGGTAGG
Source organism: Salix dunnii (assembly GCA_015731905.1). Classification (NCBI taxonomy): domain Eukaryota; kingdom Viridiplantae; phylum Streptophyta; class Magnoliopsida; order Malpighiales; family Salicaceae; genus Salix; species Salix dunnii. The sequence goes on from CM027672.1 coordinate 12,586,920, forward strand.
TATGCATACTTCCGTGAGGTGATCATCTTCTGAAATGTCCATCATGCCTAAATCAGCTATTCTTTCAGGAGTTGCTGGTACTTCTTGAAGAGAAGCAACTGGAGAGCTGTTATATTTCAAAAATCTTAAAGCATATCCACCAATGGCATGTGCAATGTTTTTGGCAGGCTTTTTTATCTCTAATTCTTTGCATACCACCTGCTCATGAACAAAATGTTTAGAATGGATCAATACTAAGTACAAATAGGATGAAAATCATACCATTTCTGAAAATTAATGCAGTTCTAAACTCCACTAAAAGCATATTCATTTTATGTTGTCAATATCCAAAGGAAAATGAACTTTGATCCAAAGCTGTCTGTGTGTGTGTAAAATTAATAATACCTCCACTTATCAGATAAAGTGCATTTCGATTAGGTGTAAGGTTTTGTGAGAGTAGGAATACTACAAATTGAAAGCCAACAACAAAGGAAAAATGAATTCCAGGCAGTTAAATAGATGAGTAAGGAAAAGGTGGTTTCCAAACATTGCTAGCACCTTATCAATTTCTCCAAAATTGTTGACAGAAAATTCATTCCCATCAAACATTCTCGATTCATGCTTGGCATTCTTCAAACCAAAATTTTGACAACTGTTACTTAGATACACCTCCGCTGAATGCCAGAACTGCATAACAGCCTTAGCCAGACTATAAGCAACTTTTTTTAGCTTCAAATGCTGATGTTGTTCCTCAACTCTCAATCTAGAAGTAAAAGCAACACGGCGGCATATTTGAGAAGCAGCAGTCATCTTCCAAAGACGCTCCTATGAGGAAATAGAATAGATAACAAAGCTTAAATAGAGATGAAGTAAAATATAGGCGCTAATAGTGAGTTCTTAAATGTACAAGATAAATTCTTCAGGAGGGAATAAAAAAGCAATTGAGCAAGAAATTCCTTATATAAAAAGTAAGACCTGTGCAAAATCATTTGCCAACCATGCCATTTCTTCAAGGACAAAATCCCAGTGAGATTTCCAGTGAATCTCTGAGGGCACAGTTCCAACAGATAATTCAGCAATCCTCTTCCGCTTAGCCTGCATGCCAAACCATGTCAGTTCTTTTAAAAGCTTTTTCAAAAAAAAAAAAAAAAAAGATGCAGTATGTTTAAGAGATAATATGATGAAACAACCTCTATAGTCCGTGCCTCTTCCAAAACAGAATCTTCATGAGCCTTGTCTACCAATTTCAAGTGTGTATTAGAGCAAGATTGTGGGTCAAGGGCCGCAGAAGATTTTTTCTCTGACAAAATAAGGTTGGGAAGCTCTTGAAAAGATGGATCAATAGAGACATGGTGACCACTGGGGTAAATGTTTTCCCGGTTGGAATTGGAACCATCAGCCAACATCTTGCCTGCCTTTATATCAGCCTCAGGAGCACCATGGTCAGCTTGTTCCACCCCTTCAAGATTATGACACTTCACCTCATTTTGAGGATGAGAGCAACTTCTCATCTCTTCCTCACTTTTGACAGTAGAATCATTGCCAGAGTAGTTTTGATGCACAGAACCATCATTGATGGCAGTAACATGTTCAATAGACTTAGCCTCTTTCGTTTCATTTCCTATATTACCTGATAGTAAACTTTGTGTTCCTTCAAATTTTGATAGTTCTTTAAAAAGTATTTCATTATTATCATCATTTCTGTAATTGGCACACAAATCACTGTCATTGTTTACATCCAAGCTTTTGCTCTTTTGGGAGGACTCTGAATCGAATCCTTTAGTTCCTATTGTTGTGTTACCATTTTGACCTTCATTTCCATCTTTCTTCAAGTCACTAAAACCGTTAAGCAGAACCAAGCCAGTTTCCTTCTCAGTCTTTGCTGATTCAGCACAAGGTAGACCTTCAGGACCCACTGAACTAACCTGCTCTCTTCCTCCATCATGATCACATTCCTTAGAAGCAATATTGATGGTTCCATTCTCCGTATCAGCTTCTGAAAGTTGATCATGCTGGTTATCCCTCAAGACATTGGACTCTGTAACATCCAACCTATCTACAGGCAGGTTAGCAACTGTTTTCAGTGCCTGCACACAATCAAGTTCCATGTTTGAACGGGTATTGGAAACCTCAATCTGGGAAACCATACCATTTGAAGCAAGGGACTTTGGGTTAGAGACAGAAGCGATATTCTGGTTTTTATGATTGTCCGTTTCAGTTACCAACCCCTTCACATCCCTTGCAACCCCACGAACTGGTAAGGAAGATCCATGATCTACTGAACTCTGAACAATATCAGTTGAACCTGACCGAGCACAATCACGGTTTGGTCTGGACCTATTCCTTCGAGCATACGGCCGAAAAATTGCAGAATCTTCAGACTCCTTAGCATTATGAGTCCCATCCATCTGCGAAGACTGCTCTGATTGAGTCACTTTATTCCTTCTATTAGGATTTGTAGGTTTCCTTTCAACTTTAAGTAACTCATTTTCACCATCAAAATTGTCAGCACTATTGGGCTCATAAACTGCAGTAGCCCCTGGTCTACCACTACTTTCTACAGAATCGCCATGAGGTGATGTAGTAAGTGGAAAACTGCCCTTTGCTTCACTGTAATACAATATGGAGAAGGGAAAATCGAAGCAGAAGCATTAGCCAACTAGCAAACTATAAGTCAGTCAAAACACCACAGCAAAAGGAATATACCTAGTAACAAACTGTTCGACATGATGATCCGTGAATGAAGTAGACTGGACACTAACCGAAGCTGCATTCAAAAATTTAAAGTCCAAAGGATTGCCACCCTGCAAGTAAGGAAGAATTTAAAGGGATGTAAAAACAAAAAAGGGTTCAAAATGGCAAGAAAAGGCTTAAATGTCATACTTTCTCAAGAAATTCTAGCTCCCTTCTCCGTTCCTCGCGAACATCATACTCTTGTCTGTTAACATCAAATTTTAGTTATCAATATCAAGAAATTAAGGACATTTTTTTTCTCATGTAGTGAAGAAGATGCAGAAATTACAAAAACTGATAGTAAAACACAAAAAAAAGTATGTCAGTGTTACCTAAGTTCTGCTTGAGCTTTCTCAATTGCTGCTATCCGTGGGGAGGTTTCTATACCAATACCAACTCCGCCATCAACAACCCCACCCATGGAATCAACTTCAGCATTTACTAGGGGAGCAGACCCTGAACCACATCCATGCATTCCCACTTCAGTAGCTAGAAGCCTTCCAGTCCTCCCATCAATTCAAAAAACTGTCAAATTCTTTGATTTGACATAAAACATTAGAATGAAGAAAAGAGAGGCCAAGAATGAAAAAGCAATTTCCCTCCAGTAAAACGAAATTGAAAATGAAATTAGCATTGGCATGATGGCTAGATCTTCTTACAGAAGTGTATCAGTCTTTTCAAGTCGAAACAATTGAAAAATTGGAGGTTTGACTAAATCAGGTTGCAGGTGTATTAAAAAGATTGGCTAGTCTAGATACCTTATCATGGCTTATTTAAAAATTCCAGGAGCAACAGTACATAGCAAAAGAAAAATGTAAATGCATTAGATCTAGCCATCTATATCAGAAAGGTAATCATCATGTTTAAGATGTCTTAATATTATATATTCTCCCTTCATTCCATGAGCATGATACTGGAAGCATGTTGACATTAAAATGCTTGTGTTCACAAACTGACCTGGTAAAAAAGTAAAAGCGTGCAATAAAAGATTCAGGAATTTAAATCTATGCAGCAGCTTAAGAATTATTTCTCCAAAATAGAAAAGGAAATTAGTGACCATCCATTTAGAAAAATTTACAGCAATGCATCATGCTATGGAAACATGAGTGTTTAAAAACATATGATAGCTCCCTCAGTGTCCAGAACAGAAATAAAAGATGACTACTAAGCAAGCCAAACAGAGAGCTCAAAAGCCTATGGTTCCAAATCTACAACACATGTCATTTGCAAATCAATTTATAAAATAATCTCGTTTTCAACAAAAAGCTGGAAAAATTTTAAACAATCCCAACTCGGTTTAAAATAAAGAGTCACAAGAAATAGAGCGTGGATACATTAAATTTCAACGATACTAGTATATATGAATGCATTCCCAACTATTACACAGTTTTTCTCTTTGCTAGCATGAATACGGAAAAATTAAAGAATACTCTTTTTCTAGCCATAAACCCTGAAACATCTTTTGTATTCAAGCCAACCAAATGATTTCCATGGCCAATAATACAGCAGAGCTCATTTGCAAGCATCACAAAGCCCCACCAAACTTCCACGAGCAAACGTGTATTATTTATTCATGTGAGTCAAGCAATCTGTTTCAAACAGGTTAGGTTTCTAAAAAGAAGCAAATACATTATCCATAAGTGTCCAAAACAAAGTAATTAACGATCACATAACAGCCAACTAAATGTACTTAGTTCCCACAACATGCATGTCTATGCAAATAAGCAGCAGTGCAGTGGCGAAATACATTAGAGCCTACGTCGTTTCAAATTCACACACAAGCAAGCTGCAGTGGTCGTTTCAAATTCGCACACAAGCAAGCAGCAGAGGCGAAATATGTTAAGCAGGCAGCAGCTATTCAAAAACACTAGCTTACCAAAGTAAGACACGAGCAAAACATGTTAGTGCATTAATTCCCCACCTTTACGCATACAGATATGACTTGCCGCATAAATCCTTGAGCATTTAATCAAAAAAGGAATTGCCCCAAATTAACCCACCCTAATTTGCACAATTTTCAAAAATTCGACATTGCACCCCAACTCTAGGGTTTCCAAAGTAGTTAGCAAAAAATCACTGAAAAAGTAAAGCGATAATCACCTGAATTACAAATTTGAGAAGCTAGGGCACGGGTTTTAGTAACCACCGAATTGCACGCTTTCTCTCTCCTGGGTATTTTTGGCAATCACAAAATCAAAACGAAATGAAATTTGCCCTAGAATTTAACAACTCCTTTGAAATGTTAACCATCAGAGCGGCTTGCTCTGTTTCTCTCTGCCTCTAAACCTGTTCTTTGTTTTCTTTTTTTCTTCGTTTATTATTATTTTTGTTCTATCTGGTATTTTTGTGCGCGTGAGTGTGTTTTCTTTTCCACATCGAGGGGGTACTATGCGAGACCTCTCCTCTCTGCCCCCCCTCTCTCTCTCTCCCCTCCTCCCTCTGCGTGTAGTAGTGGGCCTGGGCTTTACAATACATGAAGAAGAAGACGACGCCGATGGGCTTTTTGTTTTTAATGTTGGGCTTTTACCAATAAAAATTTGAATACTTTCAGATTTCAGATTTTTTTAATTGGAAGTCGCTTACACATCAATCCATTCACTCCTTTCTGTTTTAGTTTTTGTTTAGAAGTCTACGCGAGTATTTAAGATTATTTTTTAAAATATTTTTTATTTAAAAATATATTAAAATAATATTTTAAAAAATATTTTTGATATCAACAAATAAAAATGAATTTAAAATATTAAAAATCTTAATTTAAAATAAAAAAAAATAATTTTTTTAAAATAATTTTTGAAATGAACTGTCAAACATGGTCTAATAGATTTTAAGGCACATTAACTTTGAATGCATACAAAATTTAACCCGCACCTTTTATAGTGGGTTGTAGATAGTTTAAAAAACATACCTTAGGATGTGTTTTTTATATATATAAAAAAATTTAAAATATAAATTGAACAGTCTATGCAATCATCTAATTATATAAATTGATGATTATGTATGTAAATAAATGAATATTAACAATAACTAAACAAAAAGAAAAATTGATAGATAATATATATTAAGATATTCAATAACACAAAATAAGATATTTATCAAATTATATTAGCTGTACTTTTTTATTTACATCAATAAAATATAACATAAATAGAATCTCAAATAAAATTTATTAAATAAACTCACAACCTGAAAAATATTACGCAAGGTCAAAGACATAAAAAAATATTATTTAAAAATGACTATTTTTATTTTGAAAAGGCAAATTTCTTATATATAAAAAAAAATATTTAAATGACTTAGAATAATATCTTAAAATTGAAAAAAAAAACCTTAAAAATAAATTTTTTATCCAAAAAAAAAAACATGTAAAACTCGTAATTTAGATCATAAGATTGAAATAAACCCATAAAAAATAACTTAAAGATAATCACCGAATCAATATTTAAAAAAATAATACATAATGATAAGATTGTAAAAGAAAATACGTAAAAAAAAGATATTAAACAAAAATAATTTTTTAAACTTGTGACCAGAGTAAATAGAACTATAAATAAAAAAGAAGAAGGTTAATTTTCCAATAAATTAAATGGTAAAATTTAAAAATTAATAATAAAAGAATCAAGAACATGATCTTTGCCGCCCACCAAAACTTCAATGTAGTTATCCAATTTCCACAAGGCATGAAACATTAAGCCGCATTATGTCTAAAATACCTAGATAATGTTCTTACATCCTGGAACAATATTCTTAGTTGTGTTCTAAACAATTTCTTAAAAATTTGAATTTTTTTTTTAAAATATTTTTTTAATTATTTTTAATGTGCTGGCCTGTAAATAATTATTTTAAAAAAATATTTTAATGTACATGCATATTATAAAATCGTGATTATTTTTGCTTAAAATTACTTTTTAAATATTTATAGATTATTTTAATATATTGATATCAAAAATAATTTTTAAAATAATATTTGTATATAAAACATTATTTAAATACATTCTCAGACAAAAAGTACTTAGAATAGAACAATACTAGTATAAGTCTCTACGCTTCGCTGTAAGCCAAACTAATTTTAAAAAAAATATTAAAAGGTAAAGATTTTTTTAATAGTATTATTAAATCTAATTAAGTGGTTTGATCTTGAAACCTATTAATCCGGTTTTATGTCTGGCTCAAAATTTTAATTAAATCATGTAAGAGTTGACCTAAAGTAAATCAATTAATTTAATGAGTCCTAAGATAACTTGGATGACTAATAAAAATATGACATATTTTTTTAATTAAAAAATATACATGTAAGATTTGATGAGTAAACTCATCAAACCTATGAATCAAATAACCTCAATTAAAACTAAACTACAAACTAGATAATGGATATTGGGATTAATAACTTTTTTAAAAAACTATTGTTTATTCAACCATACAATAACAAAAATAGATCATCAACTATTAAAAAACCATATAAAAAGCAAATTAAAAGACAAATCCAAAAGAAATAAAATGAAAATTAAATAATAAAATCATGCAGTTAATTTATTATCCATTATAAAAGACAAATTAAAATAAATTATCAGCTCTAAATACCAATAAACACATATAAGGATGAAATATTTTTCAAAAAAAAATAAGCAAAGAAAAAAAACAGCAAAAAATTATGGACTATTATTGTAACCCATAACACTAATAGTGTGAAAAAACACTTTTCTTCTGCATCTTTAACTTTAAGTATAAAATATCATTTTTAAATAAATTCTAAAGAACTACTATAGTTTTTCACTTTAGTTCTCAATCTTTCAATTCAACATTCCCTAAAAAAATAATAATATTATATCCTTACAAGGGCCTAATTATACAAAGAAAACTTTTTGAGGATCAAAATGAAAAATTGTCAAAAGCACTGTGATAATTCATAGTTATTTACGAGAGAGTGAATTAAATAGTAAGAGGATTTATAGTATAAGAGTCACATCATTTTTATTAAAAGTTATTCACTCAATCAAACGACAATAAAAAAGACAAACACATTATATTTTTTAATAAAATAAAATAAATATATGATGCATGATTACAGATGTTAGAAACATTATATCAAAGTAAAAATATTTATTTTAAAAAATATATAATTTATTTACAGAAAAAAAAATTATTAATCTAAACATTGCTTCCATGGCACGCAAGATAACATCTTTACCTTAAAACCACCCGAGGTTTTTGGCATAAATTGAAATTTTTTTAATTTTAAATTAAAAAATTAATTATTTTCTATTATTTTCAGGTATATTAAAAATAAATTTTTAAAATAAAATATTATTTTAATATATTTTATGATAAAAAAAAACTTTAAAAAATAATAATTCTAAATCGCCTTGCAAGATGAGAGCACGTACTTTCACCCATTTAAGCTGGCCCTACATGACTAAGATCTGTTTTTTCATTAGACTTGGGATGAATGAGACGTCGTTGGGCCCATTTATTTTTGAAAAAAAAAAAATACTAGATAACGTGTTTTACAAACGGTGTTAAACGTATAAATGGTGTCAACATAACCAAAAATACCTCCCCAGAAAACAAAATCAATCCCAACTCAATTTTTTTTTTTTAAAGAGCTCTAAAAGTAAGTGCGTGTGTATATCTATCTATCTATATATATATAGATAGATAGATAGATAGATAGATATACACACACACCTAATATGAACTCCTCTCATCCAATTAAACAATTTGACACAATTTTCAATCATTTTGATGACCTAAATAAATATCAATCATATATTTCTTTCCATCACTAGAATCCAAAAACCTCTTTCTTTTGTCAACCAAAAACTAAAAAAAAAACAAATTTTCAATCATTTTGATGACCTAAATAAATATCAATCATTTTCTACACCCAAAATAAACTTGAAAAATATTAAACTACCAAAATTGTATAATGTGCTTTATTTTTAAAATTGAAAGATTGGGCTGTATTTAGTTTTAAGCTCATGACACACCATCCATGTTTGACGTACTTTTCATTTTAGTCTCTTTTCTTTTAATTTCACCCTTTCTAAAGAAATTAAAATCAATTGATCCTCAAATAGGATGAAATTGTCAGGGGGGGATCGAGAACCAAACTAAAAGAACAATTTTTTGTACACAATTGGTGAACAATTAGAACCCACACATTTTAACAATAAGCAATAAGCTAAATGAGGTCCGGCTTTTGCACAATAAATTTCACAATAGCCCTAGACACAGATTATTGTGCATTGCAATAATAAAATTATTATTTTGTCTCTCGGTGCATAGTGATTTTATGCCTTGGGTTTAGGGGTATTTTTTTATTTTTTACACTTTTGTGCACAGGAAAATAAATGTAATACCCCATAATAAGACCAAAACCAAGAGTTGTCTGCGGAGGTGTTACCATAATTTCATATTATGAGTGCACATTAAAATAACCCTTTAACCCCCTAAAAAGGCAAACAAAAACTTACCTACGATGGTGTTTCAGACATTGCATGCTTTTTAAAAATGTACAAATACGTATATGCCCCTATAATAGACGAGATTCATGAGTTGACTATAGTGATGTATATGTAATTTACTATTTTTTATAATTATTTATGTCGATTATTGTTGAAACGTGTTCTGGAAACGGCGATGGAAATTGATTAAATATTTTGTTTTCATTTCAGCCCTTATACTTTAATTTTTTTAATTTTTTTATATTTCTAAAATAGTCCATATTTTTGTCTCTATCTATCTATATTCTCTTAGTTTTGGTTTCTAATTTTTATTATCCTCTTTAGTTGAGGTAGTATTTTTTTTTTGAAAAATTTAATCCTTAAATTTTAGTTTGTGTTTGTGATCATTTGAAAATTTATATTTCTTAGTTGTTTTCCCTTTGTTCTTTCTTTTAGTTTTTTTTTATTTATTTAATCTTCAAGTCAATTGATTTTTTTAAGCTAATAATAGTTTTTTTTTGTTTTATAGTTTTTTTTTGTTTGTTTGCTTTTTTGTTAAAGTTTTTAGGGTTTTTTTAATTCTTTTATGTAATTTTGTTTTTACCTTTATTTACGTAATAATGATAATAATTTTAGTCTTTTTTTTCTTGCTTCCTCTTCTATTAAAGTTTTTGAGTTTTTTATTTGTATTTTTTGGGGTAATTTAATATTTTTTTTTATTGTTTTAGCAGTAATAGTAATGATAATTTTAGGGTTTTTTACAGTAATAATAATAATGATATTATTAGTCATAATGAGGATAGAAATTGTAATTTATTGAAATGACTATAGGGCTTATGTTGTTAATAATTCTAGTTTTTCATTTTTTATGGTTGTGATCATTTGAAACTTGATATTTCTTATTTATATCTTTTATCTTTTTTATTTGTTCTTCAAGTTAGATAATTTTTTTAAGCTAATAATATCTATTTTTTATGATTTATTTTATTTTTTTGATGGTTTTTATGTTGTTTTTGTTAAAGAAGAACTTTTAAAGTTTTTTCATGTATGATATTTTAAATTATTAGCAGTAAAAAAAAATACAAGTGACTTACCCTAAGCCTCGTCGTAGCCAAAACTAATTTTGTGAAAATATAAAAAAAATGTTAATGGTGGTCCTAGATTTTTTTTTTTATGATGCTATACATCTTAGCGAAATAATTAGCATTCATAACTTTTGAGTATTTAGGTTTTTTTATATATTCGTTTTATCATAGATAAGGTATTTAAAGTAATGATAACGATTATTTTTAAGGTTTTTTTCTTAAAAAATATACAAAACTAATTATATATTTTAATATCTGTTTAATATTTACACTTGGTAATATATATAATTCAATCTCAGTGTTATAAAATACTTTAAATATAATAATAAAAAAAAAATCTTCCAAAATAAAAATAAAAAATTTAATTTCTTTTCAAATAAAAATTATTTTAAACTAAAAATATACCAAGTCATACATAGACAAAACAAATGCAAAAAAAATACAAAGATAACAAATTACTAACAAAAAAATATTAATTAAATATGCATAACAGAGAATTTTGCTCTCATTTCACACCATCAAAATTAAACTTACTCTTTTTTTTAATGCAAACTGCATTTAATACAAATAAAAATTAAAATAAAAATTAAAAATTTAAACTCAAAATATAGATTCATAAATACAAACAAAAAAATAAAAACGATCCTAGGAGTGGAACAAAAAAATAATGGAATACAAATCAAAATAAAAAACTATATATATTAAAATGAGAGAGAGAAAAAATTATCCCTTCCGCGGAAAGCAAGGGTAATGGCTCGTTTTATAGAATAGGTAATCAGCTGGTCTTCTACAAGGAATGCTAGCACTTTATGTAACAGAGAGAATGGGCGTGGGAGAATGATGAATGAATTCGAAGAATGTCTCTCTTGCTCTCTCTTCTTCATTCTGCTGCTTGCTGGAGGGGGCACACTTTCCATATCCTGAGCATAATCACCTGGATACTCTCCAGATCGGTACAGTTTGTACTTTAATCTATTTTGAAGTTGATCGTTGATCATATGCATCCTATCTATTTATGTGAAAAATGCATCCAGCTTCACTCAAAATCAGACAAGTGGTGCTTCCACTCAATGTTAAATACAAACTTCCAGTTCTTGATACACATGTCCAGCACAAGAGCTTTGCAAATCACAAGGATTTCTTGCAAGGTATTTCTGAAGCCAAAAGAACATCAAGCTTTTACTTGTCGAAATAACAAGCAACTAAGTATAGAACAGCCATAGAAACCTAAAATGCTATTTGGATGCATAAACACTTTGAGGTGATTTATGAATTCCAGGAGCAGTTTGAAAAAAAAAAAAAAGAATGAAAAAACCACAATGAACTTCTGTACTTGACGGGTCGAGAACAACATGGCAAAAACTCAACCGTGGAACAAAGGGGACTCAGGCTGCAACATGAAAAGTTTGGAAATACACTTATCATATTAGCCTTTAGTCCTCATAATTGTGATGCTTCCTTTCCCTCCTTCTGTGCGAATTTTAGTTTTGCCAACAACAGGCTTCCCAGAAAAAGCGGACATGGGATACACAACAGGTTCTTCATCTTTTAGCAATGCTTTAGATGGTGGAGTGCGGATACGCTGGTTTATTTCATTCAAAGTAACATCTCCGTGAACCCCACAGGGTTTGATAAAAGCAAATGGATAGGCAACAGAGGTAGCTAACTTAGCGGGTATCTGGATGATGGACTTCATATCTGAGGGTATCAAAACAGAGAGTCAGGCACGGTTGCTTATTTTTCAATGTGTAAGAAAAATCTCCAAAAAAAAAAAAGGCAGGAAAGATATTCAGTTATCTCCAAAGACATAAATTACATTCAGAATAATGTCATGAATGTTATAGTGGGCACGGTACTTTTATGCTCTATCTTGCTTTTCCTCCTTTGTTAGCCAAAAGGAAACAGAAACCAGACGAAGTCAAGAAAATAGCAAACTAAATGATCTCAAGGAGAGATACTTCCAAGTCATCAAAGGATATCTAATGAACAAGGGTTGATAGCACCTATTAAGCTCTGTATATACAAGCAAAAAAAAAAAACAAAGAATATTAGAGAACAGAGAGACCTTTAAAAACAACATTTCGAGGTGTCCGAGTAACACACTTCTGAACCGCATTAGCTTCAAACTCAGGAGGGTCATTGCAGAAATCTACAGCAGCAAACTAGAATTTATACACTTGACACCTAAATAATTAATAAAAAATGACCAGGACACTTTCTGTACTAGATAGTTAATTTCATATACCTGAAATATCAATTTGAATATCAGATGCTCCCGGGAGATTCCTGGTTCTCAAATGACAAAACAATAAGATTGTAGTTGTAGGTAACAAGTAGAAGTCTAAAGTTCAAACAAAGCATACATATCATTGGGACTAAATTGCATCTCCGTGTCATTAAAACAGTCTGCGATCCACCACTCAGATGACTGATCCAGGCCATTGTAACTGGAAGCAGATGTATCTACAAATATATGACGTGTTGTGATTAGAAAACCTAACATGGATATTCAAGTTCAAATCTGTTTTAGCAATATAACTTTGCATGAGATAAACCTTGATAGCCAGAATCCCACTGTGATGCTTGTGGGAAAACTTCTTCAAGTGACTCTTTTGTCTCCTAAAGATGGAACCAGACATAAATTATGGAAATATTCAATACAAACATAAGGGACTAATCCGTTCTCTAAAGGAAATTGAGTGCACATTGATACTCCATCATGAATAATATAGGAAAATAAGAGGTCAAATAAAGAAAGATGTTCAATTAGCTCAATCTGAGATTTATGACAGATCTAAAAACAGCACTGCAGGCAATAACCTCAAATCTCCATGCCCATTTCATCAGATAACTGAGATTTATCCTCTTACCTACCACAAATGGTTTGCATGGATACACAGTATATGATTTTCATAACTAACAAAAAAAACTAGTATAGAACAAAATTCAAATTTCACATTCTTCCATCATCAGTCAGGACACAATCTTCCTAATGAAAATTCCAGTTTATTTAAGCTTGAATTCCAGCTTGGAAGCTGATGAGATAGAGGACCACATCTCATGCCATACCAAGGGCCTTCAGACCTCTCAACATAACACAACAAAATTAAAATAACAACATGTTTTAGGCATGTAGATAGATAAGCCGCACAGACATTTGATTTTAAGAATACAGGAGTTATTTCTTCTTCACAAAAGGGGGACTCTTCTAATTGAGTGTCAAACTGTAGGCGACGCCTTTTGAATTGCGAACAAGTCCCTCTCCATTCTTCTGGTTCCTTGTTCATGTTAGCTGAAATCCACCCTTACAAATTAGAAAGAATAGCCAGCAACTATCAATTACCAAAAAGCAAAAAATGTAAAAAGAGAAAAAGAGAAAAAAGGAAAAATGTAAGGTGGGACTAAAACACCACCATCATGATCAACATGGTAAGCCAAACCCCCACAAGCCTTAACCGGAGTTGTCTCATCAAGCATGTAGGAAAGATCATCTCCATTCAGAGTCACTTCATTCCATAAACATTGAGATATGCCTATTAAAAAAATAATATTAAGAGCAACTAAACATCAGCAACTTCATTTAATATCTTCTATGAGGAGCAAATTAGGATGCAATGCAGCAGCAACTTACCACCATTGAAATCTTTTTGAAGACAGTAATCCTCATGTTGACAACCCCAATGTTCACCATTTCCACTTCACAATGCAAAGAAGAATTACACAAAGATTTCTAAGATCATAGCAAGAAGCACGAGAAAAATAACAAGCAAACTCTGGCGAACTATATCACAGTTTAAGATGAACGAATTAAGAAAGTAAAGCATAATCACAAACTAAACAAGCAGAAATCAAACCCGAAATGGAACATACAGCAGGAAGACAAAAGCAAACAGCAGCAAATAACACAGTTAAATTGCAGCAATTGGATCACATTGTGTAGTCCTGACCATGAATTACAAAAAAAAAAAAAAAAGGAGGATAAAGAAACATAGCCATCTTTTGGATTTCTTAGCCCAGATGATAGCATCATATCACAATATTTGCTTAGGTAAATTTGCTTGTCAATATAAATTTAGCATAACAAGACAGTAAATAAGTAAAATACAGTAAAAACAAAGGCCAGAACAGAAGATAGAATGACCCACCAATACACTCAGAGCCCACATCCCTCATCATCATTGTAATCCCAAACAGTACAAGATAAAATTAGCACACCAAAAAAAAATAACGAAAGAAATAAACAAGAACAAAAAAAGATAGAGCAAATGCATAAGGTCGCAATACCAGCATTTAATCACTCAAAAAAGAGAGAAAAGTCACAGAAGCTGCATTTCAGATGCACCCACCAGAGCCCACATCCCTTCATCACTATCATATTACTCTCAAACATTAAAATAACAAATCTAATAAATAAATAATGGAAGAAGTCACAGCAGCATTTCATGGCTCAAAAAACAATAACAGCATTTCCAAATAAACCCAGTAAAATAAAAATTAGAAATTTACTTGTCATTGTTATAATCCATCGCCTTCTCTTCTCTCACTCGCTACTCGAAACAAAAAAGATCCGGCTATGGCTATATACTATATGGTATGTAGACAGGACAAGACCAAATAGTTAAATATTTTCGTACTACTACTACCTAATGGAGCATGTCTGTGTATTATCGGCGTAAGGTGTCTGCTCCTTCTCTCTCCTTTTTCTTATTTTATTTATCTATTGCATTAAAACCTCACAGATTTTTTCTCGTTTACCTTTTATTTGAAGAAATGGGGAGAGGAAGCAGGAGATGAGAATGACTGGACCCTCATTTGTAAGTAGTCCGTAGCAAATCGGAAGGAATTTCATCTTTAATTATTTGCATGCTATAATAATACTTATCTCATTCGTGTATATTTGAATTTATATTTCTTTTATTTTCTTTGAATTTACAAATATTTATATACATGTAATTTTAAATAAATATATTGCTGAGATGACAATGTACATTAAATATATTATTAAAAAAATATTTTCTTTAGTTCGCAATCTATATTCTTCTTTTTTATTTTATTTACTATTTATTGATTTTATCATATGTTTATAAATATATAGTTTTATAAAATATTATCATCAAGAATTATTTCTCAATTTCACTTAAAAACAGATAATCATATTTAGTTTGTTTATAAGAAATAGAGAGTCTTACTTCTATATAAACTTAACCCATTTTCAATAAGAAAAATCTAAGGAAGATTTCTTCAAATCTTATCTATTACTATTACTATATATATTATTGTTTAAATTTTGCATTTACATTTACACAAATTATAAATATGTTCTGTGTTTGTTAAAGGGTCTTGTCATTGTTAGACATGCTCCTTCATTCATATCAAAAAATTATGTTTTTCTATTAGTGTTGTATGATTTACATTTTGCTTTTAAGATTAAGAATATAGGCTGGAAACTGTGATAAAATCTTAAAGTAACAATGCCTCATACTAATCATGGTTTTATATCTATTCTTTTTATAAATATTGCTCGTGTTTTATATTCTAAGATTTATATTGGTGCTCTAATATATATATAATTCTTCTAGCAATTAAAGTCATGCATACCTTTTTTTAAGTCGATAACAATCTATTTCAATATTTGATTGAATGTTTATTCAACATTTATTATAATAAACTAAATTTCTAATCATGATTTTTTTATCAAGTTACAATGACAAACCTTGCCAACCTTTATATTAGGAGTAAAAATTATTTGTCATGAATCCTTAATACCAAAATTCATCTCGATATCATAGGTCTTGAAGAAATTATTAAAGATGGTAATGAAACATCTAGTCAAAACAAGGCAAAGACTATGATTTTCTTACGTCATCATCTCCACGAGGAGTTGAAGATAAAGTATCTCACAATCAAAGATTTAGTTATACATTGGAAAAAATTGAAATAAAAAAAGTAACCAACAAAAGAAAATTATTTTCCAGAAACCACGATATGATTGGATACATTAACAGTTGCAAGATTTAAAATCAGATAGTGAATATAATCTTACAATGATTAATATAAGTTCTAAATTGAAATTATATAGCGATAATATCACCAGTGAAGATACGTTAAAAACAACATTCATTACTTTTTTATGCCCAAAAAATGCTTATCAACAATATAGAGAATGAGGTTTTATGAATTACTTTAAATTGATTTCATGTATTTTTATGGTTGAACAAATTAATGAGCTATTAATAAAAAATCATGATCGATTGATTCATCTTCATTACCTAAAGTGAATGCTACGAGATATGATTATAATTATGATTGCGATTGAAGTTAAGGCCGTGGATGTGGTCGTAGACAAAAATAGTTTAGTTATTACAACTATAGTTAATGGTCACAATTCATTAAATTTTAATAAGCCTTCACAAAATGTGAAGAAAGAAAAGAAGGGGAAAAATATACATATCGGAGATATCAAGAAGATAAAAAATATCTATTATCAATATGGAATGAACGGATATTGGTCTCATACCTTTTGTACAACCAAATATCTTATTGATTTATAATAGTCCTCATTGAAAAAAAAGAGAAGAAGAACATATAATTTTTTTTCACATCACAAATATTATGCCTCATTTACAAGACAAATTTTTAAAAATTGTTCAGATAAATATTCATGTTTTTGATCTATTCTTAAAGTTTTGATCTTAGTGCTTAGTTTATTCTCTAAAAAATTTGTGTATCAAGTGAAGCAATCCAATACTTTAGACTTATATATGATCAACTAAATATGACTAAACCATATAAAATCATCTATAAATAAAATAAAATAATTTTCTCCATGTCTTTCCCTCAAATCTATTGGGCCACAAATGCTTGAACGAATAAGTTGTAATGAACTACTAGCTCTTTTAGCTTTTTTAAATGGTAATCTAATTGCTTTTCCAGCAAGATAATGCTAACAAACAAACAATTTCTTTTTGGTAAATGATCCTAAAAGACCAACTTTTTTCTAATCTATGTAAAAAATCTTGCCCAATGTATCCTAATCTAGCATGTCAAGTTATGATATTAGTATCATTAATAGTGTTAGGGTTTTGAACAACACAAATTGAAGCATCATAATTAATAGATACATTAATGGTATCTCACATTATAAAATCATTTAATACAAAACCAGATTCATAGAAAATATTATCCAAATATATTTTTACATAATAACCAACAAATGCTATTAAATCCCAATTGGAGTAAAACAAGAACAAACATAAGATTTTGTTGAACTTATAGAGCGTAGAGTACATCATGAAAGTAAAGTATGTGACCACCCTGCAAATCCAATTTGTAGGTATCGATCCCAAATAGCGGAAGCATTATTCCCCATATATATGTATCTACTTCTTTTTGAAATTCAATAAAATTCCACAAAGGTAGTTTGATCCTTTGCTACATAGTCGGTTGCTTTTGATTTATGGTTGGTTACTCTTGAGTCTATAGTCTAAAAATAAATATATTAAACAAACATCAAATAACTACTAACGTACAAATTAGAGGGATGCTCATGGTTAAGCATTACCTTTGGCTTAATGCAATCATGAACAAAGTGACTATGTTCATCACAACTGGAATAATTCATATTCGTTTTTCTTACCACCATGTTTTCCACGTTTGTGTTCATGTTCACTACTACTTGCTTTTATTCCTCTCATACCATATTTAAGACCCCTAGCCTTACCCTTCTTATATTTAGAGTCATATACCCCACGCATCTTAGTCTCAGACATAAAATCCTTGTTTATAGGCTTCTCAACGTGAAATCGATCCTTTTAAAGCTCGGCATGATCAACAACATCATTGAATGTCTTGATGTTTTCATTGTGGATAATGTTAAAACGCATGTGTCCCTAATTACTTGGCAAAGAGCGGAAAATTGCTTGAACT
The DNA here is from genome assembly GCA_015731905.1 of Salix dunnii. NCBI lineage: Eukaryota > Viridiplantae > Streptophyta > Magnoliopsida > Malpighiales > Salicaceae > Salix > Salix dunnii. Next base: position 12,605,083 of record CM027672.1, read on the forward strand.
TGTTGTTCATTAGTCATCTCATGCCCAACACTTTATAACTCACTGATCATGTTAGACATGATTGTAAGATGTTGCCTCATCGTTTGATTTTGATGCTTCTTATAACCATAGAGTTTTAGGGTTAACTAATGAAGTCTAGTTGTGGAGGTTCCTCCTCAATCTTTACCATGTTCCAAACTGATTGAGTTGAACAATGCCTTTCAAAATGCAATATTATATTATTTCTCGTGCTGCTCAACATCAAAATGCGACTACACGATCCTTGCACTTATAGGTTTGATATGCTTCCATAGCAAGCCTGTGCTAAGTAGTGTTTCCTTGCTCAAGTTCAACCATTTATGAGATTGTTTCAAACATTTTTTGCTCTTCTAGGAGATATTCAATCATATGATGTACAATATCATAATTCTTTTTATTTAATTTGTTTTTATGGTTCAAATCAGCAATAATATTGACATCAATTGAAAATATTAGTGTATAGCATAATTAAAATGACATATATTACCACTACATTGTAAATTAAACAAACAATAATCTAACACATACAACAAAAACAAAATAATGTTAAACACTTAATCAATTCACATTCATATGGTCTAATTATTATTGAAAATTTAAATGAGTGCAAAATTATAGCTATTAATTCCAACTAAAAACTTTCACTGACCAGGTTGTAGATATTAGGAAATAATATTATCAAATACATGCATATAATATAATTAAAACTTAAATTACATAAAATATAAAGTTTAAAATAAACAACCATTTATCCTCTTACGAAAAATATAATATTAAGAATAATAAATTTTAGAATTATCTTTTATTGTAGGAACATAAGTAGGGTCTCTAGTTATATCATCAAAGTCATATCCTCCAAGTTTATTCTACTTAAACCATGAAATGAATTTAGCAACAACATTTAAATGACTTGCACTTTTTTTTATCACGTTGTATACCTTTTTGGTATGTTGATGTTCCTTTTCAAACAACATTTCACCAACAAGATTGTTGAAATTTAAGAATTTCAACCTATATTTCAACGATAGTTACACCGACATCCATTCCTCAGCTAGAGAATTGAGACTGATTAACATTTGATGTTGCATGTAGAATTCATAAACACCACTCATATCTAGTCTACTTATCTAATGATATATATAATCAATGTGCTCTTGAGTTTTGTGAACAGGAGTAATGACATAACTCAATAAATAATCAATTTTTTGTTGCTTATCCACTACAACAAAATATTCCAAAAACACATAAATATTATAATCAATATTTAATTAATGCATATATCATCATTTTTGAAAAACATTTCTAATGAACACATATGTAACCTAAGTTTCAGATTATGTTTTTTGCTTAATGATGTTTAAATTATGACTTCAACTTTGTGTGCTTGTTAGAGTGAGAATTCTCTCTTCCTTAGTTCTTTAAGGAATCAAAATGACTTATCGAGGTTCAACCGACTTCATGACGTCAATCTATACTTCTCATTAGTGAATTGTTATTTGTTGGGCAGGAGTTCAAGTCTAATAATGTTGGTGTTTAGATACAAATTATCTTGGTATCACACTTTTATAAAGCTTGATTTACTTAACTTTCCAAGATTTAGTGTCTTTCCATGTGGGTTGCTTGACCACATATTCAAGAGATTCGCATCAAATACGGAAGTGAATAAATCTACTAGCAATGCTGCAAAGGCCTAAAGTCTTCCTTTAACTATAGGAGCAATTTCTTGAACAAGGGATCTCCTAAATACTTATCCCTTGTAGCAAACTTCTTTTAGCTTTCTAAGATCAAATTTAATCTTGATTGTGAATTGCATGAATATATAATCATAAGGTTCGAGTCAAAATAGTTGTAGAAAAATATCAGGTCTAAGGACACTGTTACTTGCCTCGTGGCATAAGACATTTAGAGACCTTTGTCACATCACTTATCTCAAAGGTATAAGTTACGTTATATTTAGTTGATGGAAGTTTTATAGTTTGACACGTCATTAGTCAAGCAATCGGTGAATGTTTGTGATATTTTGGGGAAAATTACCAATGGTCGGAAAAGAGACGCATTAGTCGCATAAAAAGTGGTTGGTGTTTGGTCATTTTCATAAAAGTTTGTACTTAGAAATAATGTATCGGTTAATCATGACACATTCTAACTCTTCAAAACTCGAAAAGCACACTTGACAAGGGAAAACTAGTGTGGGGTGCATTTGCCATTATTTTTTCATGTGCTGGCCCAAGTAGCATGGGAGCTGCCTTTTAGTCATGCCTCAAACCCCATAAAAGGTGGTTGTTCGTGCTCATGTGGTCTTGAACCCATCTACCAATAGCTCTTTTTTTTTCTTTTTCAAAATAGCTTAGTGGAAAGAAAAAAGAGAGGAAACTTTGCACTCTTAAACAAATTTGGTTGAGCTATTTTAATTTTTAAAACAAATTAAACTCTATTACCAGTATAAAAGCTTTCAAAATCTGAAAGATGAGTTTGCAGTGGAGCACCCACCATATGAAGTTCAACCGTCTCTCTCTTCAATGGAATTTCACAATTAAGAAATATAATGACGATTGAGTAAACAATTACAGTTTGAATCTGGACGTAGAAAAAAACAGTGGTAAGAATCAGCCACATAAAAATGTTGACAAAGCGACAAATAAACACTTCTCTTGAAGGAACCTCATCGGATAAGCTTCAAACAGAGATTGACATTAATGCAATCTCAACAACTCACGAGTACTGCATTTACATTTCTTTCACCCATGCCACCCATCTAGGGATCGTCGTCATAGGGAACATCCACAGCAAGAGATGATGGAAGAATTAGGATTGGCCTTCCATTATGGTGAAATTCAGCAACCATTGAAGCGTGATTTTGCTGGCAGTCCCAGTTATTACCCGTCAAGTCCAAACGCTCAAGACTACCTGAGTAACAAGTTTAATTTAGGTTCGGATTCAAGTGTTCACATAAAAACAAGGGTCATTAGCATCATGCTCAAAAGTTGCCATTTCATTTTGTACTACTGCCAATTTCCATGGAAATTTGTAATCACTTGAGGTTTGGCTAACTTTATTGTATATATCATACCTTGATTTTCCTAGGAGAAAAATGTAGCATGTTTCAAATGTAAAATGCGTTACCAATGTTATGCCAACAAAAGAAACAAGTGGAAGTTGTCAACAGCTAATGTTAAAAAAAAAATCATTCTAGTAGACAGATACCTTTAGATAACTTCAGAGCAGAACAAATAACTGTTAAAGATTCTAAGGGCATGAGATTATATGCTGAATTGATGGAAATAATGTCTGGAGCCAATGACATGAGCCTTGACAAAAATCTTGCAGTTTCAAACCCACCGCGGTTTTTGCTGTAACAATTAAGTCATTAGTTGATCCATACTGTTGGCAAGAGCCATAATATCAGTGAAGGAAATAATGAAATAATTTCAAACCTTATATTGATATCAACAAGCTTCAGTTCTGCCATCAATCCTTTCTCCAATTCCTGAAAGCCAAGTGAACCCAGTCCAATGCCTCCAACATTAAGTGTTTTAATAGATGTGCCCATAATATTTTGCAAAGGTCCTGCTACTTGACTGGTTTACAGTAATTACAAAGTTAATGCAACCCAAGAACAAAACATAAACAATAAATTGTTGTTTCTATACCAGAACAAAACAGACAAACCTGCCAAGGTCATTATCTGCAAGCGAGACAGAGTTTAGCGGTCTTTTCAAGTTTGAAAGGCTATCTAAAAGTTGAGTTGCTCCACTGCAGGAAAGCTCACAATTCTCTAAATACAACTCAGCCAAGGGAGAGCATCTATCAGGAGCCTCGATAATATAAGGGATTAAGCATCTGCAAAGTTCAACTGCAGCTTTGAGACCTTTGCCTACTACATTAAAAGTGCATGTTCCAAATGAAAATCCGACTAACCTGATGCCGTCATCCTCAATGGGATTGTCACTTATATCCAGGATCTCCAAGTTTGGCATGGAAACAAGTGCATATCCAAGACTCTCCATGTCATCCCTGCGAAGATCATTTCCCCTGAAACCAGACAATAATTTTGATCATTAATATAGTACAAAACTGTCTGAAAACCAAAAGGCAGTCATACATTCTTATTAATCATCAGAGTGCGATGCACTAAATTGAATGCAGGAAAAGAAAAAAAAGTGGATCTGATTATAACAAAATTGGGATAGCTTGGTTTAAGATATTGTTCATGAACACAAGAAATAGCAGATCATATCACCTTATATTGAGTACACGTAATGATTGCAAGGACTTTCCAATTCCTAATGATGATGGAACTTTGCATTTTGATTTCCCATTGAGATTACAAAGCCATCCTGCTATCTGTAATGTTATTTCAAAAAATCAATCTTTTGCAATTCTAGACGGATTCAAAATGCATGATAGATCTAATAGAAATGCATTACTCACATTGTTGTCAGAAAGGTCAAGGATGGATATGCTAGAGGAAACATCAAGAAGAATGCTAAAAAGCATCCATGCAAAATTCCTGTCTAGATGGTTGTCATGTAATTTCAAAGAGCACAGAGACCTGAGAACAAAAGCATTTACAAGAGCAGGTATCATTGAAGCAAACAGACAAAGCTTCTTAGGAGAACAAACTACATTTATACACTAGAGCCATTGAGATTTGTAAATAGGTTAATGTAATACAACTAACCATAATTTTCTGCTTTTATTCTCTATGCAAGTCCAGGGAAGAGCTCTAGGGGGGGTGTTTCAGCAGACAATTCCCAGAATACATTCCAGAAAAATAAAATTCATGTAGAAGTGATACTGTGTGCATTGATTGGATATAGAAATACACCCAAGAAACTGAACAGGAACTAAAAAATATGACAGATAATATTTGACAATATGGCAGCTGAGTTACAGCTTCGAGTTCAAGACTTCCTGGGGACTTGTCCAGCATATTTACCCTCTAAGTACAGACATGCAGATATCTCATTGCAGCCCATTAGATTTGACAGTTTATGAGCATCTCACCAGCCTCAAGAAATCAGAGAGAAAAAAATACAGTAAGAATCTAATCAAGAACCATGCATAGGTTGAGAAGAATGAATATACCTGCCCGATGAAAGGAATGATACAAATCCAAGAAGCAAGGAAACTGGATTAATTTCAAGAAAGCTGGATGTGTTGATTGAGAAGTGTTGTATTCCATGTTTGTGTGTGTTAACCACATTTAAAGAGCCACATATTGCACCCACAAAAGTTGATGAAAGCTTGCAGTAAATGAACTCTAGTGATGTCAACGTTTCACTGTTTTGGATCAACAGTTTGCATAATCCATCAACCTATTGATACAATAATCAAAATTCAGATTTTTTCATTGAATTTGGACACAGGGTAACACAAATAAACATTAATCTAAGGAGCTTGACTGCATTATGACAAGGAGAATTCCCCGTTTTCAAGCAAAGGTTGCATGCATGAATTTGATATTTAATTACATGGTTTCACTGATCGACTGAATTATTATTATCCAAGTAAAAAATAGCAGCATTCAAGTGCTTGTAGATCTACCAAGAAAGTCACATCCACAGGATTACAGTATACGGTTGGCTGCACAGGTTGGTGATTCTTAGAGAATTAATTTATCCTTGATACAAATCAATCACTAGGAATGTACATGCTTTTAATGTTAGGGTCAGAGAAAATCGAATTACTTTTTCTTCATGTAAGGAGCATCTTATAGCCTCTTCAGCAACTATTATAAGTTAGTACACACAGATTACTTTCATTTTCCTATGGTGGCAGAGCAGTATTTGGAATGAGTGTATGTATAACATTTCCAAAGGCAGAGTAAGGAATCAAGGTCGGACAAGCTCCTATTTGTCCCTGGTTGACATGTATAAGGTAATGATTTTTATCTATATTTCTCAAAGTGGTTCATTTCTTTCTTTTTAAATTCCATATTATGGTGTAAAATAACAGGTACATAGCTTGAAGTCAACATTTGTAGCATATTTGGCAAGAGCAGTACTATTTGTTAAGCTGTCAAGTGCTAAGCTTGTTTACATTTTTTTCTCTTTGCAGTGCCTTTTCGTTGTTCTGTGGATATAAACTGATTACAATTATAGCTAAAGTTATTGGTCTTGCATTCTCTCTCAAAAATAACAAGAATTCTTAGCCACTTATAATATCCTAGTGCACATATAAAAAGGAAGCAAGCATACATGTTTCTCAGATTTGATCCACCGCACTATCAAACTTTGCAACTTGCTCTTTCTTAACAATACCTGTTCCAAAATAATTATTAACATCGTGATATTTATCATTGTGTCCGAAAGCATTGTCTTGAGAACAATTAACGATGTAAGACTTGGCTTTTAATGCAGATCATAGAAACAGGTTAATATAATGAAATTTCTTTTGAACAAGTCTAAGATTGCTTCTTGACAGAAAAATATGAAACAATAATGATACTAGAGGTTGAATCTTTTCTCTCCTCTGCAACTTCAGTCCAGAGGAGGTAAACAGATGTTATCATTCTATTGAACCTCATGTTGCTAGTACTATTCTTAGTTAATATCTAGGGAAACCCTCAAAACATGATAAATCTAAAGATGAGTTGATCTGGTATGAAAAACATGCCTAGCAAAGCTTTGACAAAATGAATAAACAAAAGCTCCTTGCATGATTGTCAGGACAATGGTAAGAGCATCTCAAGCCCACTGTATCACTTTTAAAAAGAGTTCCATCTACACAACCATACCAGCAAAAAACAAAACACACACCAGCCAAATGAATCCATTCATCATCAATATAATAATAATAATAATAATAATAGAAAAACAAATTCAGAGTTATTGATGGTCTTATTCTACTATTGAAGGGATAAAAACATACACAAGTTTCTGCAACACAGAGCACGTTTTGAAGTCTCAAACAACTGCAAAGAGAAAACAGTATAAATGAACCTAAACCATGTTAGTATAACTAAATTGGTTCAAACATAATGGACATATTACAGAGGCTTCGCAAAATATGTTACATTGGATAAGAAAAACCAATTTGGTTTCACATTAAACGGTCACTTGCATGAAAGCCTTGATGATGGAATTAGCATATTGTAAAAAATCAAAGGAAGTGTAAAACAAGCTTTTCTGCATAATGGCAGATTTTGAATAGATATTCACTAAGCAACTCGGTTTCCTCCAAAAATTAAAGATCTCCGAATACAAAAAATTTGGCAATACATGTTACCTAGCATAGTGCCCAAATTGTTGGCAGTGGTATGATAATTTACAATAATTTGGATGATTTACATGTCCCTCGCAGCCAATAAATTTCAGTATACCATCTGCAAGGAGCATGACAGCATTTGATGAAACAAATTCTTCAACTTAACAAAGCTAGAAACACAAGCAAATACATTAAAAAAAAATAAAAAAAATCAGAAATTTGTTTCTGTAATGCACTATTTGGACTAGTTGCCTCATTTTGTTTATTGCGTGAAATAACACGATTCATTACCTGAAATATTAATCTCACCGATGCATCCATCAAAAGAGGGGAGCAAAGCTAACTCCGCTGCTTCATCAAGGCAACTGTTCATCCGGTTAACAGAAGAGGAAGAATCAAAATACAAGCAATATATATATATATATAAGAAGAAGAAGAAGAAGAATCCAAATACAAGCAATATATATATATATAGATATATATGGAATAGGTAGCTATACTTCTGCAAATGTGTTTGCCAGTATATCCGTTGCCAATCAAGTTGTGTTTCAGAAGGGCAAAAAAGGTCAGGCCAGCGCAACTTAAACAGAGCCTTCCATGCGGAATCAAAGCTTCCATTTCTGTTGTAAGAAAAACACCAGTATACTGTTAGAGGGGGCAACGAGAGGAACAACCTATAATTGAATACAAAAACCATGCTGACGACCTCCCACGCTTTCTCCCATCATCGCTCCAAGGAGCCTCGTAATCATTGCAGTCCTTAAAAGGCCTGCTCAACCCAAATAAAAATCAAATCATTTCCTTTGTTTTCTCTCATAAGAACCACCCCTTATTGTTCTTCGCCGCACACACTTACTTACATATCTGTTTGTAATTTGTGCAAAGCCAGAGGGGGTAATTTTGTCAATAAACGATTCAATAAATGAGACGGGAGATCATATATATCCGGTCGAACATCATCGTCTCCGGCGGCCGCTGTTTTTTTTTATATATAAAAGAAATCAACAATCTTGCAAAAAACAGAAAATCAAAATTGAAATCTTGAAGATGAGATTATTACCGTGCACCACTTCTCTTTTGATCGTTTGGATGACTAGAGATATTAGCGAAGGAGCTTTTCTTGCCATTCCTATTCCTAATTCTGGAATCTTAAAACCACCAGAATCAGCCTTTGATGGAACCAGCGCAGCGTCCTTCGATATCGATGGTATAAATCGCTCTACTCACCAGGGCAGTCAAGTATCGGAGACGACTCGTCTCCTATTTTGTTATTTCTTTGCTTTCAGCTTACGACGTCGTGTTGTTGCACAAGACCTCTTTAATTTTCATTTTGCTATTTGGTTGGTCATAATAATCATTATTGGTTGATCATAATAGTCATTATATTTTATTTCTTTACATTTACGTTCCTTAACCCATTCTTGAAGGCCTTTGCTATTTGGTTGGTCATAATAATCATTATATTATTATTTTTTTGTTTCCAACATATTATGTTTTATTTGAAAGCTAAGACACAATATTATGCATTTCTTGAAAAGAAGGAACCTAAATTCTAATAAGTCTAAATATTTTATTTTTGAAACTTGTCAAATCTATTTGCAAGGTTTGTAGTTTGATCTCTTCTCAAATTTTTGATGATATCTAGAATTTTAGGACCTGAATCCAATGCGGTTACTCATATTTTAAGGCTAGAAACATGACTACAATTTCCACGAAGAATTTTTTTGGAATTATGTCATTTATTGGTATTATATAAGTTAATTTTTTTTATTTTTATCTATTTACAATTCCACCCTTTAAACTTGAGTTTAATTTATTTTCTTAATTTAACCCGACCCTCGATATCTCTATGTCAATTTATTATTTATTTTAATTAATTTATGTTTTATTTAAAATTATCTTAACCAAAAAGTTTATACCATAAGATGTTTTGTTTCTAATTTATTAAATATTTATGTTAATTATTTCATTTCCACTTTATGTAAGAATTTTTTTCAGGGTTTTCATTCTGGATCCATTTCCTAACAATTTATACATCCTTATCTCCCACGAAAGACTCATAACCCATCTCCCTTATAATTTTTCACTAAACGAACTAATCCAACTACACTATTTATGGTTACTAGAGCTGTTACACTCAAGATACTAAATTATATGACAAGGTATCAATTGGCCTAAATTAATATTTTGATTTGTTCTCTATGCCAGTGATAGATCAATCGTAGCTCTCTATCAGGCGTGTTCCATCTTCAAATATTGTAATACAAGTCATTCTTCATTTCAAGTCTGCTAGACTAAAATGAGGGCTTTGATACCACCTCATATTTAGGATAAATTAATGTATTGGATAATATAAAACTAATATTTTTTTAACTTTCCTAAATATTGACATAAATATCTTTCTACACAAAACCTAATTTCAACATATTTGACATCATAGATTATTTTTTTTATTCACAAGATTAAAATGGAATATGTCTATTCTTTCGACTTTCCCTTATTACAATTACATAGTGATTTCTGTACAATTATTTATAAAAAATAACATAAACAAGTTGTAAAAGATTAATAAATTAAATTCCATACATTTCTAATTAATATATAAGAGTATGATTATGCAAAATACTAGAATGATCTAAAGGAGTTAAATTAATATATCCATGTTTTATAAAATATTTAATTACATCTATAAAGATAATTTTGAAATTACATCACTTGATAAGTGTATGATATTTCTAAATTCTATATTAAGGTTAGCCATTATTAATAAAAACATAGGAAGTTTATTGTTCGGCTCAAACTTGTGAAGACCATGTAGTCAGAATAATTTACAATATAAGAAGTACCATTTAACAATTTACAAGTCTATTTACAACATTGTTAACAAATATTTACGTAACTTATTATTACTAGCTATTCAATTGTATCTTAACTAATAATTCCATTGGTTTTTTTATATAATTCAACTTTATTGTTCCAATTTTAATATGGTTCATCTATCACTTAGATGTCTCTAAACCATTTTAGGTAGATTTATCATTTAAATTTCTATTCCTGGTCGTCTAATGAATTGAAACCTCTAATACCACTCAATTACTAATAATATTTAAATTCTGGGTCATGAAATAAAATGACGCCTTTAGCACCACTCATTTACTAGTCAATATTTAAATGTCTTGTAGTCTAATAAATGGCATCTTAGGTACCAATCACTATTTAAATGCTCAATCATCAGATAAACTGATGCTTATAGCACTCTTGATATACTAGTTGTTAGATAAACTAATGTCTCTAACACCATTTAGATACTGGTCAATATTTAAATTTCTATTCTTAATTATTTAATGATCATATCAGAACTAGTATATGTCCATAAACAAACTTTTTTTTTTTTGTTATTTAGAAACTATAGCTATGAACAATTCACATATAAGAATGCAGAACTCCTACTTGATTCTTAAGTTTTAGATACAGCTCTCTACTATTGTCCTAACCTGTAACCTCTCTTGTTTGTACAGAAATCAAAACATCATCACATCAATGGAAATTCATACTAAACATCTTCTTTACATGTGTATTTTTAACTGAAGGTTTACATTCCCCTCATCTTTAAGAATCTTGTCCTTTAAATTTCTCTTTTACTTGCCTTAAAGAAATAGCTCAGGTTTGTCATTTTCATTTCCGCTTCTCATTTCTCTACTGGTTTAGTTTTTTTCTTCACTTCAAAGGATTCAATGTTACTTAGCGCTAAAGTCCTTTTCATTTGACGTCCGGGGTATTTTGGATATTTTCATAAGGCCTGTGTGATATTTATAGATTTTTTTAGGGTCTCATGGTCTTTTTCATTTTTATTTGCATTGTGAAACTACCTGTTTACTCGTGGGTGCTAGAAAAGGACAAATGATGAATGAGGTTTTTTTTTTTTTTTTTTTTGCCTTAAATTGAACAATACAATTTTTCTTTTGCTTGTGGGTAAGCAATGAACTAGGTGATGGAGGCGAGGGTAGTTTAGGGTTTTTTTACATTTTGTGCACAGTGAAACTACTTAACTACCCTTCAAAATGAAAAAAATGAAGGCTTGATGCCGGGGGCATGACAATACTTTCACTCTCGATATTTCCATGGTTATTACTTGGTCCAAGGGTGTTTAGATAATTTGAATTTTTTTTAATTATTTTTCCTCGTGGTTACTAACTTACGTGCCATTAGGTTTCACGCGTACATGCCTTTCAGGTGATGTGTGCTGTGTCCATTAGTAGTTGAAAATATTTGGTCGCCATATGCGCCGCCATGTGCTCTTCTTCATGGCGGTGAACGTGTTGTTGTACAGAGAGCGTAGGAGCGTTAGTGGTTGGTTTTTTTCTTTCCCCCTTTCTTAATCCGACAGCGGCAAAATATATGTTGGTTCTCTAAGTTGTTGCGTGGTTTATCTCGGTCCCTGGTCTTTTAGTTTATTTTTTTCTTTTTTCTTTTTGATTATTTTTAGTTATGCCCTTCAATTGAAATTGATCATACATGTTTTTTTTTTTTTTTTTCATTTCAGTCTTTATTCTTTTGATTTCTGGTTTGATTTCTGGTTCATTTAATTGTTTCAGTTTGCAAATTTCAGTTTGTTTAATTTTTTTTTCTCCAATTGAAATTGGTCATATATGCTATTTTTAATTTCAGTCCTTATTCTTTTATTTTTTAGAAATTACACTACTATTTTTTTTAAATCCATTTATTTTTTTTGTCTCAAGATTTTGATTTGTTACAGTTTTGTCATTCAATATAAATTAATTATATATATTATATTTTTCATTTTAGCCCTTACCCTTTTAATTTTATTATTTAATATCAATTCCTTTGGGTTTTTTTTGTCATTCTTCTACAATGTTTATTTTTTATCTGTATTATGCATCTATGCTTTTAGTTTTAATTTTTAATTTTTGTAATTTTATTTTTTCTTAGGATTTTATTTTTATTCTGTTCAGTCTTAGAATTTTAATTTTTGTTAGTGGTCATTTTAAAATTAATATTTTTTCCTTTGTTCATTTTTTATTGTTGTTTTTGTTTGCTCTTTTGTTGTTAGATCAAAAGCATGACAAATGAAAAAATAAAATAAAATACAAAGCTCATTCCCAACAAATTAAGTGCTGAAGTATAAAACTATAAAAAAAATCAATTACATGAAAAATTATAATTAAAAGAAAAAGGGTGAAAATTAAATTAAAAATAAATTAGAGGGCATTAAAAAAAATTAAATTAGAGGGTTTAATGGGAAAGAAAATAAACTTTAACAAAAAGAATCAAAAGAATAAAGTCTACATTAAAAAAAATTAAAACAATATAAATTTTGATTGAATGATAAAACTTAAAACCAATAAAACTATAACAAAACAACCAAGGACAAAAAAAAAAAAAGGATTGAATTGAAAAAAATAATATTGTAATTAACGAAAAAACTAAAAAATATAAAAACTTTTATAAAATGACTAAGGACAAAAATAAATAATAAAAAACAAAGGGACTAAAATTGAAAAATCTAAAGAATAGAGACAAAAATACATTTTCTTTGGAAAGATAAAAAGAAAAAGAAAAAGAAAATAACCGCCGATGACAAACCATCAATTATTTGCTACCGTGCGATGCTTTATAAGAAAGAGGATTTGGTAAAAAGACACAAATGCCCTTAGACTCATGCATTGATTTTTGCCAAAAACATATTTATATTATATCTTAATAAGTAAAAATCCAAAAAAACTGTTTACATTTTTTTTTTTATCTGAGAGGGGTAAATAAATATTTTTAAAACTTTTACGGTAAAAATATATTTTTATTGTAAAAGAAATAATGTTGTGTATGTGTAAATAAGCTAAGCTGCTGTCAAATTTCCACCCGAGATGAGGTTTGTGCTAATTAATTATTTAGAAATAGAAAAAAGAAATAATTTGTTGTCTGTCCACGTCTCTGCTTCAAAGAGAGTTCTCTATAACTGAAAAAGGCCGCCTGGGCGTTCTTGCGGCAAGTCTCCTCGTCCTCCAGGCTCTGGGCAAGCTGGAAAGAGAAAAACAGAATTGAATTGCAATGGCATCATGGAATTCAATTCCTTTGGAAATAACCTACGAAACGTTTGGATGGATCGCCTTCTTTTCATGGTCTATCAGTTTCTATCCTCAAGTAATCTTGAATTTCCGACGCAAAAGGTAATTCATTCATCGCTTTACTTTACTTTTTTGGTTATCCATTCCAATAACACCAATACGATATATTTTTATCCTTTGAATAGTGTGGTGGGGTTGAACTTTGATTTCGTGGTGTTGAATTTGACGAAACATTCTTCGTATTTGATATACAACGCTTCTCTTTACTTTAGCTCTGATATTCAACACCAGTATATTGAAAAATATGGCTATGGAGAGGTATTCTTTTCATTTTTTCTTCTCCTGTTAATTTCATATGCAGCTTCATTCTTGCCTTCCCATGCTCGGTTTTGGGTTAAGCACATGTAATTGTTTAGTGGGTCAATTTTATTTTCCATCAACAAGCTATTACTTGTGCTTTTGGCCACCTATTCAAATTTCTGAATGGATTTGTTACGATAATTTGAGAAATGAAATATTTCCTAATATGGGTATTTTTGGTTGATATGTTGATGGACTTTTAAAACTTGAATGAGATGTCTTGCCAGTAAACAATGCTCATCAACAAATTCTTTGTTCCCTTAATAAGCAAAAAAAAAAAAAAAAAACCATTATTTCTTATATTTTGAGGTTATATATATAAAATAAGTTAACCGTTTACTTCATGTCTGCCTTCTAATTGCTTCCTTTTATAGAACTTGAGTAGTGTCCATTGGATGCTTGATTTAGCAGTTTCTAGATTTTGTACATATGAGGGGTTTGTGCATTCTGTTTCATTAATCATCACCATTAGAATGGTGGAATGAGACCCTTTGAACCTATCTAGCAAATGATTTCATTTTTGTTTTTCTAAATGCCAATGGATGTTCACTATGATTGATACTCGTAGTATCTAGGGAAGATTATGGCTACCCATAGTTGATAATTCTATCATAATCATAATTATGTCTAATTAAAATAACTGATAGCCATATATAACCTAACATCCGGTAAGGATTTTTGATAGTTATATCCATACTGTGGACATTGAAGATTTAGATGAAAGAGAGTTTGTTATTTTCTTTTCATTGATTATTATGTGCAGAGCGTACAACAATATTTACAGGCTTATTAGAACTAATTTATGGTCTAGATCCCTAACTTCTAGCTAACATAATATTCATAATAGTTACAAAGATTGTTTCTATTTGTAGGATTCTGGTCAACACTAGAATTCCTATAATCTAGGGATTCTGTTTTCCAAAACTCCCCTTCAAGCTGGTTTGAAAATATCATTGATGCCCAACTTGCTCACTAGCCTATCAAAATGGTTCTTCGATAGTCTTTTAGTGAGACAGTCAACCACTTGTTCTGCAGTAGGTAGATAGGGCATGCAAATATGTTCACTTTCTAGTTTTTTCTTGATGAATTGTTTGTTGATTTCAACATGTTCTGTTCACTTTCTAAATTGTGTGCAAATTGTTGACTTGTTATCGCAGTAGAATTTTAGAGGTTGAGGTGTTGATACATTTAGGTCTGTCCTTGAGTAGTATTTCCACCCACAATATTTCAAAAAATTCCTAGTGCTGTTGCTTCGAACTCAACTTTAGCATTGCTTCTAGCATCAACTCACCTTTTGCTTCTCCAAGTGACTAAATTTCCACCCACAACCACACAATAGCCTGAAGTTGATCTCCTGACAGTGATACTTCTTGCCTAGTCTGCATCAGTGTATACATATGAAGTAGTACTTTGTTAGCAAATAACAACCCTTTCCTGGTGTCCCTCTCAAGCACTTTAGAATCCTTATTGTTGCCTCATGATGTTCATGACCTGGTGAGTGTATAAATTGACTCATCAAGCTAATTGCGAAAGAGATGTCGGGCCTAGTATGTGCAAGATAAATCAACTTCCCTACAAGGCACTGATATCGCTCCTTATTCACCTGTGCATCAGTTTTTGCAACATCCAATTTTAAATTAGGCTTTATAGGGCTGTTTGCTTGTCTGCAGCCCATCAACCCTGTTTGTTCCAACAAATCAAAAATGTATTTTATTTGAGAGATAAATATCCCTCTCTCAGACCTTGCAAATTTTATTTCCAAAATACCTCAGTTCACCCAAGTCTTTGAGTTCAAATTCATTTGTTAACGTCTATTTCAATCTTTCAATCTCATATCTTGTCAAGACAATGTCATTAACATACACAATTAAGATAACTCTCTTTCCTCTCTTAGAGTGCTTAAAAAATAATGTATGGTCTCCATTGCTCTGGCTGCACTGAAATCCCTTCACACAACTTTACTAAACCTCTTAAACCATGCTCTTGGGGATTGTTTGAGTACATAGAGAGCCTTCACTAGTCTGCACACTTTTCCATTGCCAAATTCCTTCTCAAAACTAGGTGGCAGGTCCATGAATACATCTTCCTCAAGGTTTCCATTTTGAAATGCTTGTTTTACATCTAGTTTATATATAGGCCAGCTGTAATTTGCAGCCACAGAGAGCAGTGTTCTAATTGAGTTTGTTTTGGCTATAGGTGTGAAGGTTTCCTGATAGTCATTGCCATATGTTTGGGTAATCCCCTAGCAACTAGCCTAACTTTGTGCCTCTCTATGTAATCATCCTCTCCATATTTAACAGTAAACACCCATTTACACACAACAATCCCTTTTCCCTCAGCAAGTCAACAATGCTCTAAGTTTGGTTTTTATTTAGAGCCAACATCTCCTCCATAACAACTTGTTTCCAGTGATAATTTCCTAGGGCCTCTTGCATGTTCCTAGGGATTTTAACATGTGTGAGACTTGATGTGAAGGTCTTGTATGTGTTTGTCAATCTATGGTATGATAAGAATTTGTCTATTGGGTGAGATGTGCTGGTCTTGATATCTTTTCTAATAGTTATGGGAATGTCAAAATTAGTTTCAGCTAGTTCAGAGTTGACAGGTTTAGGAATAGATGTAGTGAGGAGAGATAGATTGGCTTCAGAAGTTTTACTTGGAGGATCGAGGAGCACTTCCAGATCAGGCCTGGGGAGCTGATGGTTTGACGTGTGATGTGGATGAACTCTGCTAAGAAGAGGTTTCTTTTGTGTGTAAACTTGCAATTCTACGACAGGATATTTACCCAAATTTGGGCCTTTATCTTATGATATTTCTCACCCTATATCAATATCAAGATGATGCGGAAATAAAATAGAATTAAGTTGTTCAAAATCTAATGTTGTTAATCACTCATGGTTATTTATTTTCCTGTTTCACTCAACATCAAATTCAACTATTTGACTAGTTTTCTTATTTAAGTTGGAGTCCACCCTTTGAGAATCATTATTAGAATTAATTTCCTTAACTAAAACAAAATCTTTTCTATTTTGTGTAATCAAGGATTCATCAGGAAAGTAGATATTAGGTAATACCACATGATAATCCCAAAAAATCCCAACATCTTCTCTTTGACTCTATCAAAAAACAGTTTATTAAAAACATCCATACTGACAAAAAAACTTTTATTACTGGGATTGTAGCATACATATCCCTTTTGGTTAGGAGCATACCCCACAAAGCCACATTTTCCAGCCCTTGCATCTAACTTGGACCGAGAAAACACTGGTTGGTAAACAAGCACAATGCAACCGAAAACCTTTAAAGGCAAATTTGCACTTAACTGGTTATTAGGAAACCATTTTCAAAAACAGTTCATGGGAGTGTCATGATTTCAGACTCGAGTGGGAACCCTCTTTATCAGATAGGCAGCATTGAGGATTGCCCTCCCTGAAGTATTTTGGGGCATTCATGGATAAAATGAGTGCCCTACTAACCTCAAATAGATTACAATTTTTCCTCTCTGCTATGCCATTCTATGGAGGGTTATACCTCCAAGTAGACTGATGTTGGATACCATGCTGAGTAAAAAAACACTCAAATATTGATTAAAAAAATTCAGTCCCATTGTCACTTCTCAATATACTTATTTTTGTTTGGAACTGGTTTTCAACCATGCTATAAAATTCTTTCAAAAGCTTTTCATCTTCAGCTTTAATATTCATTAAGTAAATCAACACAACCGAGTGTGGTCATCTATAAAAGTTACAAATCACTTCTTTCCACTTAGACTAGGTTTATTGGATGACCCCTAAACATCACTATGTATGAGATCAAAAGGTTTTGATGTACGATATAGTTTTGGAACATAGGGATTTCTAGTACTTTTACAGAACATGTATTACAATAAAGATCTTTTATTGAAGTTTTTCAAATAAATATGGAATCAAATGCTTTAAAAAGAAAAACTAGGGTGTCTTAGTCTAAAATATCACATCATAATTTGAGTTCATACATGAAAAGAACTAGCATTACAACCCAAGTCTAGAACAGAGTTGTTACTTCTTAGATTGTCCATAAAATAGTAGAGTCCATCTTGCATCTTAATACCGTCAATTGCTCTCCTGAAGCCAAGATCCTGAAACTTACATTTGTTAGGATAAAATACAACAAACAGTTAGAATCATTGGACAATTTACTTACAAAAAGTAAGTTGCATGAGAGATTAAGAACATGGAATATTGATTTTAAAGTGATATGATCTAAAACCTTAATGGATCCTTTGCCTGCAATGGAAGATAAGCTTCTATTTGCATTTTCTTACCTTTTGATTACCAACACAAGGAGTATAGCTGTGGAATAATGAGGATGTGTTGATCATGTGATTTGAAGCACTGGAATCAATGATCCATGGTTTTAGAGAAGTTGTGTTGGACTCGGATGACTCAGATCTGGGTGGAATTAATTTCAACAGCTGTTCAATTTATTCATTGTTGAGAAGAGTCTGTTCTGCAGAGTGAGCAGTGGGTTACAAACTGTTGAGATTTTTTTTCCAGGGTTTCCAGTTGGCAAGCTTTCAACAGGTTTCCCTCGTATGTCGTGCTTTGTTTCAGTGATCACACCATACCTTAGGTTTATCCTCCACTCTTGTAGGCAGACAACTCTTGAGAGGCAGTCAAAGCAGGTTTTTCAACAGGTGTAAATTCACTGTTTCTTTTTTCCAGCTTAACTAATCTTCTGCTTTCTTCCTTTTTTATTTTTGTGAAGACTTCATTTAGAGGAGGTAGTGGCTGTCTACCAATAACTCGACTCTTCACCTCATCAAACTCAATATTCAAACCAACCAAAAACTTAAATATCCTGCTGTTATCTGTCAGCCGTTGGTAATATGTTCCATGAGCAGGATCTTTCCACTTGTGTTCATAGTATATGTCAAGATCCTGCCACAACTGTCGAGGCTGGCAAAGTACCTTGTGGCAGAATCTGTCCTTTATTTGGCTTCATTGATTTTCAAATGGAGATTTTCCAACATCTCATTAGCGGTAAAATAGCCTAAATAGTTGGTAGCCATCTCTTCTTCTGTAGAGTTAACTAGGACATTATCATGGAGTTTTCGGCATCCCAGACTTCGTATTGTGCATCTGTCTCTGCTGGTTTTATTTTTTCTCCATTCAAGTATCCTAGTTTTCCTCTACCACGAATATTCATCTGGACAGAAAGGGACCAACGAAGAAAATTATCACCATTCATTTTAATGTTCGTGATTTAAATGGATGATGTTTTGTAGGTGGAACTGTCGATGGTACGTTTTGATTAGAAAAGGAAGAAGAGATTTCAAACGTGATGTTGGGCTAAAAATAAAAAGTAAAGAGATTCTAGGAAGAAGTAAAAAAACTCTTGGAAATAGTCTAGATTTCAGAGTTGGAACCATCTCTGATACCATGAAGATTTAGATGAAAAAGAGTTTGTTTTTTTCTCTTCATTAATTATTTTGTACATGACATACAACGATATATATAGGCTTATTAGAACTAATTTAGGGTCTAGATCCCTAACTTCTAGGTAACATAATATTCATAATATTTATAGAGAATTGTTTCCTATTTGTAGGATTTTGGTCAACACTAGAATCCCTATAATCTAGGGATTTTGTTTTCCAACAGACACCCAATCAAATACACATTATCGATCATCTTTGTTTTTTCTTTTTAAATATTTTTATACACAACTTAATTAATTGAATGAATAATTTTAATAGTTTCTTAGAATCAATAATTTAGTTAAATTTGGCTAACCATATATTGACAAAAACATTATTAACATATCTAATTCACTTTATTAACAAGAACGAAATAAATTTCAAAACATAAAACTATTTTCAAAACATATCCAACCATAATACAACAACCAAATATATGTTTCAAGGTGATAATAAAAAAAAGTTGTTCCATTTTGAAATAAAAGTCTTAATATACTATGGAAAACAAACATTAAAACCATGATTTAATCTCAGGTCTGAACAACAGTCCACACTCCTAAAAGCTATAATAGCCATCCCCTCCATATCATCAACAAATCATTCCACAATTGAACTCACTATATAAACAATAAAATAGTGGTTATGCACGCATTATACCTATAAATAAAAATAGCATGAATTTTTCCATACATTTTTTTTATCTTAAGTTTCACACCTCCTTCATCATTATTAATATCATAATACATGTCACACACGCACTCACATATATATATATATATATATATATATATATATATATATATATATATTCTGAATCAAAGTATGGTTCGGATATCACTAAAACCTTAACTAAAGGAGACTAATATGAATGAGTTTATTTGATTAATTCTCAAACAAGCAAAGATTACAATCTTATAGTGGTAGTAATAAATCAAGATCCTATTCTATTGCCTATGATCAAGTCTAATAATTTATAAATAAGGAATTGAATAAATAGAAATCAATTTATAATATTTGACAGAGTTGACAGCCTATTCTGAGCTAGATTTCCTTTAACAATAACCAAAGTTGTTCTTTCAGAGTTTATCCGTGCATGATTGAAAACCACTTTTCACTAAATAAACCACCCATTTGGATATGTTCGGATGGCTACCCATTGGATTTCCTCACTACCTTCCATAGCAATTTCTACTAGTGTTACTCATCAACTCCAAATGGTGAACAAACTGTTTTTTTTTTTAAGTAAGATTATTTAAAATCGAGCAAGTTTGTTAGAATCAATACCCAGGGAAAGTGAAACCCTATTCCAATTGTTCTGAATGTCACATCAAGGCAATCTCTGAACAAGATTTCCTTGAAATTTGTGACCTCATGTTTCACACATAGATAGAGAACTAAATCAAGAAAGGAGATTTATAGAAAAAATCTATTGATTTGTAATGGGATGTTGTAGTAAGTATAAACTCTAGCCGCTTTTATCAGCTATATAACAGTTCATATTTATCTGTCGTTCAAGAATCTACTCTAACATTGGATCCTTGTATTTGCCTAGTTTCTTACATATTTTTGGTTTAATTGCAGATGATACCTGTAGCTGCAAATGATGTTGCTTTCTCAATTCATGCTGTTTTGTTAACTGCAATAACATTATTTCAAATTGTAATCTATGATGTAAGTGGTTTGCACTTTGTCAGTGTTTTACTGTTTTCTTTTCGTCTCCTATTGAAGCCTGATGTAATCATTCCTTGATTTGAACAGCGTGGAAATCAAAAGATATCTAAGATTTCTATAGCAACTGTGTGTGTTGTGTGGTTAGGTGCTGCAATATGTTTTCTTATAGCTTTGCCTAGCCACTCTTGGTTGTGGCTCATCTCCATCTTCAAGTAAGTTGCTCTCTGTCTTTTTGTTCCTTAAATTGCAAATTTACCTTGATGATACTTAGATTTTTGTTGAAAATCTTCATGAGATAATTACGCCTGAGGCAGTTGTGATGGATTTAAGATATAACAGTCTTGATTCTCAACTCAATGAGTGAGAATAAGGTGTATTTTCCATTCGGTTTGTCACTTCATATTCTATTTTCATACTCGGATGAATTTTATAGCATCAGATTCTTTCTCTGTGCACATAGGATTGGCATTCTGCATGATATTATTTGAAAGTAAAACTTTTCAGTTCTCACTAATGATTTAAGATGCACCTTGGAATGAGCATGAGGCATGGGCACCTGCTGGATGGATATTAGAGCCTATATAAGATTTTAGCTATCTATTTTTAGATTTTTCTCACATGACTGTAATTTGGATAGTCAAGTTTGATTCAATGAGATCTCAAAAGTGCATTAAGGGGATTCTATTAACCCTTAATTTAGTTTCTTGCCATTGGCTGGAGATGACCAAGCAATTATAGGCATATTACTCAGTGATGAAAAATCATTTTTTTTCTCATTTCGGTTCTGGATATTTTTTAACTAATGTTATTATTTTTGCTTTTATTTTGTAAATTGTAAACATAGAAGAAGAAAACAAATATTTTCTCTTTTACATTCATCAATCTATCCTTTATATACAAGATATGAACTCTATAAAGTGGACTAATTAGGATACCAACAATTAGGATCCTATATAGGAAAATAGACTAATCAGAATTCCTATAATTAGACTCTACATTATTTCCAAATTATATGCTATTTACATCCTATAACATCATTATTAAAGAGTGGATTGATTAATCAGTTGTGCGAATTTTCTTTCTTATTCCTGTTATTTTAATGCCATTGCAGCTCCATCCAAGTTTTGATGACTGCCATCAAGTATATTCCTCAGGTCAGAATTGCTTCTCTTTCATGTCTTTCAGAAGTCTGTGTGGAACTAATTGCCTTCTAGTCTATTGGACTTGCAAAGTTAGCAATCTATAAATCAGATAAGATCTTTGATAGTCTATATATAGCATTTTATCATCATAAGACAGATGATGTAAAGTTAGTTTCCTCAAGATTTTGCTGCTAATGTGTTTGTTAAGTGATAATAGCCTTTACAATCACACAACTTGTCATTTCCTTCTCACTAATCAGCAGATGGAACTTATGGATGCTTTAGTGAGATACCCCCCCCCCCCCCCCCTCTCGTTTTCTATTTACATTTGACCCTTTCTTTATCTGATCCTCTATCATGTTTTTGACATGACATGCTACCTCACATGTATTTGTGATTGATCTGGGACACAGGTGATCATGAACTTCATGCGAAAGAGCACAGATGGCTTCAGCATCGGAAACATCTTACTTGATTTTCTTGGAGGGGTGACAAGTTATGCTCAAATGGCAGTGCAATCTGTAGACCAAAGTGTGTGCTTTTTCTAGAGGGAATAATTTTGCCAGTTGAATCAGGTTTTATGCTTGATGCTAATCTGATCTTATTGTCTTTGCCAGATTCTTGGGTGAACTTCTATGGCAACATAGGAAAAACGTTGTTATCTTTGGTATGGAACAATTCTTCCATTTTGGATATTTCCATTCTATGCAAATATTTAATTGTACCAATCTCATACTGATGGTCTGGTTTTACCACTATTGCCAGATTATATGTGGTCCGTCTAAACCAGTTCTTCCTTTCATGTTCCATCTCAATTCTTCTTTGCTCCCTTCTGCACTGGTTTTCATGGATGCATTTTGCAGGTTTCCGTATTCTTTGACCTTCTATTCATGACTCAACACTATATCTTGTATCCTGAGAAGAAAGTTGTTCCTCCCAAACTCAACAAGGAGGGAACAGAGCCACTTATCAGGTCTTATGAGGAGCCAGTTGCGCCAGAAAATGTGTGAGGTTAAATTTATATAGGAATGCCTCGTTGTGTTAGTGAAAGAGGTGAAAACTTGTGTAAATTGAAGTCAAATCGTTACACTTTTTCGTCTTCCAAATTTACTGTCGTATGTATGAAATCAAAGTTTCCGAAGCTAAACAAGTTGGCCATTGTATAAGACAACAACCATTTATTCCAAGGCAATTTGAAGTGTATGATTCTCTAACGTGGTTATTTGTTTTAATAATTTGGTAATCAGGATGGGATTAGATTTTGCTTTATTCATCCCTGCGCTGAAATACATAAATTCATCATCCGTCTTTGCCACCCGTTCAATTGGATCGGATCACCTTTGCCACCCCAATTCACTAAAAGCTAAATTAGATTGCTATGAGACGCTGTAAAATTACTGTACCTATAGATAAATTATTTTGGATTGTGTAAAATTTCTATTTTACTTCTAATACACAATAATTTTAGTTTTGGATTTGAGGGTATTTTTAATTTTTTATATTTTTATTCATAATGAAATCATCATATATTTTTATTTTTTTTGATTTATTCTTCAAGTTAAATGATTATTTAATCTAATATTTTCTTTTGTTTTGTCTTTTTTTTTTTTTTTTGTAAAAAATTGACTTTAGTTGCTTTTTATGTATGATATTTCATATCTAATATCATGTAAACAAAAAATATACGAAACCACACGTAGACAAAATAGGTGGAAAAAATGAGCTGAATTTCTATAGTGAAAAAAATATATGAGTGAATTTCCTTACACTTTGCAGCAGCCAGAACCAGATTTTTAATGTTAATGGTCTTATATTTTTTTAATGATACTATACATTTGAGCGAAATAATTAGACTACAAAACTTTCAAATATTTATTTTTTTATGTATTCATTTTATTATAGATAAAGTGTATAAAATAATGATAATGATTATTTTAAAATTATTTTTTCTTAAAAATATGTGAGGTTACTTGTATATTTTGATGTTTGTTTAATATTACTGCCTTAAAATATATATAAAAAATGAACTGATTTTTTTTTTTTTTAAAATATCAACTTAATTTAATCTTAGTTTTCTAAAATACTTTTAATATAATAATATAAAAAATAAATCTTAAAAAATAATAAAAAATGAATTTAATTTTATAAGATAATAATGGTGAAGTGCTATAACTAATAATTAGAATATTATTTATTCATATTAATGGTTATAATGACAACTATAATAATTATGATAATTTAACAATCATGATAATAACAATGAGAATAATAATCAAAATATTATGTTTGTTCAAAATTAAATTTTACAGCTTTTATTTATGATATGTCAGATTTAATATCACTTAAACAGAAAAAATATACCAAACTCAAATAAAACAAGTGGAAAAATTAGACCAAATTATCTACAAAAAAAAAATATACGATCTAATTGCCCTACACTTCGTCGCAACTTGAACCAAATTTTTTATCATATCAAAAAATAATAATGGTCATAGATTTTTTATGATGCTATATATCTGCGCGAAATATTCAACCTATAAACTTTTAATTATTTAGTTTTTTTATATGTTCATTTTATTATGGATAAGGCGTTTAAAATAATAATAATGATTATTTCAAATGTTTTTTCTCTCTTAAAATAATTATATATTTTGATATTTGTTTAATATTAACACCTTAATATATATATATATATATATATATATATATATATATATATATATATATATATATATATATATATATATGAATGGATGAATGATATATATATATATATATATATATATGAATGGATGAATGAACTATTTTTTTATAAATTAAAATTAATTTAATCTAAGTGCTTTGAAATACTTTTAATATAATAATATGAAAAATAAATCTTAAAAAAATAAAAAAATAATTTATTTTTTTAAAATAAAAGTCACTTTAGACTAAAAATATATCAAGTCACACATAGACAAAACAAATTCAAAAAAACACAAAGATAACAAATCATTAACAACATAAAATTCACTATACATGTATAAAGAGAGAGTTTCACTTTCATTTCACGCCACCAAAGCAACTTGCTCTGTTTTTTAAAGTAAGCTGCATTTAATACAAAGATAAATTACAATAAAAAATAAAAGTCAAAATTAAGATTATAGACACATAAATACAAATAAATAATAAAAAATTATCTGAAAAGGACTAAAAAAATAAAAGAATCGAAACTAAACCAAAAAAATAAAAGAATAAAAACTGAAATAAAAAAATAAAAAATTACATATGTTGAAACTAGACAACAAAACATTTGTTGCAGCGGAGCGCATGCTATTGACTCATAGGTACTATATTCAATCCTTTTTTTTTCCATTTTAGATTAGAATAAAAAATAAAATGTAAGTTTAAAAAACACACTACATTATAACAAAATCATAAAAAATGAGTTTGTACTTCAAATATAATTATGAAACTATAAAATTTTTTCATGAATCATAAGATAAAAGTCCATGAATAATATTGAAAATCAAAATCATATATTGTTTTAAAATATAGGTTAAACAAATGAAATAGGGGTCTGGTAGGATGAACCCATCCCTCACTTCCATAACCAACCTCGGTCTAACTAGATTAAATTATACCAATATTTGAATTTTTTTCTTCAATTAAACCAAATAAAAATCTAATCTAACTAGATTGAATGACAAAAAAAATACTTGATAGGTTGTGTGAAATTGTTACTCTTACATCATGAGAACACATTATTGTCTTATTAGAAGTATTGGTAGCCTAGCTATATAAAACATATTGGATTAAAAAGATTTTGTAGCGCAAACAAATGAAATGTAAATGAGACAATATTTTAACCATAAGTTTGTCACTAACAATGAATAGACACAATGACATTCTCTAATATTGATTATATTTAAGATAGTTTGATAAAATTAAAAAGATTTAAAACTCAATTGATAATATAATAATAAATTAAGAATAAAAAAGTTTCCTTTAACTATTTAGTTTGGCTAAGACCATGTCCATTTATGAAGTTGAAAAGACTTCAAATTGCATCATCACTCTCTACACTCTAATTCTCTTATACTTCCCTCAGGCACATAAACTCTCAATCTCCCCAATTCTGGTCATCACTTTCACTCTCTTGCTCTTTCTTTTACGCCTTGGAGCAATTCAAAGACTCCAACTCTCAGTCACTGAAGGCGATGAAACCATTGAAATCAAGCAAAGCAAAGACACCAATTTCGGTAAGTCTTCAGACTCTTGCTCCTTGACTCATGTAGACAAATGGGGTGCTTCCCGATGCGCTGAAAAGGATCGTTTTCACCCCGGTCCTAGCCCGAAACTTGAAGTGTCGTTTGTTGAATGGGATGTCAGCGCTCCATTGGAGGTTATATATGAGGAGGAAGAGGAGCAGGAGAATCCGAATGGGAAGGATGAAGTTCAGGATCCGACTCCGTTTGGTGGTTTGGATTCAGAGATTCTAAGGCAAGGAACTGGTTGAGTAAAGGGAAGGTTTTAACACCTCTAATACGCCCTACCTAAGGTAAGCTGCTTGACGTTTGGGTTTGCTTATGATCTGTTATGGTTTTGACATTTTAAAGAATATATTGATTACATGATGATGGTGTATTATCCCCGCCAAATATTTTGGATATTAACCCCTTGGGATTTATTTATCCAAACACTAACAGTGGATAATAGCAAATTAACCCCACAGAATATTTTGGATATTAACCTCTTAGAATTTATTTATTCAAACACCGACAGTGAATAATAAATTCCTAAAAATAAGATTTTAATACTTTTAGAATATTGGCCAATACCCTTTGGATTTTTACAAACATGTTGTATAATCCAAAAATGCGAGAAATGATTTTTCTTTGTAAAATCCATGCTAAAACATATTTTTTCTTCAAACTCTAAGATAATATATATTTTTTGAAACAAAAAAAGATATTTTAAAATATGCTAGTGTATTGGCCGTATGCACGAAAACAACATTTTAGTTCTAGATATTTTTCTAAAAAATATATATTTTTTATTTTTGAAAATTATATTTTTTTTTCTATTTTTTCTATTTTTTAGCTTGGGTCTGGGCTTCTAGCCTAGAGAAACCTGGGTCTGGGCTGTCAGCCCACACCTGTCTCGAGCTGGGTTGGTAGCCCCGAAAAACCTGGTCTTGGGCTTATAACCCAGTCCATCTCGGGCTGAGTTGTAAGCCTGCCTTATTCAGTGGTCAAGCTATGAACAAAGCCCGACCCGACATGATTACTGTTCACATGAAGTGAACAGTAATCGGGGCTGCATGGAAAAGGTGATGAACAATAAAAATGGAGATTTTCAAGTGTGACGAATGACTTACATGTTAATACCGTTATGTAGAGGACGTTAAGGTGGTTCTCCCTATCATGGTGGCGTCAGAAATGGTGGCCTGTGGTGGCTGGAATGGGCGTCGGAAGGTGACGAGTTGTGCTTGCTGCCGTTAGGGCTGTCGTTGTTTCTTCATCGGAGAAGGTGGCTGTGTTGCTGGAGTTGAGGGGAGGCTGCCGGTGGTGATGAGGGTGGATATGGGTGGTTGAAATGGTGGCTGTTGGAGGAGAGAGGGAAGCGCCGGTGTGCCTGGTTTTAGTGAGAGAGAAATAGAGGAGACGGAGAGAGAGAAAGACCAGCAACGAGAGGGATGAAGATCAACTACATTTTTACGTAAATTTTCCTTTGTTTTCTTTGCTTTGTCTGTGCTTTTTGCCCCCCCTCCCAATCTTCTTTATTCCTGCATATTTATAGCAGAGGAAGCAACCCTTTGGTTGCCCATGGTGTACAGCCAAGGGTTGCTGCCTCTGCATTGCCCAATAATGGGGCATTGCTCAGGCGACGTGCGTGCACTATTCAGGTGATTGAAAAGTGCACGCTTTGTAAAAAATGATTTTGCAGAGCGAAAAAATGCGATTTGGCCCCCCTCCTTATAATTGTTCTAATCGCACCCCAATTGAATCTAAACTTATGATTTTGTGCAATTATACCCCAGTCAGAATATTAAATATTAGCCTCGACTTTGCGCGCCTTTTTATTTTGGTTCTTGATTTCTAATTTGTGCGATTTAACCCTCAATCAGCCATTAAACTCTCAATTTGTTCAATTTGGCCCGTGATTTCGCATATTCGGCTTTAAATAATTTAAATCAGTCTCCGAAAATTCCCATCTCATCAATTGCTCCCGAATTAAATTCAAGAACTTTATTTTTCATTGACTAAGTCCTTAATAAAAGTAATTTGACCAATTTAAAGTATAATTAAGTCATCGTGCTTAATTAAATCCTTCAATTGGACCATAAATTAATTCTCAAACATAATTACATTTTTAAATTGGCCAACGATTAAATTGAATTGGCCCATAAAAATATAATTATATCTTTCAACTTAAATTTTATGTAGATTAATCCGATAAATTGCATTGGCCGCGAATCTGCGCTCTTTTCGTTTTCGGGTATAAAAAAGTACGATTGTATCATTACGCTTTTAAATTGGCCGGCAATTAATTTAAATTAACCAATGATTAAATCCAAATGGCCCATAAAAACACAATTATATCTTTCAACTTAATTTCTATGCAGATTTATCTGATAATAAATTACGTTAGCCTTGAATTTGCATTTTCCTTTATTTCTGGGCACAAAAGAGGTATGATCGAGATCTCGAAAACGTCCAAAATTTCCACCTTGATTTTTTTGCTGACACCAACCCCTTTTATTTTAATTTTTCTTATTTTTGGGTAGATTTGGGGAATAACCCAAAATTAGGTTATGACAGTTGCCCCTTTATTTGCAATGCTTATGACTAAAGTTTTTTACAAGACTTTAACTAGTAAGCATTGTAAAGAAAAAAGAAGTTGGTCTTGTTATAATGGGTGACCTACCCAAGTGAGAATAGTCGATGGTCTCAATAGTGACAGGTGACCTACCCGGGTTAGAATAGTTAGGATGGTCTCAATGGTGACGGGTACCTACCTGGGTTTGAATAGTTAGGATGGTCTCAATGGTGATGGGTGACCTACTCGCGTTAGATAGGGTCTCAATGGTGACTATTGACCTACCCGGATTAGAAGAGTTAGGATGGTTTCAATGGTGACAGGTGACCTACCCAGGTTTGCAGAGTTAAGATGGTCTCAATGATGATGGGTGACCTACCCGGGTTAGCATAGTTAGGATGGCCTCAATGGTGACGGGTGACCTACCCGGGTTAGATGGGGTCTCAATGGTGACAGGTGACCTACCCGGATAGAAGATGGGGGTCACAATGGTGACAGTTGACCTATCTAGATGGAATTAAGGTCTCATTATAACGGGTGACCTACCTGGATGGAAGTGGGGTCTCATTATGACGGGTGACCTACTTTGATGGAACTGGGATCTTATTATGATGGGTGACCTACCCGATGGAAGTGGGGTCTCATTATGAAGGGTGACCTACCCGGATTGAAGATGGAGATGGGGATGCAATGCATGATGATGCATGTATACTTACTTGAGAAATATAGGTCCCTTTTCTCTGATGATCCATTATCATAGGATGCCTTTGCTAATCTCCAAAGCTTTATTGTCATTCATCCACCGAACTTAAGCACATTGCTTATTCTGGGTTATTTGTGATGATCTCTGCTTTCATTGTTTATCAAGTTTGACCTTACCCCCAAGTGTGGTGTTGCTTGGTTCATCGTGAAAGAGTGTAACAAGTCATCCATTTTCTTTGATTCTTTCAATAACAGTTCTTTGATTTGTCCTTTGCAAGACTTTGCTAACGTTGTCCTCATCTTAGATTGCCAATCAATCATGGAGTTTTTCATTAATTGATTCATATTTCTTCCAACATATGTCATCATCAACCTTGAATTGATGTAATTGTGATCATGCAATCTGAAACTCTTCGTTGTAGACTCAATTTCAAATTCTTCTTAGTATATGCAAAGAATTATAATGTTGTCATTAACGAGGTTTTTTCTTTTTCTTTTTCTTTGCGATGAATTGAATCTTGAGTCAATGTGCTTCAAAGTCAATTATCCCACAATTAGTCTTGGTGGCACATATACTTTACAACATTTATTAACATTGCAACTCATGTGATGACATCTTTCTTTTTATCACGCACATTCATGTAGTGAAGCGGAGCTTGAATCAAATACTTCAAAACATATTATCCCCTAGTCAAACTTGACGGCATGCATACTCTTCAATATTTATCAAAATGCACCCATGCGACAATATCTTTTGGAGATAACAAAATATGCGGGTAAGCCAATATTTGACGATGCCCTTCAAATGCAATGTTAGTCTCAACTGTTGTTAGAGCTTGTTAAACTATCATTCTCTACTAAGCAATTCTGCCTTGAGTTGATCTGTTGATGCTCACTCATCTGTTTATCACCAAAACTTATTTGTTGTCGTTATAAATATGATGAATTTCACCGAGTCATTATTTGCTTGTGTTTTTTGCCCCTAAATTGATGTGAAATTGTTTGCATCCCTATCAAGATCCATAGGGTGGCCTCTGACTGTTGGGCTTTCCAATAATAATAAAAAACTGCCAATATTAAAGATTTTGCAAATCTGGTCAGTGTTCTCTTTGTTTGCAAATCTTTCTTGTTCTGTTATTAAGTCACCAATTTCAAAGATCATGTGCATCCAAAGTCTAATCCTTGAAATAAAATCAAAGAGATGTCATTTGTTGAAAATCAAATTCATTTGGTCAAATACCCAACACACGATATTCAACTCATGCAGACTTGTAATTATCTTGTATTTTGTTAGCAATAATTGACTCATTGTGAAATTGAAATCGTTTTTTTCTATGGGTTTTTTATGTTTCAATTCTAATATCCGACTTTGGGGGTATGTGATTTGACGGTACATGATGAAGTGATAATTTGTGGTTCTCAAACAATTAGAGTGTCGAGTAAAGACCCAAGATTCAGTTAAAAATTTGTCTCTTTTTCCAGCACTTACTTTATCATAACAAATTGTAACTCACTTTGTGAAATTATAACTCTTATGAAAAAAACCTAACAATATTGGAGAGCACCACTTATAAGTTAAAATTGCTTGCTTGATCGAGAAGGATTTTTAAAAACATGTAATGAGGCTATGGTTCATGGCTATAAAAGAAAAGGGAATTCATAGGCTCAAAAAAGTATTTAAGGGTTTCAAAGACCTAGGATCACCATCATCTAGTTGTTAACTCTCTTTCTCTTGTTGTCCTTGTAGAAGAAATGACATAAAAATATGTTAATTATCTTAACGTGATTTTTTTATCAATCAACCAATGCTCTAAGAATATCTACAACCATGTCATTCCTTTCATTGATAATTTCAAACTTAAAAGGGAATACTAAAACTCAAACCATCATTTGTCGTCTAATGTTATTCCATCTTTTACTGTACTCAATATAGTCTAACAAAATAATTTCGCAAGATCTTCATTTGATGGATAACTTATCTTGAAGACTCAATAATCATAATAGCATTTCTTACCACATGAGGTTTGACCAAAGATACCAACGAACATGGTATAATTCAAATTTCTTCTGTTTTTTCCCTTCAAATATCTCTCTCTCTCTCTCTCTCTCAACTTGTCCTTAACATCGACTCTTGGTTTTTTTCCATGTCCTTCCTCAACTTGCTTGTTCTCTAATGTTCTAATGTCAAGTTTTCATTCTTAAACATCCCCCTTTTGTTGATTCTAATGTTGTCATTGTATTCTCAAACTACCAATCTCTTATTTGCCCCCAATGTATTTTCCCCAGTGTGAGGGTGTGATCCATGTCGGGTTTTTTCAAAGAAATATAATATCAGGCTCAAATTGGGATTAATAAGGGATACATATTTCAAGAATAATGAAGGAAATAAACAAAGATGACCTTTTATCATTTCAAGCAAAGTTGGTTTAAACTGATAAATTTTGACCTCGTCCAGTATAATGATTTGGACATGAAAGAGTCATGATTCGCAGTTCCATTACATGTCAATATGCATACTAATAAAGGTTAGTTCTATGATGTGGTTCAAAAACTCAGTGTATTGACTCAAAAAATTGTTTGGTCACCTGGTATTGGTCATCATGTCATTTAACAAAAGTTGGGTCAATTCTGCAATCAACATACTTTTAATTTTCAAGAATGATAAACTTTAAATTTTGCATGTTGGAGTTTAATCAAAATATTTTGTCAAAATAAGAATGTTAAACCTCTCTTGATTTCAAAACAACAAAAAGACAAGGAAAACACCTGCTTCAATGAAATGATGATTTAACCCCAAAACAAAGTGATGGCTGATGAGATTCCATAAGAAAATTATTGACGATATGACACTTAAACTTTTCAAACAATCATTTTTGTATTGTCGCTGCTCATTGATCTTGCTTATGCTCGTGATGATTTATTGCTGACACTACCGATGATAACATCCTCAACAAAACTTGACTTGCCTTTTGCTGATTAATTTTCAAACTTGATTACTGAAATTCTTGTAACTATTCATCTCTCTCATCTGGATTATATTGCAAAAGGAAGGCAAATTTTTTTTTTGCTTTCCACCGTGCTCCTCATAGGACATAAAAAGTGAATTGAGATAGGAAGCACTCTTAACAAGCCACCAAAGTGCACAAATCATGAACGATTTCGTTAGATGACAAAAAGACTCTCTTGCGGCAATTTCATTTTGTCGAGCTATGTAATCTTGCAATGCACATGCATCGACCTTTCAGACACTAGAATAGATTCAACAATACCATATTATGTTTCCATACTCTGTATATTTTATCTATGCTCGCAAAATAACATGGTTTACTATGCGTGGCGGCATAAAACTCCTTGATTTGATAGTGCCGTAAAAACTCTCATGATCAGGAGAGAAATCAATTGATATTTAAATGGACTGACAACTTCTTTGAGTGATGCTCACTTTCTGAAAATGGACTCGTATATGGACTACCCGCACTCCAAAAGAAACCCGAATTTCCACAGTCTCTATTTGATGAATGCATTAACACTTTGCAAATGATATCTGAGCATATGTTCTAGCATATTTCACTAGAGAGCAGAGAACTCTGTTGTTGGCTTGGAAGAACAACACAAATGCTGTGTTTTGTATCAGTGTAAATTCTTCTCAGCAATGTCAAATGTCCATGACTCTTGACCCTTCGGAGGATGATAGATTGAGGGAACCAATTTCAAACCGTGGGAATGCATATTGAGATGTATATGCATGTTTTTTTCCCTAACAGACTTGCCCTTCAAGGTGTGACTCGTGATCGTAACAATTGCATTATAAACAAAAATTGTGAGAATACATGTTGAAATGTATATGCATGTTTTTTTTGACAGACTCACCTATCAAGGAGTAACTCGTGATTATAACAATTTCATGATAAACAAAAAATTGATTTTTGTTTAAAACCCTACAATGACAATTTCCTAAGTGATGGCTATTATGCCACCCAAAAAATCTTGAATTCAAGATACTTCAAGAAAGGTTTGCCTTAATGCAAAATAAAATGGAGGGAGCATACACCCTAATGATTAATTCTAATTTTTGGATAATAAAAGGTGAGTTTGCTATTTTGGTCTCTAAACAGGGTCTCTTGTTGTCCCAGTGATCATCTTCATGAAGGCAATATGGGGGCTTAACAAGTAATGGGATTGTACGTATACCAATCACTACCAGTCTAAGCACTCAACGAAGAGTTGGGGTTTACACAAACTTAAACCTTGACTCAAGTCATAGGTAAGCTGCTAGTCCCCCACCTAACTTAAAGTTTAATGTGCGTGCCAATAATAAAAGGTGATGCATGACAGGATTTTTTTTTTCATATTCGATATGTCATGCATAACAGAATGTAAAGATGCATGCTAAAGCTTCTGAAAAAAATATAAACCATTCATAGCAATATGAAAAAAAAACAACATATCATAAACAAACAAAATTATCAAGCCTAGTCCAAAGTCCCCAGTGGAGTCGCCATCCTGTCGCGTCCCATCGCGAGAGCACGGCGTTGTGGTGACCCTCCCTATGAGCAGGGGAAATTATGTGGGGGTCTTATCTTTATTTTTATGGAAAAGGGAGTCGTCACCTAGTATTATGGTTACTGGGAAACCTAAAACTGGTCTTTCAGAGATTCTAAGGTAAGGGATTGATTGCGTAAAGGGAAGGTTTTAACACCCCTAATACACCCTACCTAAGTTAAGATGCTTTACGTTTTGGTTTGCTTATGATTTGCAATGGTTTTGATTTTTCAAAGAATATGTTGGTTAAATGATGATGGTGTATTATCCCCACCGAATATTTTGGATATTTACGCCTTTTGGATTTATTTATCCAAACACCAA
This sequence comes from Salix dunnii, assembly GCA_015731905.1. Lineage (NCBI taxonomy): Eukaryota > Viridiplantae > Streptophyta > Magnoliopsida > Malpighiales > Salicaceae > Salix > Salix dunnii. The sequence continues at coordinate 12,639,393 of CM027672.1, forward strand.
CAGTGAATAATAACAAATTATCCTCGTCAAATATCTTGGATATTAACCCCTTAGGATTTATTTATCCAGACACCGAAGTGAATAATAACAAATTATCCCTGCCGAATATTTTGGATATTGACCCCTTAGGATTATTTATCCAAACACCAACAGTGGATAATAGCAAATTATCCCCGCCGAATATTTTAGATACTAACCCCTTAAGATTTATTTATCCAAACACCGACAATGAATAATAGTAAATTATCCCCGTCGAATATTTTAGATACTGACCCCTTAGGATTTATTTATCCAAACACCAATAGTGGATAATAGCAAATTATCCCCACCGAATATTTTGGATATTAACCCCTTAGGATTTATTTATCCAAATACCGACAGTGAATAATAAATTCCCAAAAATAAGATTTTAATATTTTTGGAATGTTGGCCAATACCTTTTGGATTTTACAAACATGTTGTAGAAACCAAAAATACGGGAAATGATTTTTCTTTGTGAAATCCATGCTAAAACACATTTTTTCTTCAAACTCCAAGATAATATATATTTTTATGAAATGAAAAGAATTATCAAAATATGCTAGTGTATTGGCCGTATACATGAAAATAACACATTTTGTTTTTTTAAAGATATTTTTTACGCAAATTTTGTATTTTTATATATTTTTTTATATATATTTTTGTGGGCTGCCTGCCTAGCCTTGATGGGCCGAGAGGCCCATTACTTGGTGCTGGACTGCCAGCCCCTAGTGGACCTAACGACCTACCCTTTTTTGTCTTGGTTGGGCCTCGTCCTCGGTCCAGCCAGCCCACTGTTATGCATAATGCAAAATAGTGGCACAGGTGGCATGGGGGAGTGAATTAATTCACTTACCCCATGCATGAGGATGATGATGCACTATAAATGAGAGGATTTTCGAGTGTGATAAAAGGTGAACCTGTTAATACTGTTGGGTAGACGAGATCGAGGTGGTTCTTCCTGTCATGGTGGTGTCGGAAATGGTGACCTGTGGTGGCTGGAATGGGCATCGGAAGCTGGTCGGTGCAACTGCTACTGTCAACGTTGCTGCTGTTGCGGCTTCCTGGAGGAGGTTTCTGGGCTGACGGAGCGGTTGTAGAGGTTTTGGTGATGACGAGATGGTGCGTGGTGGCCGGAGTTGATGGCTGCTAGAGGAGAGAGAGAGAGACGCCGACGTCTAGTTTTAGTGAGAGAGAAAGTGGACTAACAGAGAGAAATGACGGGGGAGGGAGAATTGATACTGGAGATGAGGGAGATGAAGATTATCTCGGTTTTAACATGATTTTTCCTTGTTTTTGCTTCCCTTTTCTTTGCCAAAACTCTGTAAATTTCTCCAGAATTTTCCCGCTTCCTCTGTTTTTTCTTTCTCTGCTCGTTCTCTCTTTGTTCTACTCTCTACTCTCTACGTAAAATACTTTCTCCTCTCGTTTGTTCCCCTCTCCTTCTCCTTTTTTTCTGTGTTACTCCTATTTATAGCAGAGGAAGCAACTCTTCGGATGTCCATGACTTGCAGCCGAGGGCTACTGCCTCTGCATTGCCTAGTAATGGGGCTTTGCAGACGGCGTGCGTGCGTGCATTATTCAGGTGATTGAATAGTGCATGCTTGTGAAAAGGATTTTGCAGAGGGCAAAAATGCGATTTGGTCCCTCATCTTATAATTGCTCTAATTGCACTCTAATTGAATTTAAACGTATGATTTTGTGCAATTATAGCCCCGTCAGATTTTCAAATATTAGCCTCGACTTTATACGCCTTTTTTATTTTGGTTCTTGATTTCTAATTTGCACGATTTAACCCCCAATCAACCATTAAACTCTCAATCTGTTCAATTTGGCCCTCGATTTCGCATAATTGGCTTGAAAAAATTCAAATCATTCTACAAAAATTCAAATCTCATCAATTGAACCCTAATTAAATTCAAGAACTTGATTTCTCATTGACTAAGCCCTTAATAAAATTAATTTTACCAAATTAAAGTATAATTAAGTTATTGTGCTTAATTAAATCCTTCAATTGGACCATTAATTCTCAAACATAATTACACTTTTAAATTGGCCAACAATTAAATCGAAATGGCCCATAAAAATATAATTATATATTTCAACTTAATTTTTACACAGATTTATCCTATAATAAATTACATTAGCCGCGAATATATGCTCTTCTTCGTTTTCAGGTATAAAAGAGTATGATCGTATCATTACGATTTTATTTTTGGTCAGCGATTAATTTGCACTTCTAAATTAGCCAACGATTAAATTCAAATGGCCCATAAAAACGTATTTATATCTTCCAACTTTATTTCTACGCATATTTATCCGATAATAAATTACGTTGGCCTTGAATCTGTGTTTTCCTTCATTTCTGGGCACATAAAAAAGGCATGATCGAGATCTCGAAAACATCCAAAATTCCCGCCTTGACACCAAACCCTTTTATTTTATTTTTTCTTATTATTTTTTTTAATAGACTTGGGGAATTGACACAACAGAAAATCACAAGGAATACAACCAACGTCGATATTCCATAAAATCACATGAAATTGAGAGAAACTCTCTAAAACTCCAATTTTATTCAATGATATCCAAAGGTCAGTCGGCCAGAGGCTTTATAATTATATTTAAAGCAAAACCCTAACCTAACCCATGCCAGAAAAGGAAATGACGATAATTAATAAAATTTACCAAAAATGACAAATTTGAAATAAATGCAGAAATTAAAAAGGCTATAAATCCTGAGCCATCTGGAATTGATGTAAGTCAATTCGAACTTGGAAATAAAAAGTTATAGCCCAAATGAAACTTTCCTAAAATGGCAAAAATGCTGATTTCGGGGCCTAAATGATGGGATTCGGCCAAAATCTGACGTGTCTCAGCGGCAAAGCATCGAGACACATCAACTGGGTGAGTTTCACGTCATTTCGACAGCGGCACTCGGCTGCCGAAATTCAGTTGCCTTTGAATTTCGGGTGCTCCCTTTTGATCATGTACGCCTCCGCTACTTGTTCTACATCAGGAATAACCCAAAATAGGGTTATGATAGATACAATGTCAAAATAATCCCAAACTCAATACATGGCGCGACCACAACGCCAACACTCGGAATTTTGGGTTTCAATGGATTCTAAGGTGTTTAGCCCAGGGTTCGCCAAAGTGGTGTTTCTGCAGCCGAAGTGAACCTTGAAATAGAACCTCAAGGAAACAATATCAGAATAAGCCCAAATTGAACACATGATGCTATCTCAATCCCAATAGAAGCAATATTTATTTTCAATCGATTCCGATGTGGCTTTCTTATGTTTTCTCGGAGTTGTGTTTTTTGCGGCAAAACTTCAATGATTCTTCAAATTTCACCTGCTGCTCTCTTCCCTTTCTTTTCTCTCCCTCATTTTCTTTAACCCCTTTGCTTCTGTTCCTCTTCTTCTTCCTTTCTTAAGATACTGAAACGACGAGACACAAAGAGATGAAATATAGGCTCTCTTTCTTCTTCTTTTTATACTAGATGACGCAGACATGAAGAACAAGGAGATGGGCACAAGCACTGAAAAACTTTAGGGATCGCTAAAGAAAATGAAAATAATAGAATGATATTGATATGAGCTCCATCAACAATTATGATGGAACCCAATAGCAACAACGACTTAGAACCGCAGGATTGATTGATGTGAACCGGTCCAGAAACACCTGCAAGGATTAAAAGGCTGGATGGAAGGCTATAAATAAGACTCTTGGACTTTATTTAATTTTGTTAGCTATAACCCAAGACTTGTTTGGGCTTAATTAAGACTTTGTTTTCAGCTAGGATCCAAAGCTTGTTTGGATTAAGTCATGGGTTTTTTAATTTGGGGTTTTGGGTCAGTTTTGAGTGGACCTCATATAAGTCCACATAAGGGGTCCAATAGGGTTAGTTTTTGAAAGACTATTTAAACTCATGTTTGCTAAGTTTTGGTAGCCATTGATGAAATTGATTATGAACTTTTCAGTTTATGTGTGAGAGTGATTTTTGCATTTTTCAGTTCTTCAACAAACTAAATCTGACTTATCAAAGATTAACTGACTTCGTGGCATCATTCTACTCCTTCCAATAGTGCTGGTGGCTTGGGGTAGGTTTCCATTGTGTCACACTCCTATCAAACCTATTTCGGCTTTCTAGGATCAGATCTCAATCTTCATTGTGGGTTGCGTGACCATGTGATCACGAGATTCACATTTTTAATTATCAGAGCTAGGCTCCAAAACAAGGTCATATCATTATGTTATTTTTATTTTTCTCAGTGTTCCCTAAAGTTTTTCAGTGTTTGTGTCCATCTCCTTGTTCTTCGTGCCTGCGTGATCTAGTAAAAAAAGGAAAAGAAAAAAAGAAAGCTTATATCTCATCTTTTTCTATCTTGTCATTTCAATATATTGAGAAACAAAGAAGAAAAAGAGAAAAGGAAAGAAAAGAAAGAGAGATAGAGGTATTAGATGAAGTTTTACCTCAGAAAACACAACTTGGGGGAAACATAAGCAAACCATATTAGAATCAATTGAAAATTCATATTCGGTCTATTGGGATTGACATGGAATCATATGTCAAATTTGGGATTATTCTAATATTTATTTTCTAAGGGTTTATTTTGAAATTCATTTATGTCATAGAAACACTACTTTCTTGAACCCTTAGAAAAACACTTCAGAATCAATTGAAACTTTACATTCTGTGTCCTGGAGTTGATATCGTATGATATTTTGAATTTGGGATTATTTTGAAAATATACACTAGAGTTTTCAATTGGAGGTTCGTTTCTGCCGAAATTTGATCACACAAGGGGTTGAGTACCTAGAAGTATGTGAATAACCTATAATTTGAGTGTTGATTTAATTTTAGTATTAAAATACTAAATATTGAATTTCAGGTTGTTTCATTCTGTTATGTAAAAATTATGTAAGAGATAGATTCTGCTCAATTATCAAAAAGTGATCCTTATTGTTTATTTTTGTCCAATTTATTTTTTGTGCTTCTATTTTGGGTTATCTATGAGTCAAGTAATTGTTGTCGCTAGTATTTGCTTCTGCTTCATTTCGTGTCTTCATATCGTCCACAATTCATATGAATTTGCATTGCTACTCGTGAAATCATAATCGTAGTTTTGTTTTGCTTTGTTGTCAGTATTGTTATTGCTTTTTGAGTCTCAAAATCATAATTAGAGTGCGCCGTGAAGCATAGTGACTTTGATGTGTTGATTTTAGTTCCGAAAGAACCAAAAGAAAGCAAGTTGAGAGGTAAAAGGCGTAGTGAGCTTATTAGAGTGAAAAACCTTCATATTTTTGTGTGATACATGAGAGATGTGAGGATATATATATATATTGCTACTAATCAAATTTTACAGATTGAAAAGATGTATGAAAACAATGAATCAGAGACACAAAACGATGACGTAGCATTCCAATTACGAGCCATGGGTTAGCAACTTGAGTTGTTGTCTAGGACATACAAAGATCTGAAAGATGAGGTGAATTCGATAAAGCAACAACATAGTGGGGCTGTTCGCCGAGGAAATACGGTTCATACAGCCATACAGAATAACAAATCTGATTTTGAAGAGTATGTTGATGAAAATGAAGATGTGGACGAAGATGACTATGATTTTGTATCTGTTGGCCAAGGAATCAGGTCTTGATTGAACAGAGCTAGGAGGAATGTGAATTTCCATGGTGGAATTATGAAGATATGGATGGGGACAACATCAAACTGCAAAATTCCTAACTTCGAAGGTCCCGAGGCTTATTTGGAGTGGGAGAAAAAAGTAGATTGGATTTTTTTTATTGTCATAGCTATTTTGAACAAAAAAAAGTGAAATTGGTGATGATTGAGTTTACAGCGTATGCAAATTTGGTGGGATCATATTGTAATCAGTAGGAGGAGGAATGGGGAGCGACCCGTTCAGAGTTGGGGGGAGATGAAAGTATTAATGAGGAGACGATTTGTGCCAAATCACTATTATATAGACCTATACTTGAAGCTTCAAGGTCTGAATCAAGACTATAAGACAATAGATAAATATCACAAAGAGATGGAGATAGCAATGAATCGGGCCAATGTTGTTGAGGATAAAGAAGCCACCATGGCTAGATTTCTTAATGGGTTGAATCGTTACATTGCAAATGTAGTTGAGCTACAGCACTATGTGGAGCTAGAGGACATGGTTCACATGGCTATGAAGGTGGAGAGACAACTTAGGAAGGGACATGTTCAGCCAGGATTTAATTCTGGTTCTTCATCATCTTGGAAGAAAAATCTGAAGAGAGAGGGTACTGTCCAACTGATGCGACCATATTATTTGATAGTTTCATCCATATTTACCTAGTGTTTTGCATATGTTTTGTGTATTAAATGCCTTGATATTCTTTGTTTTGTGTTTTGAAGGCATTTTTGGATGAAAGATGCAAAAAGGAGATAATTGGAGTTGATTGACAGATTTGACCTTCAGTCAATGTTTTGTGCAGAGCGAGAGCTCTAGAGATCGAAATGAAGTGATTCCAGTGGAATTGAAAAGCTAACATCCATATATTTTTGGAATGCTAAGTAAAAATAAATAAAATAAGGAAGAGCATGGGAATCGCATCCTTCAAAGTCAAATCTTGCAATCTGCCGATGTCGACCTTTGTCCATTCCAACTTCAATATCTTGAGATATAGAAGTCCGATTGATGCAAACTTAATTTTAGTGGATTCAGGACGCAAAGCCCTATAAATGCTCAAAATTTCAGATCCAAACGATGTGATATGAAGGAGATATGAATCTTACAAGGGACAATGAAATTCTGCCAACTTAAGGAAGGACTATTTTGTAAAATAGATACTAGGGTTTCGAAGCATATATAAAGGAAGAGAGGAGCAAGGAAATTTCGGCCAGCAGCAAAGAAAAAACAAATCCTCCTCCTCCAAACCCTAAATCATGTTTTCTTTCATCTTTTTATTTAGTTGTTCAATAGTTATGCAAGGCTAAGCTCTTTTTCTTGGTTGCAAGGACACAAAAACCTTTGGATTTCAAGAACCGTAAGATTTATTCTTCCTTCTATTTTCAGTTCATGTTATGAATGAGTATGATTGTTTTCCTATGCATATTTCCTATGATTGTTGTTGATGATTGCTAGAGCGGACTCTAAGTTATTGTTGTGAACAATCTATTGTTGTGAACAATCTATTGCTAAGTTTAATATCAAACCGAAGTTGTGATATATGAACTTGTGAAGCAACTAAGCTTGATAATTGTGGCAGAACTACGTTATTGAACTTAGGGAGAACATTTGAACAAATTGACACAAGTTGCGGACAACTTGTATGTTAATCTTGATGAAATTATCTAGTTCTTAAAGCTACCATTAAATTGAATCATTAGTGCGGACACTTTGATTGTTTGTTGGTTAGGATTAGTTATACGACGGATCCGTTAATTAATCACGTTAAGAAAAGATAAAATTTCAGAACATAAACTGCATTTTTTTGTTTCAAGGATCGGTTCTAATTTCCGTAGGTGAATGTGTGCTTGTGACCAAGGTTTGTTTTCTTGATAAGTTTTGGTTTTAATTGATTTTGTTTGCTAGTTTAATTCCTGCCATAGTTTAAATAATCACAAACCAAACCCCCCCAATCACATAAAGTACAACATAAAAATCTGACTTGAAACTTCCTCGTGGGATCGACCCCTTTCTTGCTCTATACTATCTTGTGTGTTTTAAGCTAGGGTAATTAATTTGTGCGACCACGACATCACAACACCAACCAAGATCCTTTGTTCCTTCTAAAACTGAACGAACAACGACTAAAGTTGATGTCCCTATCAGTGCCAAAGGTAAATCTGAAACTCAGCCTAAACGTACTCGTGATGTTAAATGTTTTAGGTGTCAAGGGCATGGACATTATGCTTTGAAGTGTCCAAACAAGAGAATCATGATGATTAGAGATGATGGTGATATGGAATCTGAAAGTGACAGATCTGATTGCAAAGGCATGCCACCATTGGAGGATATTGATGAGGATGAGTTAGATTACCGGTTGCGGGGTCCTTGGTTATAAGACGCACACTTTAGGTTCATGTCATGGAAGATGAATCTAATCAACAAAGAGAGAATATCTTCTATACGCATTGTTATGTACAAAGCAAGGTGTATGGTTTAATTATTGATAGTGGAAGTTGCGTTAATGTCTGTAGTACAACACTTGTGAGTAAACTGAATTTAAGTACTGTTAAGCATAAGAAACCATATAGATTGCAATGGCTGAATGATAGTGGAGAAGTGAAAGTGACTAAACAGGTTGTGGTTCAATTTTTTATTGGGAAATATGTTGATGAAGTTTTGTGCGATATGGTACCAATGCAAGCAAGTCACATCTTGTTGGGGAGACCATGGCAATAGACAGGAAGGCGATTCATGATGGGGTTAAAAATAGGTATACCATTGTAAAAGATGGTAAAACCATTACTCTTGTACCTCTGACACCCAAACAAGTGTATGATGATCAAATAAGGCTAAAATGAGAGCATGAGGCAATGGGGAGAGAAAATCAAGGTGAGGACCAAGGGGAGAGAAGACCATCAGATTCGGCTATAACCCAAACCATTACAACCCATTCAGACACTCATCCAAATATAAATAAACCAGACCATTCAACCATAGCTCAAAAACACCCAAATCTGGTCGAGAGTGGAGGTAAGATAAGAGAGAAGAAAGTCAGGAAAAGTGATGAGAATTGTGTGGAAAAACTTAAGAAACAACCTAATTTTTTTCGTAGAGAGGGTGAGGTCAGATTTTCATGTTTCACAGACAAGCCAATGATTTTACTTCTGTACAAAGAGGCTTACTTTAATACTAATGATCTTGATCATATTGTGCCTAGTGCTATTGTTTCGTTGTTGCAGGAGTTTGATGATGTTTACCTCGACGATACTCCTAGTGGATTACCACCATTGTGGGGGATAAAGCATAAGCTTGATCTTGTACATGAGCTTCAATTCTTAATCGACCAGCCTATATAAGCAATCCCAAGGAGATAAAAGAGCTTCAAAGACAAGTTTATGAGCTAATAGATAAGGGATATATTCATGAGAGTATAAGCATATGTGCTGTACCCATGTAACTTAAGCCTAAGAAGGATGGAACGTGGAGGATGTGTGTTGATTATCGAGCCATCAACAACATACCGGTTTTGATTCGAGGTCGAATCCTTTTGAAGAGAGAGGGGATGATGCGAACCGGTCCAGAAACACTTGCAAGGATTAAGGGGCTAGATGGAAGGCAATAAATAAGACTCTTGGGCTTTATTTAGTTTTGTTAGCTACAACCTAAGAGTTGTTTGAGCTTAATTAAGACTTTGTTTTCAGCTAGGATCCAAAGCTTGTTTGGATTAAGTCAAGGGTTTTTTAATTTGGGGTTTTGGGTTCAGTTTTGAGTGGACCTCATTTAAGTCCACATAAGGGGTCCATTAGGGTTAGTTTTTGAAAGACTATTTAAACTCATGTATGCTAAATTTCGGCAGCCATTGATGAAATTGATTCTAAACTTTTCAGTTTCTGTGTGAGAGTGATTCTTGCATTCTTCAGTTTTTGAACGAACTGAATCCGACTTATCGAAAATTAACTAGCTTCGTGGCGTTATTCTACTCCTTCCAATAGTGCTGGTGCCTTGGGACAGGTTTTCATTGTGTCACACTCCTATCAGACCTATTTTGGCTTTCCAGGATCAGATCTCATTCTTCGTTATGGGTTGCATGACCACATGATCACGAGGTTCGCATCACCTAAAAAGATGAAAACCAAGACTACGAAGGATTGATACATCACTCCTAAAAAACCTGAGAATCTCTCAGCAATGAAGGCTTCTTGGACCTCTAGAGGCAAACATAAATAGCTAAATGACTAGATTCAAGGTGTTTAACATAATAGTTTAGGGCCACGTTCATTCCTCTATTTAATATCCTTGGAACTCATCGAATTCATGCCCTTTGATGGTCAGATCATGCTGTGGGGCCTTTTTGCATATGATTAGCCTCTTTAATTTCTCTGATGATACGGGCTAAGCCTTGATTATTACTGTTGTTGTTGTTATTTTAGCCCATCTTGGTCTTTTGAGGATCAACCCAAATCTCTTGGATACGATGTCATAATAAGGCCAAACTCAATACATGGCGCGACCACAATGCTAACACATGAAATTTCAGGTTTCAATGGATTCTAAGGTATTTTGCCCAGGGTTTGCCAAAGTGGTGTTTCTGCGGCCAAAGTGAACCTCGAAATAAAACCTCAAATAAACAATATTAGATCATGCCCTTTGATGGTCAAATCATGTTAGGGATGTTTTTGCATGATGATTAGCCTCTTCAATTGCTCTGATGATGAGGGCTAAGCCTTGATTATTACTGTTGTTGTTGTTATTTGAGCCCATCTTGGTCTTTTGAGGATCAACCTAAATCTCTTGGATACGATGTCATAATAAGGCCAAACTCAATACATGGCGCGACCACAATGCTAACACATGAAATTTTAGGTTTCAATGGATTCTAAGGTATTTGCCCAGGGTTTGCCAAAGTGGGTTTCTGCGGCCAAAGTGAACCTCGAAATAAAACCTTAAATAAACAATATCAAATCATGCCCTTTGATGGTCAAATCATGTTAGGGATGTTTTTGCATGATGATTAGCCTCTTCAATTGCTTTGATGATAAGGGCTAAGCCTTGATTATTACTGTTGTTGTTGTTGTTATTTGAGCCCATCTTGGTCTTTTGAGGATCAACCTAAATCTCTTGGATATGATGTCAAAATAAGTCCAAATTCAATATATGGCACGATCATAATGCTAACACATGGAATTTTAGGTTTCAATGGATTCTAAGGTGTTTTTCGCAGGGTTCACCAAAGTCGTGTTTCTGCGGTCGAAGTGAACCTCAAAGTAGAAACTCAAGTAAACAGTATCAGAATAAGCCCAAATTGAGCACATGATGCTATCTCAATCCTAATAGAAGCAATATTTATTTTCAATTGATTCTGATATGGTTTTCTTATATGTCCCCGGAGTTGTGTTTTCTGCAGCAAAACTTCAATGATTCTTCAAATTTCACCTGCTACTCTCTTCCCTTTCTTTTCTCTGCCTCATTTTCTTTAACCCCTTTGCTTCTCTTCCTCTTCTTCTTTTTTTCTTAATATACTTAAATGACAAGATGGAAAGAGATGAAATATAAGCTCTCTTTCTTCTTCTTTTTACTAGATGACGCAGACACGAAGAACGAGGAGATGGACACACGCACTTAAAAACTTTAAAGAACTCTAAAATCTCCATCTACAATTGTGATGGAACCCAATAGCAACGACGACTTAGAACCCCAGGATTGATTGAGCCTTGACCCGACACCTAACAAGATGAAAACCAAGACTATGAAGGATTAACACGCCACACCCGCAAAACCTGAGAATCTCTCAACAATCAAGGCCTCTTGGACTTCTAAAGGCAACCATAAATAGCTAAATGACTAGATTCAAGGTGTTTAACATAATCGTTTAGGGCCACGTTCATTCCTTTATTTAATATCCTTGGTACTCATCAAATTCATGTCCTTAGATGATCAGATCACGCTGGGCATGTTTTTGCATGATGATTAGCCCTTCAATTGCTCTGATGGTAAGGGCTAAGCCTTGATTAGTATTGTTGTTGTTCTTATTTGAGTCTATCTTGGTCTTTTAAGCATTAGCCCAAATCTCTTGGATGCTCTATCAAAATTAGCCCAAATTCAATATATGGCACGACCACAACGTGATGCGGACCAACCCAGAAACACTAGCAAGGACCTATTACATGTTCCAAATGGTCCAATGATGCGGTCTAAGATAATGGCATTGAAAAAGGCAATGAATGCATTGGTTTTGAAGGTTTTAACCAGGTCAGAATTGCAAAGACCATTGGAGTATCAAAAGGAGACCCTAGTACATCTTATCCATTTGGAGGAGGGATCCAATACAACCTTATTTGGACCATAAAGTGAGCACAACAAAGATGCCAAAAGAATCCTACTACAACTTGGGATTAATGGGCTTGATGGAAGACTATAAAAAAGAAAGCCTTATGGGCTTTATTTAATTTTGTTAGCTACAACCCAAGACTTGTTTGGGCTTAATTAAGACTTTGTTTTCAGCTAGGATCCAAAGCTTGTTTGGATTAAGTCATGGGTTTTTTAATTTGGTGTTTTGGGCTAGTTTTGAGTGGATCTCATTTAAGTCCACATAAATGGTCCATTAGGGTTAGTTTTTCAAAGACTATTTAAACTCATGTTAGGAATAATTGCAGCATTCATTGATGAATTTTAATTCTGAACTTTTCAGTTTAAGTGTGAGAGTGATTCTTGCATTCTTCAGTTCTTAAACGAACTCAATCTGAGTTATCGAAGATTAACTGGCTTCGTGGCATCATTCTACTCCTTCTAATAGTGCGGGTGCCTTGGGATAGGTTTTCATTGTGTCACACTTGATGCGATCCAACCATCAAAGGATCCATTGGAGGTTCCAGTTGGTCCAGTTACTAGGCTTAGGGCTAAGAAGTACAAAGAAGCTTTCAATGGACTTCTTCAAGATACATGGGCTAAGGTGGACTTCAAGAGGATTTGTAATAATAAAGATCATGCCTTTATTAATCTCATTCATGTTCAAGAAGGGCTTGTTGGTGGAACCAAGACCATTACACAAGGATTGGGAGAAGAAGACTAGATTCGGATAATTTGACCTTTGATTACTCTTTTAGTCATAACTGGAGATACAGATCGAATTTTGATGTTATTCTAGTTTTTATGGAAACTAGACTTCCAGACCTTTCCAACGGTATATGGCACGCCTTCTAATTTTGTAAGACGAGAGAGAACCATCTATTTTAAGTTGGGTCTTGCTGCTGCCCGATAAAATACGGAAACAACGAACTTGTCTTATTTAATTAGTTAGGCTATCAAATTTTAATTATTTTGAGAGGAGACAATTTGTCTGGGTTTTTAGACTTGTCTATTTGTTTATTTTAATTATTTTGGGCTAGTTTTAGCTTGGGTTGATTATTATTTAATTTGGGCTATGTGAGACCCATTAGGGAAACTAGGGTTTTGACTTGGAGTATAAATACTCTTTAGGAATAATGTTAGGGCACTTTTTTAAACAATATTTTCCAGCATTGTAGCCGTCTTTGGTTGCTTCATCTTGGTTCTTGATTGAACTTTCAACTCTTCAAAGAATTAACCATTCTTTGTTGTGAATTTATACTTCTTTTGCTCGTCTCCAGGTGTAGGCGTTGTGATTGAGTTGGTTTATAGTCTTGTTGCCTTGGAGCAAGTCTTCCATTGTAATAAGCTCATTCAAATCTCTATAAACTTGGGTTAAATTGATCTTGGGTTCGCGAATACCATTAAATTCAGCTAGGGTTCGCATCAGTTGGTATCAGAGCTAATCTAATCACAGGTTATATCCTTCAATTTAAGTTTTTATTGTTTCCTGTTTTGTTTTTGATAGATTCGGCCACCAAAAAAAATAAAAAAATAGGGATCTTACTTGTTATTGCTTTGTTGAACACTTAATCATAAATTAGTGTTCTTGCCAAAATATATACATATATAGATAAAAAAAAAAAAAAAAAGGGTGCTTGATCTTGAAATCTTGATTGTTGCTACATAGAAAAAAAAAGAAAAAAGAAGAAAAAAAGAAGAAAAAAAAGAAAAAGAAAAAAGAAAAAAAAGAAGAAAAATAATTTGTTTTGTTATTGTTTTGGCCGAATACATGTTTGAGAAAACCTTGATCATTGGGAAATTAGTTAGTCTTCCACTTAGTATTCTTGTTTGTGTACCTTGAAAATTTGGGTAGTTTAGTTGATTTTTTTTTGAGTTGTTGGATTTTTCTTGAATTAAATCCTTAGTTCTTGATAATTCGAAATTATTTTGCTCTTTTCTAATTTTTTTGTTCGTGTCTTCAAATCGTCATATTATTCGTACAAATTTGCATTGCTATTCGTGAATTTGTCATCGAGTTTTGTTTTGTTAGTTTCGTAATTTCTTGCTTCTAGAGTCTATATCAAATTTCTAAGTTCACTGCTTAGTTGGATGTTTTTTCTAAATTATTGCTAAGTGATCTTAAGAACTAAAGAAAGGCAATTTGAGTGGAAAAAGGCATAGGGAGCATATTTGAGTGAAAAGCCTATAAATTTGTGTGAAACACGAGTGTGTGAGGTAATTTTTTTTTTGCTAACGATTTTCGTGCAGGTTTCAAAAAAAAATATCTTCTAATAGTGTGTCACAGAAGTTCGGTGAAATTCAAGAAGATGGGTTTTTGAGAATGCAGCAACAAATGGAATTTATGTTTGGTGAGCTAATGAATAGGATTGAAAAATTAGAGACTAAGTCTGATGGAGGACGAAGTAAAAGAGGTAGAGAAGCTAGGAAAGAGGAGAGTGTTGCTGGAAATTCTTCAAATGAAACCAAGGATGATCTTAACTGTAGTGGTGGGTTCTGTACACATAGGGGAGAGAGGTACGAGAATCAGCCAAGGAGGGGACATATTCGACCACATAGGGATTTTAGCATAGAGGGGATTTTGATGATTTGGGAGATATAGACTGAAATTTGGGTAGTATTAAGTTAAAAATCCCAACCTTTAAGGGAAAAACTGATCCGGAAGCTTATTTAGATTGGGAAAAAAAGGTGGAGATGATTTTTGACATCCATAGGTACTCTGAAGAAAAGAAGGTTAAGTTAGCTGTAGTGGAGTTCACTGACTATGCCATGGTTTGGTGGGAGAGATTGGTGGTAGAAAGAAGAAGGAATAGAGAAAGACCAGTTAGCACATGAGAGGAGTTGAAAATATTAATGAAGAAGAGGTATGTTCCTAAACTTTATTATCGGGAGTTGTTTAATCGTTTACAAATGATTACATAGGGTAATAAGAGTGTGGAGGAGTATCAGAAAGAATTAGAGGTGGCTATGATAAGAGCTAATATTAATGAAGATGAAGAAGTTACAACGTCTAGGTTTTTGAATGGCTTGAATAGAGACATAGCTAATGTTGTGGAGTTGCAATCATATGTTGATTTGGAGGAGTTAGTACACTTATCCATTAAGGTTGAAGGACAGTTGAAAAGGAAGGGTAATACACGATCTGGAGCTTATAAGGGGTCTTCTTCGGGTTTGGAAGATGAATTATAGGAGAGAGGGTAATGCATCATCGAAGCCTTTGGTGACTTCTAAAGTTGTTGAACCTAACTTCATGAAGAAGCAGGTTTCAACCAATGATCAAAAACTTAAGGGAGAAGTTCAACTAAAACGTAATCTTGATATAAAGTGTTTCAAGTGTCAAGGGTTAGGACACTATTCATCAGAATATGCAAATCGTCGAGTTATGATTCTAAAGGATGATGGAGAGATTGTGTCCACTAGTACGGAGTCTAACTGTGATGACATGCCCCCACTTGAGGATGCTAGTGATTTAGAGTATGCTATTGGTGAAAAAGTTTTGGTGGTTAGAAGGTCACTTTGTAATCAAACTAAGGAGGAGGATGTGGAGCAAGAAAAGGAAAACATCTTCCATACTAGATGCCTAATCAATGATAAGGTATGTAGTATGATCATTGATAGTGGTAGTTGTACTAATGTTGCTAGTGTTACTTTGGTTAGAAAGTTGGGATTGAATACCATAAAGCATGAGAGGCCTTATCAACTTCAATGGTTGAATGAATGTGGTGTTGTTAGGGTGAATAGACAGGTGATGATTTCCTTTTCAGTAGGCAAATATAAGGATGAAGTGTTATGTGATATTGTGCCTATGCATGCTACTCATCTGTTACTAGGGAGGCCTTGGCAATTTGATAGAAAAGCCAAGCACGATGGGTTTAAGAATAGGTATTCATTAGAGAAGGATGGAAGGATTTATACACTTGCCCCACTCTCATCAAAGCAAGTGTATGAAGATCAAATTCAATTGAAGAAGGGTTATGAAGAAGAGCAACATGTTTCGGCCAAGTGGAGGAACAAAAAGATTTGGCCAAAATGGAAAAACAAGCTGAATAACATGGTGAGGATGTGAGGGAGAGAGAAAAGAAAGTGAGCCATGAGTTGAAAACCAAAGGGAACAAAGTTTCGGCCCTTAGGACATTAGGGGAGGGTCATGGCCAAGAACAAAAAAATGAAAAGAAGGCCGAGAGTGGAGAGAAAATGAGTGGAGAGAAGAAAGAAAGGGTGAGAAAAGAAGAGTGTGTAGAAAAAGTGGGGAAACACCTTAATTTTTTTGCAAAATCTAATGATCTTAAACATGCCTATCTTTCTGACTTGCCTATGATTTTATTTGTGTATAAGGAGGCATTCTTTAACTCAGATGAGTTAGATTCTTGTGTTTCTAGTGTTGTTCAAGTTCTTTTGCAGGAATTTGAGGATGTCTTTTCGGATGACATTCCCAGTGGTTTGCCGACATTTAGAGGTATTGAGCATCAAATTGACTTTGTTCTAAGAGCATCTATACCAAATAGGCCGGCTTATAGGAGCAATCCTGAAGAGACTAAGGAACTTCAAAGGCAAGTGGAGGAGTTGATGTCGAAAGGATACATTCGAGAGAGCATGAGTCCTTGTGCAGTTCCCGTGATTCTTGTTCTGAAAAAAGACAAAACTTGGCGAATGTGTGTGGATTGTCAAGCCATCAATAACATCACTGTAAAGTATCGACATCCCATTCCTAGATTAGATGATATGTTGGATGAATTGCATGGTTCTAAATTATTTTCGAAAATTGATTTGAAAAGTGGTTATCATCAAATTAGGATGAAAGAAGGGGATGAATGGAAAACTGCTTTTAAAACTAAATATGGTTTGTATGAGTGGTTGGTTATGCCTTTTGGACTTACTAATGAACCTAGTACTTTTATGAGATTGATGAATCATGTGTTGCATGCTTTTATTGGTAAGTTTGTGGTCGTTTACTTTGGTGATATCTTGATTTATAGTAAGGAGATTGATGAACATATAAGTCATTTGAGACAAGTTCTTGATGTGCTTAAAAAAGAGTCCTTATATGCTAATTTGAAAAAGTGTGATTTTTGCATGGATAAGATTGTTTTTCTTGGATATGTGATTAGTGCAAAAGGTATTGAAATGGATGAGGCTAAGGTTAAGGCTATTCAAAATCCATAACAGACGTTAGAAGTTTTCATGGTTTTGCTAGTTTTTATAGGAGATTTGTCAAAGATTTGAGTACGATAGCCTCTCCATTGACTGAAATTGTTAAGAAAATCATGGGTTTCAAGTGGGGAGAAGAACAAGAAAATGCTTTTCGCTTGTTAAAATCAAAGTTGATTTCGGCACTTTTACTATCTTTACCTGATTTTAATAAAGCTTTTGAGATTGAATGTGATGCTTCAGGAATAGGTATTGGAGCCGTTTTAATGCAAGAAAAACAACCCATTGCTTATTTTGGTGAGAAACTCAACGGTACAACTCTTAACTATCCCACTTATGATAAGGAGTTCTATGCAGTCGTGCGGGCTTTAGAGACTTGGCAACATTATTTGTCATACATACTGATCACCAATCGTTGAAACATTTGAAGGGTCAAGGTAAGTTAAGTAGGAGACATGCAAAGTGGGTTGAGTTTATTGAAACTTTTCCATATGTGATTAAATACAAGCAAGGTCAGGAAAATGTGGTCGTCGATGCCTTGTTGCGAAGGTATGTTCTTCTTAATACTCTTAATACTAAATTACTAGGATTTTAGTATATTAAGGAATTATATCTTGATGATCATGATTTTTGTGCTATATATGACACATGCAAGGTTTCGGCCAAAGATAAATATTTTAGGCATGATGGATTTTTGTTTAAGAAAAATAAGTTGTGTGCCTAATTGTTCTTTACGTGAATTGCTTGTGAAGGAAGCACATGGGGGAGGTTTAATGGGGCATTTTGGAATTACTAAGACTTTGGAGGTTCTGCATGAGCACTTTTATTGGCCTAATATGAAAAGAGATGTGCAAAGAATGTGTGACAGGTGCATAACATGTAGACAAGCTAAATCTAGGGTAATGCCTCATGGATTATACACACCTTTGCCTATTCCTAAGGAACCTTGGGTTGATATTTCTATGGATTTTATCTTAGGTCTACCAAGGTCTAAGAAAGGGAGAGATTCTATATTTGTTGTTGTGGATAGATTTTCTAAGATGGCACATTTCATTGCTTGTCATAAAACTGATGACGCAATAAATATAGCTGACTTATTCTTTAGAGAGGTCATTCGGCTACATGGTCTCCCTAGGAGCATTGTATCCGATCGAGATGTTAAGTTTTTGAGTTACTTTTGGAAGGTTTTGTGGGGTAAGTTAGGAACTAAACTTTTATATTCCACTACTTGTCATCCACAAACAGATGGCCAAACTAAAGGTGTTAACCGAACTTTGATTCAATTGTTAAGGGCTATCATTCAAAAGAATCTTAAAAATTGGGAAGATTGTTTGCCATTCATTGAATTTGCATATAATCGTAGTGTGCATTCTACTACTGATCATTCCCCATTTAAGATTGTTTATGGTTTTAATCCTTTGATACCATTAGATTTGATTCCATTGCCTATTGATGAAAGAGTTAGTTTAGATGGTAATCAAAAAGCACAGGTGGTGAAAGACCTCCATGCAAAGATTCAGCAACAAATAGAAAAGAAGAATGAACAATATGCAAACAAAGCCAATAGGGGTCGAAAATTAGTGAGATTTGAACCAAGTCGGGTTTGGGTGCATATGAGAAAGGAAAGGTTTCCTAAAAAAAAGAGATCAAAGTTGATGCCTCGAGGAGATGGTCCTTATTAGATCATAGAAAGGATTAATGATAATGCCTACAAAGTGGATCTACAAGGTGAGTACGGTGTAAGTGCTACATTCAATGTTTCTGATCTTTCTTTGTTTGATGTAGGTGATGATTCGAGGTTGAATCCTTTTGAGGAGCGAGGGGATGATGCGATCCAACCATCAAATGATCCATTAGAGGTTCTAGTTGGTCCAGTTACTAGGCTTAGGGCTAAGAAGTTCAAAGAAGCTTTCAATGGACTTCTTCAAGATACATGGGCTAAGGTGGACTTCAAGAGGATTTGTAATAATAAAGAGCACGCCTTGATTAATCTCATTCATGTTCAAGAAGGGCTTGTTGGTGGAACCAAGACCATTACACAAGGATTGGGAGAAGAAGACTAGATTCGGACAGTTTGACCTTTGGTTACTCTTTTAGTCATAACTGGAGCTACAGATCGAATTTTGATGTTATTCTAGTTTTTATGGAAACTATACTTCTAGACCTTTCCAACGGTATATGGCACGCCTTCTAATTCTGTAAGATGAGAGAGAACCATCTATTTTAAGTTGGGTCTTGTTGCTGCCCGACAAAATGCGGAAACAACGAACTTGTCTTATTTAATTAGTTGGGCTATCAAATTTTAATTATTTTGAGAGGAGACAATTTGTCTGGGTTTTTAGACTTGTCTATTTGTTTATTTTAATTATTTTGGGCTAGTTTTATCTTGGATTGATTATTATTTAATTTGGGCTATGTGAGACCCATTAGGGAAACTAGGGTTTTGGCTTGGAGTATAAATACTCTTTAGGAATAATGTTAGGACATTTTTTTGAACAATATTTTCCAGCATTGAAGCCATATTTGGTTACTTCATCTTGGTTCTTGATTGAACTTTTAACTCTTCAAAGAATTGACCATTCTTTGTTGTGAATTTATACTTCTTTTGCTCGTCTCCAGGTGTAGGCGTTGTGATTGAGTTGGTTTATAGTCTTGTTTCCTTGGAGCAAGTCTTCCATTGTGATAAGCTCATTCAAATCTCCATAAACTTGGGTTAAATTGATCTTGGTTTCGCGAATACCATTAAATTCCGCTAGGGTTCACATCAACACTCCTATCAGACCTATTTCAGCTTTCCGGAATCAAATCTCATTCTTTGTTGTGGGTTGTGTGACCACGTGATCATGAGGTTCGCATCTTCCTTGGTTTGCATCAATTTTTATGCTAGAGAGGGTGAGGTCAGATCTGCATATTTCACAAACAAGCCAATGATTTTACTTGTGTACAAAGAGGCTTACTTTAATACTAATGTTATTGATTATATTGTGCCTAGTGCTGCTATTTCTTTGTTGCAGGAGTTTAATGATGTATTCCCTAGAGATACTCCTAGTGGATTACCACTATTGTGGGGGATAGAGCATCAGATTGATTTCATATCTGAAGCTTCAATTCCTAACCGACTAGGCTATAGAAGCAATCCCTAGGAGACAAAAGAGCTTCAAAGGCAAGTTTATGGGCTAATAGAAAAGGGATATATTCGTGAGAGTGTAAGCCCATGTGCTATACTTGTGGTACTCATGCCTAAGAAGGATGGAACATGGAGGATGTATGTTTATTGTTTAGCCATCAAAACATAACGATTTTGATTCTAGGTCAAATCCTTTTGAGGAGAGAGGGGATGATGCAAACCGGTCTAGAAACACCAGCAAGGACACATTACACGTTCAGGGCTTGAATCATGGTTTTGAAGGTTTCAACCAAGTCAGAATTGCAAGGACCATTAAAGTATCAAGAGGAGACCTTAGTATATCTTATCTATGTGCAGGAGGGGTCTAACACAACTTTATTTGGGCCTTGAAGTGAAAACAGCAAATAAGCCAAAAGAATCCTACTACAACTTGGAAACATGGGATTAATGGGCTGGATGAAAGGATAGAAATAAGCCTTATGGGTTATATTTAATTTTGTTAGCTGAAGCCCAAGGCTTGTTTGGGCTTAATTAAGACTTTGTTTTCAGTTAGGATCCAAGACTTGTTTAGATGAAGTCATAGGCTTTCCAACTTAGGGTTTGGGGTCAGTTTTGAGTGGACCTCTTTTAAGTCCACATAAGAGGGTCCATTAGGGTTACTTTTTCAAGAACTATTTAAACTCATTTAACCTAAATTTCGACAGCCATTGATGAATATTACTTCATAAATTTCCAGTTTTATGTGTGAAAGTGATTCTTGCATTCTTTAGTTCTTGGACGAACTGAATCCGACTTATAGAAGATTAACTAGCTTCGAGGCATCATTCTATTTATTCCAATAATACTAGTGCATTGGGGCAGGTTTTCATTGTATCACACACCTATTGATGCGACCATATTATTTGATAGTTTCATCCATATTTACCTAGTATTTTTCATATGTTTTGTGTATTAAATGCCTTGATATTCTTTGTTTTATGTTTTGAAGGAATTTTTGGATGAAAGATGCAAAAAGGAGGTAATTGGAGCTGATTGACATATTTGACCTTCATTTGTTGTTTTGTGTAGAGCAGAACCTCTAGAGATCGAAATGATGTGACTCCAAAGGTATTCAAAAGCTAACATCCATAAATTTATGGAAAGCTAAGGAAAAAGAAATAAAATAAGGAAGAACATGGAAATTGCAGCCTTCAAAGTCAAATCTTGCAATTTGTCGATGTCAACCTTTGTCCATTACAATTTCCATATCTCGAGCTACAGAGGTCTGATTGATGCAAACCCAATTTTATTGGATTAAGGACTCAAATAAATATAAACTCTCCATATTTCAACTCAAAATGATGTGTTTTGAATGATAAATGAATTTTACAAGGGATAACTAAATTCTGCCAACTAAAGGAAGGACTATTTTGTAAAATATAAATTAAGGTTTCTAAGCATATATAAAGGAGAATAGGCAACAAGGGACTTCGGCCAGCAGCAAAGAAAACAAAAATCTTCCTCCTCCAAACCCTAAATCATGTTTTCATCCATCTTTTTATTTAGTTGTTCAATAAACATGCAAAGTTAGACTCTTTTGCTTGGTTGCAAGGACACGGAAACCTTCATATTTCAAGAACTGTGAGGTCTATTTTTACCTCAATTTTTCAGTTTATATGATGAATATGTTTGTTCTCCTATGCTTATTTACCTATGATTGTTTATTTAATTGCTAAGAGCAGACTCAAAGTTATTACTGTAGACAATCTATTGCTAAGTTTGATATCAAAACCGGAGTTGTGATATATGAACTTGTGAAGCAACCAAGTTAATAATTGTAGTGGATCTACGTTATTAATCTTAGAGAGAAAATTCAATCAAACTAAACATATATTGCAAACAATTATGTTTCTTAATTAATAAATTTATCAAGTTTTTAATGTTGTCATTGAATCAAATTACTAGTGCGAATACTATGGTTGTTTGATAGTTAGGGTAAGTTATACGGCGGATCCGTTAACAAACCACTTTTAAGAAGAGATAAATGTACAGAATAAAAATTGATGTGTCATTTCCATGATCATTTTTTATTTCTATAGGTGGATGTTGACTTGCGACCAAGGTTTGTTCTATTAATAAATTTCAGTTTTATATATTTTTCGCTTAGTTTGCTTTAGCCTAGCTTAGAAAACTTCCAACCCCCCCCCCCAATTGCATAACATATAGCATGAAAATCTGAACTAAATCATCCTTGTGGGATCGACCCCTTGCTTGCTCTAATACTATCTTGTTTGAATTGTTTTAAGTTAGGGTAATTAATTTGTGCGACCATGACATCGCAACAAATTTTGGTGTTGTTGTTGGGGTCGTGATTTTAGTTCTTGTGTTGTTGTGTTGTGTTGTGTTGTGATTTTTATTTATTCTAAAAAAAAAAAAAAAGGAAGAGAGAGAACATTTTTGTGTTTCCGGCGGTACTATTCAAAACAGACTTTTTGGTGGGATTAGGTATTTGTCTTCTTTTTTCTAAAGTAAAACGACGTTCCGAGAAGAACTGATGACCTATGGTCACTAGCCCCACCTTATCGAGGCCAAATTCTATCATTTTCTAAGGTTTCTAGACACTTCTAGTTTTCTAGTGTAGGATCCTCGTGCCTATTGCGTTGTTTTCAATCTCTTGTGTGCTTGGTTTCTTTTTATTTTTCTTTGTGATTTATACCTGTAACCCGTTCTGCTAACCAAAGTCATCAAGTGCAGGTTGATCTCAAAATAGAAACACTTTACGCAAGTTATGAAAGGAAGTTCACGTCAACATCATGGTTGTTGCACAACAACAAACACTCAAGGAACTTGTTGCTCCTAACATGGAAAACCAACCATTGTGCATAAACATAAACAATAATGTGAACTTTGAACTCAAATTTGGTTTTATACATTTGCTACCGACATTTAATGGTCTTGCAAGAGAAGATCCTCACACTTATCTTAAGGAGTTCCACATGGTTTGTGTTGGCATGAAACCGAATGGAGTTGATGAGGAACAAGTTAAGTTAAGAGGTTTCCTTTTCTCTTTAAAAGGGGCAGCAAAGGCATGGCTTTTTTCTGTTCTCCTAGGTTCCATTGACACTTGGAATGGCATGAAAAAGATCTTCCTCAAAAAGTATTTACTAGGATCTCAAGTTGCCAACATAAGAAAATAAATATGTGGGATTCGGCAATCTCATAGAGAGACACTACCTGAGAATTGGGAAAGATTTGAGATGTTATGCATCCAATGCCTTCATCATCAAACACCTAATCAATTGCTCATTTTATATATTTTTGAAGGATTAATGCCCACTGACCGTCATATCATTGATGCTACCAATGGAGGGGCATTGGTAGATAAAACACTCGATGCTGCACGCCAATTAATCACAAACATGGCAACCAACTCGAAATAGTTTGGCACCCGTGGAGACTTCTCAAACAAACGAGTGAATGAGGTAAGTATTTCTAACCTTGAGAAAAAAGTTAATGATCTTACTTATCTTGTGAGTTCTTTGGCTTGTAGAAATGTACAACACGTAAAAATTTGTAACATATGCTTACTACAAGGACATGCTTCGAATATGTGCCCAACAATGCAAGAAGATTACATTGAACAAGCAAATGCAGTTGATGGAACATTCAATGGATAACCCCAGCTTAAGTATGATCTCTTTTCTAACATGTACAATCCCGAATGGAGAGATTATCCCAACTTCCGCTACGGGAACCCGAGACAAGGCAATCAAATGAGACAATTCCATTCCCAGGGATTTCAACCACAACCCCAATAAAATTATCAAGTGAGACAGCCCTCTCTATTCACCAACTCCAATGTTATGGGGTCATCATCTAGTGATGATCTTCGTGAGATGATGAAAACTTTGGCTTCTAAGACTATCACCTTGCAGCAAAATGTCATGTCTTTTCAACAGGAAACAAGGTCAAGTATTCACAACTTGGAGAAGCAAATGGGGCAAATAGCTTCAAATGTGGGCAAACTGGAAACACAAATGAATGGAAAACTACCCTCCCAAGAATTAAATCCAAAAGAGAATGTTAATGCAATCATGCTACGAAGTGGGAAAGAACTTGGAGAAAACAAGTCAAAACAAGTTGAGATGGAGGAAGAAGAAGAGATAGAAATTGAATTGAGTAACAAGAAGAAACTTACTCCTCCTTCACAAACCTAGACAATGACGACCATCCCAAAGGTAACTACTCACTCATTGAATTCAAATTTTAAAACAATTCCACCCTTTCTTGTGAGTTCTTCTAGGTCTAAGAAAGAAGACAAAGAAAAAAGAGATCTTAGAGGTTTTCAAGAAAGTGAAACTCAACATTCCTTTGATTGATGTTATCAAGCAAATTCTAAAGTATACTAAATTTTTGAAGGAGTTGTGCACTACCAAAAGAGCTTTCAAATTGAAAGATCATGAATTGGTAAGTATGGGAGAAGTCGTATTTGTTGTTGTTTAAAAGAATATGCCTTTGAAGCAAAAAGATCCAGGTACATTTACTATCCCATGTGTTATTGGCAATGCTAGTTTTAAAAGGGTTTTATGCGATTTAGGTGCATCCATTAGTGTTATGTCTAAATATGTTTATGATTCTCTTAGTTTAGAGCCTTTGAATAAAACCAGCATTGTAATACAACTTGTGGATTGTAGTTTTGTTTACCCACTTGGTGTGATAGAAGATGTCCTAGTCAAGATTGATAGCTTGCTAATTCCATGTGACTTTTATCTTCTTGATATGAAGCATGATTCTTGTGATTCTAGTACTCTTATATTGTTTGGGAGACTGTTCTTGAAAACTACCAATACAAAGATTGATTATGGTAAAGATACTTTGTCTATGGAGATAGGAGATAAAAAGATTGAATTTAATTTTCATGATGCAATGAAATATCCTTATAGCAATATTTATTCTATCACATGTTATGACAAAGTTGATAAGAGTGTGCAGCAAGTTTGTGATTTTGATTGTGTGGATGGATTAAACGTAGCTTTGAGCTACGACTATGATTTTTACCCAATTGGAGGAGATGGTGGGGCACATATTTGTTCCCCAAAATGTTCATGAAGCAACATTGGATTTGCAAGCTTTGCAAATTGTTTCCCATGTTGAAATTACAAGTTTAGATACCAATAAAATGTTTAAGGTCAATCACTACAAGAAAAAGAGGTCATTTGCAATGGATTTTTCCAACCGAAGAAATCCGATGCAAATGTTGGACCATATTAACAACGGAATATGTTTAGCAATGAATTTTCCGTTGCAAAACATATTTTTTTTTAAAAAGGAAATAGATTGCAATGAATATGCCATTGCAATGCAACAGAAAGTCTGTTGCAATGTTGGCTCATTTGCAATGGACATTTTGTTGCAAATTATTTTAAATTGCAATGGAATGTCCGTTCCAAATTTTAAATTGCAACAGCAGATCCGTTGCAATCCACTTGAAACGTGTGTCATTTTTACTTCCTTGCAATGCACCATTTTATGTTTGTAATTAATTATTTGTTTGTCTCTTCCTCTCTCGCACATTCATCTGTATTGTTCAAAAGAAGAAAAATTGCTCTCCTTCTCTCTTCTTAGTAATATGCAAAATCAAATTGACTCGATTAAAGATTATCTTAGGAGCCATCATGAAAGTTATGTTAGGTCAGAGTATATAGGTTAAGGTATGCCAACACCTATTGACCCGTCGATGTCATCACATACAATGGCACCTATGGGTCCCGTGTCTTCACCAGTGTATCAACCTTGACCCCAGCTACCAAATAGTGGTCCATCTTCCTCTCATCCACAACATCATAGATCATTTCCACCTTAAACACTTAAAAATATGTATTTTTTTGTTTCATGTTGATTTACTTTAACATGTAAATGTAATTGAATCTTTGTTGTATTATAAATTTTAATTTATAAAATTGTTATTTGAACTATATTTATTTGCTTCTAAATATTAATAATATTTATGAAAATATTCATTCATAATTAAATAATTAAATAAATATTAAATTAATTTAAAATTTTAATTATTATTTGCAACGGACATTCCCTTGCAAATGTCCATTACAAATAGCAGTTGCAACGGAATTCCGTTGCACATGATTTTGTTATTGCAGAATTGCAATGGAATATGTTTGTTGCAAAGTCCATTGCTAATAAACATTAGCAATGGATTCCTTTGTTGTTTGCAATGGACATGTCTGTTCCAAAGTCCATTGATAATAAACATTAGCAATGGATTCCTTTATTGTTTG
Source organism: Salix dunnii (assembly GCA_015731905.1). NCBI lineage: Eukaryota > Viridiplantae > Streptophyta > Magnoliopsida > Malpighiales > Salicaceae > Salix > Salix dunnii. The sequence goes on from CM027672.1 coordinate 12,665,969, forward strand.
CAACGGATATGTCCGTTGCAAACAACCCCTTTTTTTTTGTAGTGAATGGGCATTGATTGAAACTTTTTTATAAAAGTTGGACATCAGAAATCATTGCTTTTATGAAGAATGAGCATATCATGCCACATGTCGAGCCATTAACACAAAACACAAGCTCTTACTGGGAGGCAACCCAAAACACAAAAAAATCAAATTTGCCATCTTTTTCCCATATCCTTTACTTTTTGCATTTTATTTCATTTTTGTCATTCTCCTATATTTCTTTTCTTTTATTTTCAACATCGAGGACAATGTTGTGTTTTAAGTGTGGGGGTGTTGGGAAAATGTCAGTTTTCTTATTTTGGTTTTCTTTATTCTTCCGTAAGGAAAAAAAAAGAAAAAAAAATCTATTATTGATCTATTTTAACCCCCATTGGTTATGAGAATATGAGTATTATGTATGAGAATTAAGGGATATAGATGAATATATAAATCAAATGAATGTATGCAAGCAAGTTTTAATGTTTCACTGGTTTAGGAATTGACTCTGAAAATATGTCATGTTGACTTTATAGTGTTATACCAATGTAAGCTTTTGAGCCTTCAACATTATATTTTTTTTATTGTTCGTTCTTTCAATGATATGTATCTCCAGAACTTGTTTCATATCTTATTGAGATTACATTCGCATTACATAGATGCATGAAGATGATAAGGGCATTAGGAATTTTAATCGCTTAAGTCAAAAAGTCAACCTAAAGCATATTATCTTTAATGAGCCCATTTTGAGCTTGCTTATCTTTTCTTTGCTTTATCCATGTATAAGCCTTAAATTTTTTATGTGTTTTCCTCTTTTCCCCTTGCCAAGGAGTAGTAGAGCATATACTTGTGATATCTCATGGAATTATGGTTGCAAATGATGTGAAAAGAAAAGGGTGATGTTTGATGAAAAGATGGGCAAAGTTGCCAAAGGTGAAGAAGAAGAAAAGGAACAAGAAAAGAAAAGAAAAAGGAAAAAAAAGAGAAGATAAGAATAGAGAAAAGCTTGAAATCAAAAGTAGCTAAGCATTGGTTCTTAAAGATTGAAATTTGAAGTGTTTTAATGGAATACCTTATTTGAAATATCTTTTTTCAGAATGCTCTACTTTCTTTGGTTTGAACCTTTTTCTTCTACTCTCTTTTACCTCACCTCAACCTTAGCCTCATTATAACTAGAAAATAAGACCCTTTAATTCATGCATGATTTGTAATATGTTAGTAATGGTGATGAGATTGAAGAGCAAGCTTATGGTAGAACATGCTCATTGATCGAATTTGAGAGATTTAAACACATGAGTGTTAGAGTGTATATCGAATTGAGTTTTGAAGTTTGCATACAAACAAATTCATGAAGATTTATGTTCTTTATCCTTCTCGATTGTATTCATATTTATAATCCTATAATTCTTGGATATTGATGGGAGATTAAGAGATTGGTCATGGTTATTTTTAATTTAAATTTTTTTACTTATCCTTTCTCGAGGACGAGCAAGAGCTAAGTGTGGGGGTATTTGATGCGACCATATTATTTAATAGTTTCATCCATATTTACCTAGTGTTTTGCATTTGTTTATAACCTAGAAACATGGGATTAATGGGCTGGATGGAAGGCTATAAATAAGCCTTATGGGATTTATTTAATTTTGTTAGCTAAAGCCCAAGGTTTGTTTGGGCTTAATTAAGATTTTGTTTTCAACTAGGATCCAAGACTTGTTTGGATGAAGTCATGGGCTTTTCAACTTAGAGTTTGGGGTCAGTTTTGAGTGGACCTGTTTTAAGTCCACATAAGGGGTCTGTTAGGGTTATTTTTTCAAGAACTATTTAAACTCATGTGATGCAAACCAAGGAGCTAGACTTATTGATCATACACTCAAGGATGGGGCAGAATTTGCACAAGACCCTTTATCGCTTCCAAGTGATCCATTTACAAGTCTTAGAGCCAAACATTTCAAGAAAGCACTTAATGGGCAAATCCAAGAGATTTGGGCTGATTCTAAAAAGACCAAGATGGGCTCAACTAATACTCAAGGCTTAGTCCACATCATCAAAGCAATTGAAAAGGCTAATAATTATGCAAAATCAAAGGGCATAAATTTTATGAGTTCCAAGGATATTAAATAGAGGAATGAAGATGGGCTTAAATGGTTATGTTAAATACATTGAATTTAGTCATTTAGCTATTTATGGTTGCCTCTAGAAGTCCAAAAGGCCTAAAAACATGGGGACTTGTTTATTTTGATGTTTATGATGTTTTAAAGCTTTAGTTATGACTTTTCTTATTCTTAGAGGGTTGTTCCAAGTATATAAATGGGTATTTCAAAATGAATAAACAAATTATGTTTTCAGAAAATTATCATATTTGTGAGGTTTTGTGTTCTTCGTTCTTAAAAAAACTTGTAGAACTTATCAAGTTAATCTTGTGGCGTTTAAATAACCAAACTTATCACCTTGATTGTTGAGAGATTCTCAGGTTTTCTGGGTGTGGCATTTCAATCCTTCGTAGTCTTGGTTTTCATCTTGTTAGATGTCGGGTCAAGGCTCAACCAATCTTGTCTACACGATCTTGGGGTTCTAAACCATCGTTGCTATTGGGTTTCATCACAATTGTTGATGATGTTCATATCATCATGTAACCTGAATTTCAACAGCCATTGATGAATATTACCTCTCAAATTTTTAGTTTTATATGTGAGAGTGATTCTTGCATTCTTTAGTTCTTGAATGAACTTAATCTGACTTATCAAAGATTAACTAGCTTCATGGCGTCATTATATTCATATTGGTGCCTTGGGGTGATTTTCATTGTGTCACACACCTATCAGATCTATTTTGGCTTTCTGGGATCAGATCTCATTCTTTTTTTGATCAAATATAAGAATATATTAAGATCAAAAGGAACATGCCACAGAAGCAGCAAACCAAGAATAATATACAGAAAAGAGGGAACAGAACCTCAAAACCAAAAATAAACGGGAACAAGCTCCTGAGAGAAAACCCAACAAAGACAAGCCACAAAGCAAATAAAGAAAAGAACAAGCCATAAAGCTAGAAAGCCGAGCCTAGCCAATCAAAACACAAGCCGACAATCCCTAGGCAACGGAGCAGCTTGAGCCTATCATAGCCAGAGGAGACAAAAAAACAGAGGACACACCTCCTCAGAAAGACCATGCAGACAAAGACAGCTTCAGCCCATCAGCTCACTAAACGACTCCCTGCAGCAAAAACCCAGGCGACAACCAAGACAAAATAAATAACCAAAGAGCAGAGGATCATCAAAATAGGGACGAGAAACCATGCAGAAAGCCATGCACACCTAAGCAACCAGCCAAACACAACAGGACAAACTCACAAGAAAACAGCCAAGAGGATCATCAAATCAGTGCAGCGACGAGAAAACCATGCATGTCCCACGCAAAAACCAGGCACGATCAAGCACGCTAGAATACTCCAACATAGCCATTCAGAAAGCAACACTGTAAGCAAGATGATATTTTTCATGGAAGTACAATATAGTGTAAAACAGAATCTGGAATTTCTTGAAAATAGCTTCAACCGATTTCCTAGTATTGTTGCAAATTCTCTTGTTTCTTTCCTCCCAAATCAAATATACAAGAACAATAAGAGAAACTTTTCTCATTCTCGACTGCAACCCTTTTTTGTTGTTTTGTAAAACCTGGGTGGCTCTACTAAGGGAAAGCATAGAATTATGAATCTTAAGCCAGTGTTTGGCCATTCTCCAAAGAGAAGACGTCCAGTCACAAGTGAAGAAGAGATGGCCATGAGATTCATCAGCTTTCTAACACAGAGGGCATGTAGGATCAAAGGAGAGAAATCGAAGACGATCTCTGGTTTGCAGCTTGCCCAAAAAAGCTAGCCATAGGGAAAAGCTATGCCTAGGAAGAGACCATTGCTCCCAAACTACATTTGCCTACTGGACTGGAGCAACTTTATATCTGAAAAAATCATAGGCATTGGCTGTAAAAGAAACTGGGCCAGAGTGCTAATTGGAGAGCAGCTGCTGCACAGGAGCAACCCCACCGTAGAGGTTAATCATTTTGTTATGAAGGGAGAAGACTGATTTCCACAGGGGGAGTTAGTTTTCTTGGTATCCAAGGACCAGATGGATGCTGCGAAATGTAATAATGGTCTACCCATCGAATCCATAAGGAATCTCTCTTCAAGTGAATATTCCAGAGGAGCTTGGCAAAGAAACTGTCATTTCTGACTTTGATGTCAAGAATCCCTACACCCCCTTCCTTTTTTGGCAGACACACTTGCTTCCAAGCTACAAGAGCAGATTTGTTTCTAGATAAATTACCAGTCCATAGAAAATTTCTGCACAAACTAGAAATCTTATTGAGCACAACAACTGGGATAGGGAAAATACTAATCCAAAATTACACCATGCCCTGCAAGACTGATTTTATCAATTCCAGCCGACCTGCATACGAAAGAAACTTTCCCGGCCAACTCTGAATAGTAGATTCTAGCCTGTGAATAAGAGGAGAGAACTGACTGGCTTGAAGCCTGTGAGGGCTGAGGGGGACTCCGAGGTACTTGAAAGGAAAGCTTCCTTCTGTGAACTGAGAGAGGTTGAGAATGGCTTGCTTCATATCCTCTGATACATCAGGTCTCATTCTTGGTTGTGAGTTGCGTGACCACGTGATCACGAGGTTCGTATTAGGTGGTATCAAAACTAGGCTCCGAAGCAAGGTCATATCATTCTATTATTTTCATTTTCTTTTAGCGTTCCTTAAAGTTTTTTAGTCTTTGTGTCCATCTCCTTGTTCTTCGTGTCTGCATCATCTAGTAAAAAAAGAAGAAAGAGAGCTTATATTTCATCTTTTTCTGTCTCGTCGTTTTAGTATATTAAGAAAAGAAGAAGAAGAGGGAAAAAAAGAGATTCAGTATATTTAAACAAAAAGAAAAAAAAAGAGAAGAGAGAGAGAAAGAGAGATAGGCATTAGATGAAATTTGAAGAATCATTAAAGTTTTGCCGTAGAAAACACAGCTCTAAGGAAACATAAGAAAACTACATCGGAATCAATTGAAAATCAGTATGCCTTCTATTGGGATTGAGAAAGCATTATATGTTAGATTTGAGCTTATTCTGATACTGTTTACTTGAGGTTTTATTTCGAGGTTCATTTTAGCCGTGGGAACACTACTTTGGTGAACCCTAAGCAAAACACCTTTGAATCAATTGCAAAGTACTAAGTTGCATTGCACATAGTGTTTGGCAGTTGCTCTCTCTTGAGTCATTGAGCTTATTCTGATACTGTTTACTTGAGGTTTTATTTCGACGCTCATTTTAGCTGTGGGAACACTACTTTAGTAAACCCTAAGCAAAACACCTTTGAATCAATTGCAAACTACTAAGTTGCATTGCACATAGTGTTTGGCCGCTGCTCTCTCTTGAATCATGAGCATATGGGACTAGGGGTCTTCATTTAGCCGGAGTTGCACTAAGTTCCATTTTGCCTTTGTTGTTTCCATTCTCTGTGATATGTAGCTAGTGGTGTGTCTGTGGTAGGATTTAAGTTTGGCTTTCATTGCCTTAAGCTTTGTTTGGAGAATATGGGGTTTCCTGGGATTAGGTCATTCCAGATACTGTCTAGAATGGAGGTGAAAGTCATCACGTCGTAACCAGAGGTTGATAAAACGGAAAGGCCTTTTTTTTTTGGAGGGGGGGTGGTTCGGGGTGGTGAGGTGTATATGCATTGCACTGTGGTTTGAGATGTGTCTAGGTTGGAAGTGGGTGATTGTCGATGGACATTGTTGGAGGAGTTGATGGTTCCCGAAGGTCCAATCTAACTTCTTTTGAATTGTATTTACCCCATATTGCCCGTTGTGCCAAGAGAATTTTAGGTCTTTGAAGGGGATGTGAATTAAGCCTGCATTTTGGACTGTGCTCGCAAATTCCTCTGAGTGGCCATACTAGTTACTATTTCCACCTTCCTTGGACAAAGGGCTAGGGATAGCATTGAAATCACCCATCGTGATCTATGGGAGTTGTGAGAACAGCCAGCTACTAGTCATAAGGTAATCCAAGAGCTTCCTCATCTCTGCAGGAGTATAAAGCCCATAGGTGAAGGTTATGATCATAGTGTTGCTCCCTGTGGTTGAAGTTACAGTGCACAGATCCATTGCGAGTCGAGATGAAGGCATGTGAGGTTGTAATTGGTGGGGTTCCAACCTAACATTATTCTGCATTGGAGGTGATTGGTGTTTATGTTGATTAGGGAACGCAAGTTTTGGGTGAGCTTCACTTGTATCAAACTAAGGTTCTTCCCAACTATTATTGTTTCTAAGAGAGCTACGATATCTAGGTTGTGTTTGTTTGTCATTCCATAACTACTTTTTGTTTTGGGGGGTTGTTTAATCCCCATGTATTCCAACAACCAATATCATTCATGAAAAAAAATGACTAAGGTAAACATTTTAGAGAGGTCATACCTCTCTCCTCTTCCTCTCGCCCATTCTTTTCCTCACAATGTTCCAGGAGAGTGTAGGCGAGACATCCTTCCCAGTACTTGTTGGTTCTTTCCCCTGGGAGCCTTCTATGCCTCCTTTTGGTATGTTACTGTCAGTCTGAGTCTTGCCCTGGATTTATGATAATGGAATATATTGCACACATATTTTAAGTCATTGCTGCTCTAGTTTAGAGAATTCCGTTGGATTTTTAGCAAATTATCTAGAGTTTTAGGTATCTTTGAGAATTATTCACTTCTTGAAAATTCAATGTATTTTTAAGTATTTGACTACTAGAATATACTGAAATTGAGATCATATGAAGAAGTAAACAACGGGATGAGCTTAGAATTCAAACACTGGTTAGTCTACCTAGACAAGCCTAAGCACTGATTGGTTTTTGAGGTATAATGGGAGTTATATAACTTCGTTTCATATATTCTTTACCTTCATGAAAAGAGGATACATAGGCTTACAACTCTTACGCAATGCAAAGACCCTAGATTTGCTGTTTTGAAGTCCAAAACTCAAGTCAAAATACAGAGTCTAAATCAGATCAGAAGTCCATGCGACCCAGACATTGTCTCAATTTTGGACCATATCCAAAGCTCTAGATTCCCACAAATTTCGAGATCAAGTCCAATGAAAGAAAGTTTGATTTTCTACAACTTTACCAGAAATAAAGGAGTCTTTATTCACACGTTTACTACCCTGAAATTAGCTCGCAATATCAAGGAGCAGATTCCATGTTTTCCCTGGGAGGAAAACTCAGCATATATATATATATATCGTAAGGCAGCAGCTAAAGAGAGTTTTTTTTTAGAGGAGAAAACACTAAACACATTAAAAAGAAGAGGAGGCAAGCAAATCAGAACAAAAGAAGTCAAAAGCAACAGCCCCTTTAAGACGTCCAAGTCTCCAATTTTCCAATACTCTTGAGTGATGTTCATCATATCAAGTTCGTTTCTTTTTAATTTTTCTATGGAGTAATATTTTATTCTGGGATTTTTGATGTAGCCTAGCTATCAATATGTGAACAATTTCTTTTATTGAATTAATCTGATATTTGTTGAGTGTTTCATTCTATGCTTAATGCTTATATGCGCTTGATCATCTTTGCATGATTTGGGATTAGATTTAAGACTAAGAAGTGATAATTGTTTCAGCTATAGTTTGAAATACCATAAAAAAAAATTCTATAAGATAGAGATATCTATGGAACTTGTGTAATCGTGCAAGGTTTTATCATTCTTAATGTATTTTGACGCGTATTAGAATTTTCACTAAAAGATGGGAAGTTTGCTTGTTAAAATAATTTGTTGAGGCTTGAGAGAGATTAGTAATTAAATTAGTAAAACCTGATTATCAACAATAAAAAATAAATTTTGAGGATTAATTCAATTCATAAAATTCAATTAAGATTAGTTACGGTGAAATAAAAAATCCTAGGATCCGTTAAATTTGATTTCAACACCATTTAATTTTTGCTTGTTTGTTTTAATTATTTTTAGTTTCATAAACCTTTATAATTGAATCATCAAATAGATAGGGATTTAATAATTTTGGTACTTATTGATAATTTTTGCAAATCTTTGTGGGACAATACTCTACTCATCACTTTATTACTTTTTACGATTCGTGCACTTGCAATTTCTACCAACAAGTTTTTGGCACTGTTGCCGGGGATTTTAGATAAAATTGTTAATAATATTATTACTTGTTGAATTCAATCTAACTTGATTTTTTTTCCTCAATCTTTAGGTTTTGTCTAGTGCATAAGTAACAAAAATCAGTCGTGCCTTATAATCTAAAGATTGAGAGAACTATATGGGGATTAAGAAAGAAAATGCAAGAGGCTCAAAACATTTAAGCATCATGGCAGACAATGAGAATCCTGAGCAAGACACACGAGCATTGAGAGATTTTGCTCTCCAATAATTTTGAGATTAAACAGCAAACTGCAAATGATTCGGACTTCAATTCAGTTTTATAGGTTGCCAAGTGGTGATCCTAACGCTCATATTGCAAGTTTCTTAGAGATCTTTGACACATTTAAGCATAATGGCGTTGCTGATGATGTCATTCACTTCATACTGTTTTTGTTTTTTCTGTGAGGTAGAGCAAAGAACTGGTAAACTCAATGCCTATAGACTTGGTCATTAGTTAGGAAGATTTAGCTTAGAAATTCCTTGCTAAATTTTTCCCACCAGCCAAGACAACAAAGATCGTATTGAAATCTCTAGTTTTGCCCAACTTGAGAGTGAACCATTGTATAATGCATGGGAGAGATACAAGGATTTGCTTAGGCAATGCCCTCACCATGGATTGCCAAACTGGATGCAAGTGCAGAAGTTTTACAATGGATTGAATGTACAATAACACTAATTGATGCAGCATTAGGAGGAGCTTTTATAAGTAAGCCACATGATGATGCTTACAACTTATTAGAGGAAATGGTCATAAACAATTACCAATGGCCAAATGAAAGAAGCATACAAAAGAAGATTGTTGGGGTGCATGAAATTGATGCAATCACGGCATTAACAGCTTAAGTTCATTCATTGACTCAATAACTGAAGGCCACTCAACTAACAACAAATGCCATCCATACAACATGTGACTTTTTCCATGGAAATCATAGAAGTGAAGAGTGTCAAGATGGTAACCCTTTCTCACACGCAGAACATGCTCATTTTGTGTCAAATTATAGCCGGCATAATAACCCCTACAGGGCAACATATAATCTTGGTTGGAGAAATCATCCTAATTTCTCATGGAACAATCAAAATGTCATGAAGAATCTAGTTATGCCATCCTCAAGTGAGCACACAAAGGAGAGATAAAAAAACTTGAAAAAGTTATGACACAATTAGCAAACAACACCAGCAGATTCATGACTAAAACAAACACTAATTTGCAAAACCAAACAGCTTCAATTCAAAATTTGGAGGTTCAAGTTGGTCAGCTAGTCAACATGCTAATGGGTAGACAACAAGGAAATCTACCAAGCACAACTGAAATTAATCCTAAGGAATAATGCAAGGCCATAACCATAAGAAGTGGAAAAGTGGAGTATACTATTGGGAAAAAGAGGAGCAAGTGACCAAACAACTTCAGAACATAAAAAAATTTGATCCTCTACCAGAACCAATGCAAGAATATAATGCAGAGAATTCCATTTCCACAATGACTCAAGAAGAATAAACTTGATAAGCAATTTTATGAATTTCTTGATGTGTTTACAAAATTACAGATAAACATTCCTTTTGCAGATGTTCTTGAACAAATGCTAAGCTATGTGAAATTTTTAAAGGACATCATCTCAAACAAAAGAAAGCTGGAGGAATATGAGACAATTTCTCTCACTAAAGAATGTACATTTACAGAAGAAATTGCCTCCTAAACTTAAAGATCCAGGGAGCTTTACTATATAATGTTCCAATGGAAACTCTATATTTGAAAAGGCTTTATGTGATTTAGGTGCAAGTATTAACCCCATGCCTTTATCTATTTTAAGAAGCTTGATATAGGTGAAGCAAGGCCAACCATAATAACACTACAACTAGCTGACTGGTCACTAAGCATCCAAGAGGAATAATTGAAGATTTACTAGTGAAAGTGGGCATGCTCATCTTTATAGTAGATTTCATTATACTGGATATGAAAGAGGATAGTGAGATCTTTATCTTGCTTGGCTGACCATTCTTGGCCACTAAAGGTGCATTAATTGATGTGAAAAGAAGTTGCGGTTTTATGGTGAATGAAGAGAAGGTGATTTTCAATGTGTTCAAAGCCATCAAACAGTTAAATATGGGGAAGAGTTGCTTCAACATTCAAGTGGTGGACTCTTTAATTAATGACAAAATCAAGCTTCTAATTGACCCATTAGAAGCATGTCTGGTAAATAATGTACTAATAGAGGATGCTGAGATAATAGAATATACATGTTGGATAGACTCTTTTGAACCTAACCGAAGGAAGTACTTTGAAGATTTAGGACAAGCACCTCCCAAGCCAAAATCAACCAGTGAACAAGCATCGATTCTAGAATTTTAACCTCTACGAGAGCACCTACGATATCCATACCTTGGAGAAGCCTCCACTTATCCAGTCATCATCTCTTCAAATCTCTCTAGTGCAGAAGAAGAAAAATTATTGAGGGTGTTGAGAAAACATAAGGTAGCTCTTAGGTGGGCATTGGCAAATATCAAAGGCATCAGTCCTTCCATTTGCTTCCACAAGATTCTATTAGAGGATGAAGTCAAGCCAATAGTACAACATCAAACAAGGCTTAACCTGACAATGAAAGAGGTAGTCCGAAAAGAAGTTCTAAAATGGTTAGATGTTGGTGTTATTTATCCAATCTCTAACAGCTCATGGGTGAGCCCAATTCAAGTTGTGCCAAAGAAAGGAGTAATGACAATGGTAAGGGATACAAATAACAAACTAATACCTACTAGAATGGTAACAAGATGGAGGATTTGCATGGATTACCAAAAGCTCAACAAGGCAACTCACAAAGATCACTTCCCCCTACCATTCATTGATCAGATGTTGGACAGGTTAACTAGGCATTAATATTATTATTTCCTAGATGGTTATTCAGGGTATAACCAAATAGCCATCGCACCTGAAGACCAAGAGAAGACCACTTTCACTTGCCCTTATGGTACTTTTACTTTTAGAAGATTGCCTTTTGGGTTGTGTAATGCACCTGCTACCTTTCACAGGTGCATGATGGCTATTTTTTTAGACATGATAGAGCAAATTATTGAGACCTTCATGGATGACTTTTTTGTATATAGGACTTCTAATGCGAACCTCGTGTTCACGTAGTCACACAATCCACAACAAAGAATGAGATCTGATCCTGGAAAGCCGAAATAGGTCTGATAGGAGTGTGATACAATGAAAACCTGCCCTAAGGCACCAACATTATTGGAAGGAGTAGAATGACGCCATGAAACTAGTTAATCTTTGATAAGTCGGATTCAGTTCGTTCAAGAACTAAAAAATAAAAGAATCACTCTCACACATAAACTGAAAAGTTCAAAATTAAAATTCATCAATGATTGCTGAAATTTAGGTTACATGAGTTGAAATAGTTCTTGAAAAAGTAACCCTAATGGAACCCTTATGTGGACTTAAATGAGGTCCACTCAAAACTAACTCAGAACCCTAAACTAAAAATCCCATGAGTTAATCCAAACAAGTCTTGGATCCTAACTAAAAACAAAGTCTTAATTAAACCCAAACAAGCCTTGGATCCTAACTAAAAACAAAGTCTTAATTAAACCCAAACAAGCCTTGGGCTCTAGCTAACAAAATTAAAGAAAGCTTATCAGTCTTATTTATAGCCTTCCATCCAGCCCCTTAATCCTTGCTAGTGTTTCTGGGCCGGTTCGCATCAACTTCTTTTGATGATTGTCTTGCAAAGTTGGCGTTGGTTTTGGAGCGTTGTGAAAAAACAGACTTGATATTGAACAGGGAAAAATGTCACTTCATGGTAAAGGAAGGTATAGTGTTGGGGCATCGAATTTCAAAAAAAGGAATAGAGGTAGATAGAGCTAAAATTGAGTTAATAGACAAGCTTTTACCACCAACTACAGTAAAGGGGGTTAGGAGTTTCCTTGTACATGAAGGATTTTATAGGAGGTTCATCAAAGACTTTTCTAAAATATCCAAACTGCTATGCAATTTGCTGCTAAAATACATGAAGTTTCAGTTCAATGAAGAATGCAAGACAACCATTTGAAACCATTTGAGCTAATGTGCGATGCAAGTGATTATGTAATTGGATCAGTACTGCGTAGCGAAAAAACAATATGTTTCATATCATATACTATGCCAGCAAAACACTCAATGATGCCTAACTCAATTATGCCACAACCGACAAAGAGTTGCTTGTTGTGGTCTACGTCTTTGATAAGTTTAGGCCTTATTTGATGGGAAACAACGTGCTAGTGTATATTGATCATATTGCAATTAGACACCTAATATCCAAGAAAGATGTCAAGACTAGACTCATCCATTTGATGTGGAAATTAAAAATAAAAAAAAGGACTGAGAATGTGGTGGCAAATCATCTATCAAGGCTAGAACTGACACAACAACTGGAGCCTAAATTCTTTGTTATAAATCAAAGCTTTCCTGATGAAATAATTTTAGCAATTTCCATTAACAGTTTCATTCCTGATGAAAGATTATGTTAACTTTCTTGTAGGTAAGATCATCTCGTCAAATTTTTCTAACCAACAAAAGAAGAAATTTCTTGCCGAAGTCAAACACAATTTTTGGAAAGAGTTGATACTCTACTGACAATATGCAGATCAAGTCATCAAGAGGTGCACTCCAAAAGAGATGGAAAACATACTAAAGCATTGCCACACACTTGAATATTGGGGGCACTTTGGAGCACAATGCACTGTAGCCAAAGTTTTACAGGTAGTTTGTATTGGCCCACCATGTGTAAAGATGGTCATGCTTTATTACTACTTGTGATCGTTGTTAGCATACTAGGAATATATCTCGACAAAATGAAATGCCACTATAGAATATCCTAGAAGTTGAATTGTTTGATGTTTGGGGCATCGATTTTATGGGACCTTTTCCTTTATCCTACAACAATAAATACATTCTCTTGGTAGTGGATTATGTATCAAAGTGGATAGAAACAATTGCAACACCTACAAATGATGGCAAGGTTGTACTTAATTTCCTACAAAAGAACATCTTTACTAGATTTGGTACTCCTAGAGCCATCATCAGTGATGAAGGAATTCATTTTTGCAATAAACAGTTTGAAGTATTTTTGTTTTAATATGGAGTCAAACACAAAAGAGCATTGGCTTATCATCAACAAACAAATATCCAAACAAGGGTATCAAATAGGGATGTTAAGCGAATTCTAGAGAAAACAGTTAGTAACTCCCGAAAGGATTGGGCAAGAAAGTTAGATGATGCATTGTGGGCTTATCGGACAACATTCAAAACACCATTAGGAATGTCTCCGTATTGGTTAGTCTTTGGGAAAGCATTTTGTCTCCCTGTTGAATTAGAGCATAAGGCGTATTGGGCAATGAAGCAGTTAACACATGGATTTGCAAGTTGCAGGTGAGAAACAAATTTTACAAATCAATGAGATGGATGAATTCCGTAATGATTCTTATGAGAATGCTAAAATCTAAAAAGAAAAGACTAAGACATGGCATGACAAGCATATTGCACGTAAGGAGTTTTCCCCTAGTCAACAAGTGTTTCTCTTCAAACTCATGGCTTCGCTTGTTTCCTGGTAAGCTTAAATCGTGATGGTTAGGGCCATTTACAGTTGTTAAGGTGTTTCCTTATGGAGCAATGGAAGTCACTCATGATGAGAAGGGAACATTCACAATAAATGGGCAGCGTCTCAAGCATTATATGAACGAGCAATCAATTGGTAAGAAGGATGTCATATGTCTTGCCCTAGCATAGCCATGTGAAGAGTCAAGGTACCGACTATAACTAAGCGTTGATGGGGAGGCAACCCAAAAAAAAAAAAATTATTAAATTCACCTTTATTTGTTTGATTGTGTTGTGCAGGTTTGAACATCCACGCATATATTTTGCAACCAACACTATATGTTTGGCGAGTAAAAAAGGGAAGTGTTTGTTTACCGTTCTCGTTATTTATTTATTTATTTTTCTTTTCCCTTTCCCATTGAGGACAATGTGAAATTTAAGTTTGGGAGATTCATGCATATGCACCTATGGCTAAATTTTGTTTGAAATATTTTTTTCAAAGTGGAGGGTGAATTTAAGATGCACAATCAACTTAACACTTTGAGGTTCTTTATTATGTTAAGCATGACATTGTCAGCTTAGACTAGGCAATATCTTATAAAGCAAGTTTAAGTATACTCATTTTCTTGGGAATTATTGAAGTACATCTTTTCTTGCATACTATATGAGTTGTGTAGCTAAGCATAAAAGATATGTGATGTTTCTCTTGAGATTATCCCTTTTGTTCTAGTCCTAAACAAGATTTAAGTAAATAAGAGTGATATCAATTAAGAAATTATTTGTAACTTTTGTTCTAATGATTATCCCTTTTGTTCTAGTGATTAATATCATTATTACTATCTCATATCATACAGCTTAATCTAATCTAATTTGTTCAATTCATTGTAACTTTGCAACTCTCATAGATTTCCACTGAGCCCTATCACAAATTTTGCTCAAAACTACAAAAATCTGTTGATTATCTCATGTAATCACAGGGTCAATTCTGTTGATTAACATGCCGAGCTGTTAATCAACATAATCTATTTTGAGCCTCTTCAGGGACAGAAATGAGACTAGCATGGTACTGTTTTTTAGAAGAAAAAAAGAAAGGGGGGTTTGATCAACCGAAGTGGGACCGACATATTTGATTTGAACGTGATAAAAATAAACTGATGCTAACATTGTCTTAAGAACTAGTTTATAGTTTCAATAACTTTATAGCGCAACATATTAAATTGAGTTTTGGCATTACAGAGGCTTTGAACCAAACATTATTGGTTCTTAATTATTTACACAGATGTTTCGGTTGAATTTTAAGTGTCGTCAACTAAACCAAAAAGTTGCCATGTGAAGAGACCATTCCGGTGAATGCTAACGAATCCCGAGATGCTTAACTCAAAATAAACAAAAGCCGACAAGTGATGGGATGGTTCGGAACTGAAGAAGCCTTCATGACAATCTTGCACGATTGATGTTTACAGATCTCTCCTGGAGAACTTCAGCTGCTCAAGCCGTGGTGTAGCAAAAATCTGCTTCGAGAATTTAATTAATCCATAAACATGGAATGCATGTGGAGAGGCCGACAAATCAACCCCAAACCAGTATCATGCCCAAAATTAATGCTGAGGGTCTTTCAAGGTTTGACTGGATGAGCTCACAAGCAGTATTTCACAAGGATAAATCCATGAGGCTTATACAACCTATTCAATTAAATATCTGAAGTAACAAAAACAATAAGCATATGACATAGGTAAGGCTGACAGAATTATCACAAAGAAGATGAATGGATCCTACAGCTAAATCTATCCGCAATATGTTTCCAAATATCAAGAAACAAAACTGCTGGCATGATGTGTGAATTTTAAGATCTCACTGCTACAAAAAAAGAGAATAATTCCCCCTAATTAAAGTCAACTGACATATGAGGAGACTTACTTGTCAGTTCAAAGTGGCCCCTTTTCAATCACCAATAATAAATAAAACCTTCTCCTTAAGTTTATTAATAATCTGCAAAGAGTAAAACAGGCAAGGCAGTGTATAATTAGCCGGTATTGTAGACCAAAGCTGAGCTATCAAAACCAAATTCTAGATTGTTCACCGAGGTAGAGGTCTTGGCCCAGCTTTGAGTGGAGGCAGCAGCATTTTTAAGGTGAAAAAAATTGGAGGAATCAAAACTCAAAGAATAGGTCGAATTTTCTGTCGATTCAGCTATCGAGAGATGATATGTTTGGTCATTTGCTCTCTTGATAAGATTACACAAGCCAATCTGCAGAGGTAATAAACGAGGTTCATTTTTTTTAAGAAAAAAAAGAAGAGGTAAAATGGCTTACTTCCATAAGCTTATCGATCCTTCTAATTTCCACTTGGATGTTGTCGTCATAATTCAACTCATACTGGATTCATTAACCAATGCCTTCTGTAGTAAACCATAGAAAGACCAAATGTACTACTCACTGTGGATCCAACAAGATTGTAGTTGATTGGTGTAAATGAATCGTTATCCATGTATGGTGAGCAGAAGCTAATGGCCAGTAAGGACCTTGAAGTATCCTCTAAATCAGATGTAGAAATGGAGCTGTCGGTCACAAATACCCACTGTTTCTTTTGCTGAGCAGCTGTATAAATATCTCCCACGTGCAACACAAGTGCAGCAATGTCAAATTCACTGCATGATCAAAAAACAATCAGATCAAAACGTATGCAAGGAAGAAATAAAGCAGAGGAAGGACTTGAAAAAATTTGAATCACGCAATTTACCGACAAAGAGGAACTTCACCCAAATTTGACAATAATACTGATACTCGAGGGCTGAAAAATGGCCTACAGAGGAAAACCTTTAAGTTAGATTCATTTGTTAAGATAACAGGCAACGTGAATAGAGGCTTACTGAAACTGTTGCATTGCCAGGGAAGATAAAGGTTGCCATTTGGTTGTACATCCTCTCGCTTGTAAGTAAAGTGTATTTGAATCAGAACTCACGGGTAATAGTCCTGCTACATCGTAAGCCTGTCCCTCGACAAGATCACTTTTCTGTTACAATTAGTAAGTTTAATCAATACTTGCAAAGAATCTCATGAAAACTTTTTGCAGTAAATTCAATATTAGGGAGACAGAATACAGAAGGTGCTGAAACAAAGGATGCAACATACATAATCTATATAAGCATACAAAGGCGGATCCATTCAAATGCAAACAAACAGCACAGTATACAGAAACTAAAGGCATGAGAAATGGAAGCAGAACTGAGCAATTAGATTAACCTGCTTCTCTGTCGGGTTCCAAATTGTTACTAAGCCTTCTTTAGGGGCGCCCTTTTCTTGATAATTAGTTAACCCAACTACCCTGACCCTAATAAATGGGGTCACTTCTCTCTCCCCTAAGCCAGCATCTTGTAAGGCTTTCCCAATTGCTTTCTCCATGTCCAGTTGCCTTAATGCCTAAAGTCAAGACTTCCTGTGATTAATATCTCTTTCTACATCTAGACAAATTTTCAAGTACATCAACTGAACCTACCTCAACTTTTGATTGATAAGAGGCAAATGATGCTAGTTGCTGTGGACTCATCTCCGCCATTAGGACTTCTGGTTCAGCTGATGTCTCGAGAATTTTCAATATTTTTGCTCCTTCACTATCAATATCAGTATATATGTTAGAACTTTTCATCCCTCTTTGAAACTCAGAAACCATACCCTCTATAATAACAGAACGCCTGCAGCATAAAAAAAAAAAGTTTTAATTATGATAATGTATTTAGCAGGCAATCTAAACTAATTTTGGCCACTGTCAGATTGAAAAATCCTTAAAAATATAAAGTGGTCATGCTGATATGGAGTGGCACTGTTTTTCCCTTTAGGAAAGGGAAAAAAACTAAATTAAAAATCCTTATAAATATAAAGTGGTCATGCTGATTTGGAGTGGCACTGTTTTCCCTTTAGGAAAGGAAAAAAAAAAACTAAATTAAAATATACTAGGTTGATGTATAAAAAAAACAAAATGGATGTCAGTAGAACGGAAGTCACCTCTGGTTATTCAATTGCACCTGTTTAGCCTCCATTCTCTCCGATCTCACAATAGATTTGCCGCCATTACTTAATCTAGAGTGAGAAATGGAGAAAAATTATCAAACTGAAAAGAACCAAATGAACTTCAGTTAAGCAGCAAAAAACGATTGATTCACATTACTTATCCTTGTATAGAACAGGGTATATCCGTGTGACTCCAACTAACACCCGAGGGACAGAACCGCCGTTACTCTTGATGCACCTAAAAGCCAAAGGAGAACCGATTCCCTTACCTATGAAAATATTCAAATAGTTATGCATAAGAAGGCAAAGAGAAACAATTACAAATATGCCACATCAATGTAAATATCAAGCAAATCCAAAAGATGCTTACAGAATCCCAATCGATCAGCCCAGTGAGCTCTATATGTCCCATTTATATGCAATGACAAACTAACAGTCTTCGATGCCTAAAATTTAAGCCAAAATGCGAAGTTTGGTAATAGAAGGGTGTAAAATATTCAACAATTCAACTCCATTAAGATATCTAAAGCCTGCAAGAACCTCGAGGGATGAAACTGGGCCAACCCAACCACATAATCCTGCTCCCCATATCTTAAACAAGAGGAAAAATAAATAGGAAGTGAGCAAAGCCAATCTAAAAGGACTCCAACCAGAGAAAAGAAAGTGAAAAACATGGAAACGGATATCCTACTCGAAGTTTCTGTCCCACAAACAGTTTCCCAGCATCCAGATGCTTTGAAAGTGATATATCCAGAAGCGCATCCACTGAATACCTGTTAAACAAAGATATATTTACCCTTCAAAGGACCTCAAATGTTGAGTGCATAGTAATAAATTTGGCAGTCCCCTACCACCCATCAGTCAGTTCCAGTTTTGCAGAATCACTATGTTCAGCCCCATTTAATGCCAATGAAGGAACCTCAACCTTTGGTTCACAACAGAAGCAGATGGAAGAAATGCATAGAACCATCATTGAAGAAGGTGGTGCGTCCCCTTCCAGAATTCTCTTAATTGCAGATCGATGGCCATGATTTACTTCTCTCTCGTATCTATGAAAATAAGTATTTTGTGGTTGTCACAAATCTCTTCTAAACTCATGAGAAATGTATGGCTTGAAAGAATTCAAATACCTATACTTTAATTCCTCAAGCACATTGGCGACTGACAAAAATTTTGCAGCAGATTTTTCCGGGCAGCACCTCTCATAACATGCAAGTTTCCAAACTATCCACTTGTAATGATTTATAACCCACCTTGATGGATAAAATAGGAAACAGAATCAGTTAATAAAATGCAAAGCGACAGGTAAAAAAAATACTATTTGTATGTAAGAGCACTGATTAAAAAAGTTATTGAAATGACCATAAACTGTAAATATAATTGAGGTTGTTGGCAGCAACAATAAATCAATCTTAACAAAACTTAACCTTTCGAAAATTCACATCATTATGTAAATTACAATGGCAACTGATGCTCCTAACTTTTTATACTTTTACCCTTGCAACATCCATGTCCAAAGTTTGAAAAACCAAAATCTTTTACAGACTTCAATGGATTATCAAACTGACTATTGTAACTCCGGGAAAAAACCTCTCCCAATGAAATATGAAAAGAGACAATGGAAAATTACTCTTTAGAAGCATATTGTGACAAAGCTCCAGACTGGACCAACATGTGATAGAATGCTTCAGCTCCAATGCTATCTAGGCCAGATTCATCGCAAAACATGAACTTATCTGCATTATTTGACTTGATCTGTCTAACTTGATCTGTAAAGTACTCCAACTACGAATAACAATCTTCAGTGATAATAACCACCATCAACCTCGAAAAACATAAATAACTATGTTGAAAATGTATATACCAGGCGCTTATCTGATAAATGTCCTCCAAAATATTCCTTGATATACATTCTAGGAGCCTGGAAAGGATATCTAGTGGAAATTTTTCTTCGACAGCTGGAACTTTCATATGATACAGTCGACAAACCTGTTTGAACATATACCTTGATTGAGAAGCATAAATTTTGATATTAGATGCAAAAAGAAGTAAATTTAAAAGCCTCGTGAATTACCACTGGGAACAGAAGAGACATTCTTGTTCAAAGGGGTGGTGAATTTGGAATTTCGGGGCTTTTTAAATGGAGAAATAGAAATTCCCCTTCCAAGTTTCCTCTTCTCTCCATTAGCTTGCCCGTTATTTGAGTAAGCTGTGCCAATTGTGTTTGAAATATCAGGTAACGGCACACACAATGACCTTTGAAGTGAGTTCATCCTAGAGCCATTCCTTTGAAGTGGATTCATCCTGGAGCTAGTCCTTTGAAGTGGATTCATCCTTGAGCCAGTACCATCATCCAGAGTATTAGCAACTATCGTAGCAGATTCACAGAGCCCATTCCTTACAGGCTTCTGTACATAAGTCGCTTTGTTGTTAAATTTGCAGATGCTGTCATTGTGAACAGCATCAAATTTCTTTATCAAGTTACTCCCCGAAATAACATGTTTTGGATTAATAGATGACTGGACATGGTTTGCAGATGATTTAAAAGGTGAAATGAAAGTTTTTGAGATATGTTTATTTGAGGCTCTAGGATGGGTAAAAGTAGAGTAAAAATCATTTTCCTTGTTTGATGAAGCATCAGCAAATCTACTATCTTCAAAAAACGAGAGGCCCTGATCAACTGCATCCTCCTCATTTAAGAAAGTTTCTAGGTCTGGGTCACCAAGAAGACTCCTTGCACGTTTCAATGCCTCACTGGAAACAGATAGGGATCTTCCACCAGCAGTATGGAATTTAATTGGAAGTGGTTTGGGAGCAGGATTTTGTATTTTAGGTTCCAACAAGTTTATATTCACCTCCGCCAATTCACTTTCTAATATGACAGTCTTGGAAACTAAAGAAGACCTAGGAGCTGGCAAATCATCACCAATAACCCCATTATTTTTCATACTGACTTTCATCCCTGAATGCAATACATCCCGCCACCCAAAATGCTCATTGACTGTGGAAGAATTCCTTGGACATTTAAATCCTTGAAAATTAGAACTACAATGTTCTTCCTCCACTCCCAACAATCTCTTCGCTCTAACCAAGCCAGCAGAAGATATATCAACTGATTTAAAGAAACAAAGTTCATTATTTCTATCATGCACAACAAAACAAAGCTCAAACAAAAGGCCTTTCCATAAGACTAACATTTACAAGCCCATACAACATGGATAATCCGAGACCAAAAAATCGTCAGATTTTAGGTCTGCAGTGAGCTATTTAGGGCTTATATAGCATATTTAATAGTTAAAAAAATACCTGAGAGGAAAAAATCAAAGGAAAAACAGTTACCTGGATTGCCAGAATATTCATCATCACCACCACCAAGAACAGACAACGCTTTGGCAATCGAAGATTGTTTCAGTGCAACCGATTTCCCTAATCCTGTACGGAAAATTGGTGCATTTCCATTATGTTCATTCCCTTTTTCGAGAAGCTTCGAAAAACTAAATTCATTATCTCCTCCACAAGCTTCACCTGCCAAACAAGCAAAACTAAAGAAATCTAATATACTTGAAATTAAAGACATCACTATCAAAAATCTGAAATTATAATTACTAATCAGGCAGCATAATTAACACGAAACCAAAAAATCCCGCCAATTTTAGGTATAACATGAGTCTTGAGGTTTATAAGAAAAATTAAAAAGCTAAAAAATAATCATGCGCTGACATATTTAATAAGCTAAAAGAATACGTAAACGGGGAAAAAATCATTAAGAAATTTAAATTCCCATATTTTAGGAATGCAACGAAGTTGTTGGGGTTTATAGATAATTATGGAGAAAGACGTACCTGCATCATCATCGTCTCTGAGGACAGATAACGCTTTCGCAATAGAAGACTGTTTTAACGCAACCGATTTCCCTGATCCTGTGCGGAAAATCGGTGCATTTCCGTTCTCTAGAAGTTTCGGATATCCTTCACACACACAGTAACACGGTCCATACATAAATACATGTAATATACGAGTATTTATACACATACTGATACAGGGGTGTGTGTGTGCGTGTCGAAATACCTTGGAGTAAGAGATCGCCCATGGAAGGGAGCTGGGTTTTGGAGCTGAGAGGGGAGATTAGGGCTCCGCTTTGTTGAAGTTCGGGTTTCGTGTGGATTAGTTGGCCAGAGACCTCCCATCTGAAATTGTTTCCGGCGTCGGAGAGTATTTTCCACGTCGACATTTTTAGTGTGAGATTAGGGATTTTGTTTTTCTGATGAGAGAGATGACGGTCGATTTTTAGTATGCGCGGGAGGGTGTTGATATTGAAGAAGGCGGGAAAAATTAAATCGAATTTTGATTTCATGGCATATGGGGCTTGGGTTTTCCAGATGGTGATGTAGTGTTATCATGGTTGTTTTTAATGTTATTTTTTTGTTTAAAAATATATGAAAATAATTTAAAAATTAATTTTTATATCATCATACAAAAATAATTTAAAAATATCAATTTTTTTATTTTAAAATAAAAAAATAATAATTTTTTAAAATGCTCTTGAGTCATATAACGGGCTTAGGTTATTGACCTAGGTTGAAATTTTGAGAAATTTTATAATTAACAAAAACACTAAAAGAGAATGGTGTTTTGACTGTTAAATCACTGTTTATTATGACTTATTGGCACTGTTCACTTGCAATTTGATCCGGTGTGTCACGCGAGTTCGTCCACCTTTTTTTTTATCCGGTTGTAAACAGTGTTTTAACGATTTTAACCCCTGAAAACGATAAAAAACACCGCCAAAATCAGGGGCTAAGTCGTCATTGCACAAACTGGGCCGGGCCGGTCTGGTCCGGCCTGCCGGTCTTCTGTTTATTTTATTATTTTTTGAATTTGGCTAAATATGGTTTTGGCCCCCAGTAACACAAAAACGGTTACTTCAGTTCAAGGGCATAAAGGTAATTGACCTTATTTTTTTAATATTTGCCCCTGTGTCTATCAGAACGTGCGAAGCACGCGCCCCACGGTTTTTCGACCCATGCCCTGTTTAGGTGGCGCGTGCGACGTCCAAACGTTGCCGGAGACGCGTTTTAAGGGTCTAGAACGATGCGCCTCCTCCTGGTCTTCCTCCGCAGCGGTGCGTGTCCCTATCCGATGTATGGCGACGCGACGATGGCCGGTTAAAGCTGCTGGCCACGTTTCCCTCTCTCCTGCACGTACAAGTGCAGGAAAGTCCCCCGAGTTGTATACATTTTCACTTCAGTCCCTTCAGTTTTAATTTCGTTTTTTTCCCTAATTTCTGATAGATAAGTTTTGATTTTGTTCGATTGGGTCCTCCGATTGGAATTAAGTCAATGTCAATTTGTCATTTCGGTTCTCCTTCTTTTAATTTCCAGATTGGATTGAAAAACATGAATTAATTCGGTACAGTAGTTTTAATTTATGCAGTTTTATCCTTTGATTATAATTGATAATATATTTGATTTTCATTTCGGTCCTTATACTTTTAATTTTGGATTTTCAACCTTTTATATTTAATGTTCATTTATGGCACAAAATAGTCATTAGGCTATGTTAGTGATTAAGCTTGTTGGGCTGGATCAAACCCAATCTATAAGGCTAGGCTGGTTTTAACACACTTATAAAATGAGTTTGGTTAGGCTTAAGCCCAACCCCATATATGGGTTTAGGCCTTAGGCTAAGCCCATATGGCTAGCCCAAACCTATTTATAAAATGCGTGTTTTGGCCCACCATGTTTTTTCTTTAAACAATAAGTTTTTGTTTGACTTTTAAGGGCCTATTTTCCTAAAATGCTCTTTAATGCCTCTAATTTTACGAAAGGGTGTATTTGAAAAACACATCCTAAACCTTTTATTCTTCTAGCTATAATTTGTGTATATTTGCATGTTTAGACAATATAGATCATTAAAAACTTCAAAACAATTATGAAAAAATTAAGGACCATCTTAAAAATATTTTTGGATCCCTTACATGATTTTTCAATACTTTTAAACGTTATTATGTACACAAATGTGATATTAAAAATACTTAATTTTTCTCTAAAAATTTAAATGAAATTCCTTTGTATTAGAAAGCATAAAAATATATTTTTCTTCAAGATTTTTATTTAATATTGAGTTGTAGGCTTATATTGTAAGATACGAACCTAATACTAAAATACTTAGTTTTCCTATAAACTTTGAAAAAATCTAAAAAATTTAAAAAAAATCACTTAAAAAATCAAAAAAAATATGTTTTTTCGTCCATATGACCAACCTAGAAACACTAACAAGGACCCATTACATGTTCCAAATGATCCAATAATCTGATCTAAGATAAAGACATTGAAAGACGCATTGAATGCATTTTATAGGTTTCAACCAAGTTAGAATTGCAAGGACCATTGGAGTTTCAAGAGGAGATCCTGATACATCTCACCCATGTGCAGGAGAGGTCCAATACAATCTTATTTGAGCCATGAATTGAGAACAACAAGGAAGACTAAAGAATCCTACTACAACTTGGAAACAACATGGGTCACCTTTTCCTTTTGTTTTTAGGATTAAGGGGCTGGATGAAAGGCTATAAATAAGCCTTATTGATAAACACATAAACATAAAAAAAAATTACAAAAAGGAACTCATGAACAATGCTGGAACAGTGGCGACAATGGTAGGACACTAGCGGCGCATCAGCCCATGCGCCACCGTCATTGGCAGCACGTGGAACCACGCGTCACTGCAGATGGACCAGTTGGATGAGGGGACTATATTTGCCTCTTCTATTCCTTCTCTCACAAGAAATGGCCTTCCAGCAACTTGCAAAACAACAACGAACACAAATCAAGATTCTCTTCAGATCTCAGATATGACCTTCTTCTTGGTTTATTCTTCTTCTTCTCTTCTCTTCTCTTTCTTGCCAGCGAGGGTGTTCCCTAATGACTTGCAAATAAAAACAGCCACACAAATGCAAACACAAGAAAAATCAATCGGTTCTTTCCTTCAAATCTAGGCTTTGTTCTTGGTGATATGTTATTCTTCTTTTCAGATCTGCTCTTCTCCAGTTTGTTCTTCCTCTTCCAGGTGGTTGAAGCTAAGATGTGACAGGGAGAGAGGGTGTTGTTGAGGCCGTTGAGGCTGAGGAGTGAGACTGTAGAAGTTGCTGTGGTGGTTGTGTTACCAACCGAGAGAGGGAGCTAGTCTGTTGGGGGAAAGGGTTGACGGGGAAGAGAGTGGGTCTGCTGTGGCTGGAGGCAGAGGGGAAGGGCGGCAGCTGAGGCTATGGTGTTTAATGGGAGGGGAATGGAGGTGAAGGGAAAGTTGGTGTGGCCAGCCGAAACTGCAAGCTTGAGGGTGAAGGCTGGTCGGCCACAGGGAAGGGGCTCAAAGCCAAAGAGAAAAATGGGAAAGAAAAAGATTGTGGGAGGGGTTGCAGCTGCCAAGAGTGGGGCGGCATCTGCAGCCTCAAATGGAGAGGCTAAACTAGGGTTAGGGTTTTTTTGGGGGGTTTAGGGTTTTCTAGGTGGATGTATTTTTTTTTTTTTGGTTTTCTTTCTTGTTGATGAACAACTTTATTTATAGAGTTTTTCATAGGCAAAATTTCAAACACAGCCTTCAACTTGCGCGTTTTTTCTAATTTGGTCTTTGGTTTTTTATTTGCGCAATTTGACCATCAATTGACCATTAAACTCTCCATTTGTTCAATTTTTCCCCTGTACCAAGATCTTTTGGATTTTTATCTTTTTATGATATTTTATTTTGTTTTTCTTCTGAAACCTAAAAATAAATGGGTCAAAAATTGGGTAGCAACAAATAAGGTAGATTATGTTTTCAGAAAAATTATCATAGTTGTGAGGTCTTGTATTCCTCTTTATTCTTAAAAGAACTTCTAGAACCTATCAAGTTAATCTTGTGGCGTTCAAACAACTAAACTTATCACCTTGATTATTGAGAAATTCTTAGGTTTTCTAGGTGTGCATTTCAATCCTTTGTAATCTTGGTTTTCATCTTGTTAGGTGTCGGGTCAAGGCTTAATCAATCTTGTCTGCGCAATCTTGGGGTTCTAAACCATCGTTGCTATTGGGTTTCATCACAACTGTTGATGGAGTTCAAATCATTTGGTATCAGAGCTTTGGTTCTAAGATAAGTTTGACTATCTTTCATGTTTTGTTTTTCTTTTATATATTATTACCTCTTATAGAAGAAGGAAAAAATCTTCCCAAAAAAAAAAGAAAAAAATTATGAAGAAAAAAGAAAAAAAAGAGTGCACAATTCCAGTAAGAAAACTTCTACTTTTCAATCTTGTGTCTCACCTTATTCATGTTAAAAAAAAATCATCAAAAATAAGTGAAAAAAAAAATACATGATTACACTAGGAAAACTTTGTTTCAATCTTGTATCCACCTTATTCAAGTTCTTGGCTTTTTGGTTAGATTTGGTTGTTTCTTATTTTTGAATTATTGTAGGATTATTTTGAATTGGTTTCTAGTAGTTCGATTAAGAACTAAAGAAGACACAAAAGAGTGAAAAAGGCAAGAGCGTGTGAGATCATAAGAGAGTAAAGGCCGTTTAAAGTGAAAACACGAGGGCAAGTATATCAATTCTTGAGTGAAACACGTGAAGGAGTGTTTGTGAGGATTCTAACCTTGTTTTGCAGATTTTAAATATGTCCATTAATCAAGAAGATAGAACCGAAGAAGTTCCATAACCTGCAATTCCAAACCTCCAAATGCAAGCCTTGTTAAGGGAGATGAGGCATATGTTGAAGGCTTAATTAGAACCTATTCATGATAGGTTGGACATGGAAGAAGCAAAGGCTCCCAGGGGACATCAACAAAACATCCCCAATAGGCAGCAAGGTGGTCGTGTTTCATGGCGGAATGTTGAGGAAGAGGCAAAGTCAGAGTTTGATGAGCCATATTTGAACCGAAGCAGGTTTCAACGTGGGAATGAGAATTGAGAAACTAGGATGGGTAGGCCTAGGAGGGATAATGATTTGAAAAACGTAAAGATTAAAATCTCATCTTTTCAAGGTAAAAGTGATCCTGAAGTTTATTTGGAGTGGGAAACTAAAATGGAGACGGTGTTTGATTGTCACAACTACTTGGAGATAAAGAAGGTTAAGTTGGCTGCAACTGAATTAATGGATTATGCCATTGTTTGGTGGGATCAATTACTGATTAATAGGAGAAGGAATAGAGAGCCACCCGTGGACACTTAGGAGGAGATGAAAATGCTTATAAGGAAGCGTTTTGTACCCCACCACTATTATAGGGGATTGTATCAAAAGTTGCAGAGGTTAAATCAAGGTTCCAAGAGTGTGGAAGAATATTACAAGGAGATGGAGGTAGTTATGATCCGGGCTAATATAGATGAGGACCAAAAAGCCACTATGGCTAGGTTCTTGCACGGATTAAATTGTGAGATTGCGGATATAGTTGAGATGCAGCACTATGTTGAGTTGACAGATATAGTGCATCAAGCCATAAAGGTGGAGGAATAATTCAAACGAAAAGGATTGGTTAGGAGGGGACACCCTATGACTACCACCAGCACGTGGAAGACAGTTCCAAAAAGGGATGAGCATCTACAAAATAAGCTAAAATTTAAACACTCTAATAATGCCAAACAAATGACCGCTTCTACTTTAGGTAATACTGAAACTTCAAGTTCTAAAACATGTGATATTAAGTGTTTTAAATGGCAGGGGCGAGGACACATAGCCAGCCAGTGTGTAACCAAAAGGGTGATGGTTATAAACGCCCAAGGAGAGCTTGAGTCGGAGAATGAGGAAGAAGTAGATGATGACGACATGCCACCTTTAGAGGATGCTGATGATGAGCAAAGTGTTGTGGTTGGAGATTTACTGGTAGCAAGACGAGTTCTCAATATGCAAGTTAAGGAGGAAGAAAGTAACCAAAGAGAGAACTTGTTTCATACTCGGTGCTTTGTGAAAAACAAAGTTTATAGTGTCATTATCAATGGAGGGAGTTGCACAAATGTAGCCATTACTTATTTGGTGGAGAAATTGGCCTTAACTACCTTCAAATATCCTCATCCTTATCAGCTACAGTGGCTGAATGAATGTTGCGAAATCAAGGTGACAAGGTAAGTATTGGTGGCATTATCCATTGGTAAATATGAAGATGAGGTGCTTTGTGATGTTGTTACTATGCATGCAAGCCATTTACTCTTAGGAAGACCATGGCAGTACGATCGGAGGGTTACACATGATGGATTCACAAATAGATATTCTTTCACTCATAGAAAGCTACCTATTATTCTTGTGTCATTGAATCCAAAACAGGTTAAAGAGGACCAATTAAAGTTACAAAGATCAAATGAACAAAAGAAAGAAAAAGAAATGAAGGCCAAAATTGAAAAAAAAAATTTAATAAAAAAGAAAGACATAAAAGCATTGATTAGAG
Source organism: Salix dunnii (assembly GCA_015731905.1). Classification (NCBI taxonomy): domain Eukaryota; kingdom Viridiplantae; phylum Streptophyta; class Magnoliopsida; order Malpighiales; family Salicaceae; genus Salix; species Salix dunnii. The sequence continues at coordinate 12,694,155 of CM027672.1, forward strand.
AGAAAAAAAAAAGAGAAGGGATTTCGGCCATAGTGAGAGCAAGAGAGGAAAAATTTAGTTAAATTGCAAAAAAAAAGTGAGATCAAGACAGCATTATTTTCACACCAACCCCTAATTATACTCATGTACAAGAAGGCTCTTTTATGTACTAATGATATCGCTGATACTTTGCCGAGCAATATTGTTTCTCTTTTGCAGGAGTTTGATGATGTCCTTCCTGAAGAGGTACCTTATGGATTACCTCCAATCCGAGGGATTGAACATCATATTGATTTCATATCAGGTGCGTCAATTCTAAATCGACCTGTTTATAGGAGTAATCCAGAGAATATAAAGGAACTTTAGAGGCAAGTAGGTGAATTATTGGACAAGGGATATATGCGTGAAAGCATAGTCCTTGCGCGGTTCCAATGCTATTAATTCCTAAGAAGGATGGAGCATAAAGGATATGTGTTGACTATCAAGCCATCAACAACATAACAGTAAAGTATCGCCATTCTATTTCTAGATTAGACGACATGCTGGATGAATTGCATGGTTCTTGTGTCTTTACAAAAGTGGATCTTAAGATTGGATATCATCAAATTATGATGAAGGAAGGTGATGAATGGAAAACTGCTTTTAAAGTGCACATTTTGCACGGATAATTTTGTGTTTCTTGGTTTTGTTGTTAGTAAGAAAGGAATTGAGGTAGACGAGAAAAAGGTTAAAGCAATCCAAGAGTGGCCAATGCCTATAACAATCAGCCAAATGAGGAGTTCTCACAGCTTAACTAGCTTCTATAGACGGTTTGTGCATGATTTTAGTAGCTTAGCCACACCTCTTACTGAAGTCATCAAGAAAAATGTGTCGTTTAAGTGGGGGGAAGAACAAGAAAAGACATTTAGTCTAATCAAAGAAAAGTTAACTAATGCACCTTTGCTTGTTTTACCTAACTTTGCTAAAACTTTTGAAATTGAGTGTGATTCCTTAGGAATGGGTATTAAAGCTTTTTTGATGCAAGAAGGTCATCTAATTGCTTATTTTAGTGAAAAGTTGAGTGGAGTAGCCCTAAATTACCCTACTTATGATAAGGAGATGTATGCCTTGATAAGGGCTTTGGAAAATTAACAGCATTATCTATGGCCAAAGGAATTTGTGATTCACACGGATCATGAGTCTTTGAAATATTTGAAAGGACAACAAAAATTGAACAAACGCCATGCCAAGTGGGTGGAATTCACTGAAATATTTTCTTATGTGATCAAATACAAGCAAGGTAAGAAAAATATGGTAGCTGATGCATTGTCCCAAAGGTATGCTTTACTTTCCATTTTAGATACAAAATTGCTAGGCTTTGAATACATTAAAGATTTGTATGCATAAGATTTTGATTTTGGTGATGTTTTCAATGCATGTGAAAAAATGACATTTAGTAAGTTTTATAGGCATGAAGGATTTTTGTTTCGAGAAAATAAACTATGTGTGCCTATGTGTGGTTTGATGGGTCATTTTTGTGTAGCTAAGACAATAGAAATTTTGCATGATCATTTTTATGGACTCATATAAACGTGACGTGGAAAGATTCTATGAGAAGTGCATCACTTGTAAACAGGCTAAGTCTAAGTTGAAACCTCATGGTTTGTACACCCCTTTGCCAATACCTAGTGAACCTTGGACTGACATTTCTATGGATTTTGTTTTGGGATTACATAGGATTAGGAGGGGAAGAGATTCAGTTTTTGTGGTGACAGATAGATTTTCTAAGATGGCACACTTCATTGCTTGTCATAAAACTGATGATACATCACATATAACTGATTTGTTCTTCAAAGAAAATGTTAGGTTACATGGCATGCCTAGGACCATCGTTTCTGATAGGGATGCAAAGTTTTTGAGTTACTTTTGGAAGACTTTGTGGGGAAAGTTAGGAACCAAGTTATTGTTTTCTACTACTTGTCATCCATAAACAGATGGTCAAATTGAAGTAGTGAATAATACTTTGTCTACTTTGTTACGTGCTATCATTAAAAAGAACTTGAAAACATAGGAAGATTGTTTGCCACATGTTGAATTTTCTTATAATAAAAGTATACATTCAGCAACTAAGTTTTCACCTTTGAAATGGTTTATAGTTTTAACCCTTTGTCACCATTGAATTTAACTTCTTTACCATTGAGTGAATGTGTGAACTTAGATGGAAAAACAAAGGAAAAATTTGTAAAGATGATTCATGAAAAGGCACAACTGAACATTGAAAGGAGGACTCAACAATATGTCCAACAAGCCAACAAGGGACGCAAGAAGGTAGTGTTTGAACTAGACAATTGGGTTTGGTTGCACTTAAGAAAGGAATGTTTTCTAGAGAAATGATGTTCAAAACTCTTACCTCGGGGTGATGGACCATTTCAAGTAGCAGAACGCATCAATGATAATGTTTACAAACTTGACTTACCAGGTGAGTATAGTGTTAGTGCAAGCTTTAACGTTTCTAATTTATCTCCTTTTTTATTTAGGTGATGATTTTAGGACAAATCCTTCTCAAGAGGGGGAGAATGAGGCAGACTTAAGAGCTGGACTTGTTGATCATACACACGAGGATGGGGCTGAATTTGTACAAGACCCTTTGTCGCTTCCAAGTGGTCCAATTATAAGACTTAGAGCCAAACGTTTCAAGGATGCACTAAATGGGTTAATCCAAGAGATTTAGGCTGATTCTAAACAGAACAAGAAGGGGTCAAATAATAATCAAAACTTAGTCCACATTATCAAAGCAATTGAAGAGGCTAATAACTATGTAAAAACATTTCCAACATGATTTGACCATCAAAGGACATGAATTTGATGAGTTCTAAGATATTATATAGAGGATTAAAGATGGTCTTGAATGGTTATGTTAAATACATTGAATTGAGTCATTTAGCTATTTATGGTTGTCTCTAGAAGTCTAAGGGGCCTAAAAACATGAAGACTTGTTTATTTTGATGTCTGTGCTGTTTTAAAGCTTTAGTTATGACTTTTCATATTCTTAGAGCGTTCTTCCAAGTATATAGATGGGTATTTCAAAATGAATAAGATAGATTATGTTTTCAAAAAAATTATCATAGTTATGAGGTATTTTGTACCTCTTTGTTCTTAAAAGAACTCCTAGAACCATTTGATGTGAACCTCATGATCACGTGGTCACGCAACCCACAACGAAGAATGAGATCTAAACCCGAAAAGCCGAAATAGGTCTGATAGGAGTGTGTCACAATAGAAACCTGCCTCAAGGCACCAACACTATTGGAAGGAGTAGAATGATGCCACAAAGCCAGTTAATCTTCAATAAGTCGGATTTAGTTCGTTCAAGAACTAAAGAATGCAACATAAACTGAAAAGTTCAGAATCAATTTCATCAATGACTACCGAATTTATTAATAACATGAGCTTAAATAGTTTTTTAAAAACTAACCCTAATGGACCACTTATATGAACTGGTATTTCATTCAAGAACTAAATAATACAAGAATCACTCTCACACATAAATTGAAAAGTTCAGAATCAATTTCATCAATGATTGTCGAATTTATTCCTAACATGAGTTTAAATAGTCTTTTAAAAACTAACCCTAATGGACCCCTTATGTGGACTTAAATGAGGTCCACTCAAAAGTGGCCCAAAACCCCAAATTAAAAAACTCATAACCCCAAATTAAAAAGCCTATAACTTAATGCAAACAAGCCTTGGATCCTAGCTAAAAACAAAGTCTTAATTTAAGCCCAAACAAGCCTTGGGTTCTAGCTAACAAAATTTAAGGAAGCCCATCAATCTTATTTATAGCCTTCCAATCAGCCCCTTAATCCTTACTGGTGTTTCTAGACCGGTTCGCATCACCTATTAAGTTAATTTTGTGGCGTTTAAACAACCAAACTTATCACCTTGATTGTTGAGAGATTCTTAGGTTTTCTAGATGTGGCGTTTCAATCCTTCGTAATCTTGGTTTTCATCTTGTTAGGTGTCGGGTTAAGGCTCAATCAATTTTGTATGCGTGATCTTGGGGTTCTAAACCATCGTTGCTATTGGATTTTATCACAATTATTGATGGAGTTCATATCAACGGGCACGAGAGGAAAAAGTGAGTTAGAGGAAATTGATTGTTATCATGCCAATGCGTGATGACAATGGTAATGGGGCCAATTTTATGGGGAGTCCGAGGAGCTGAGGACTGAGGAAGAGGAGTCTGAGGAGCTGAGGAGGAAGAGAGGTGTTGGGGATTGATTTTGAGTGAAAATTGACATGGGAGAGGGGGTGTCGGGGCTTCATTATTTTTTTAATTTTTTCTGAAACGAATCATTTCAGCTAGTATTTCTGACCGAAATACTTAGTACAAGCTAAAATTTAAACTAATACAAAAATAATATCATTTTATTTTATATTTTTATTAATACAAAATATCTAGACTATTTTAGCTGAAATAAAACAAAATTAATAACCCTTAGATAAAACCGTTGGATTCGCATCCTACGGTGCAGTTTCTTAACTATGCTGACAAAAATCAGCACAAAAAAGAAAATACCTGCGATAATAATATTTTATCGACGTCATGATAAAAATAGAAATTGGGCCACATTGCAATCCATCAATTTCCGGCCACTCTAGCCCATAGTCCATTAACAACTTTTGTTAACCAACGACACGTACAATGATCTCCCCATTTACTCTCACCGGTTCTTTTCACCGTCCCAGTGTACGGCGACTCTCTCTCTCCACGTAGAAACCCCACATAGCTTATTGCATTATCAGCTGATTTTCAACGCTGATAAATATAATTCTTTCTCTGATCAATCTTATTTTCAAAATCAATGTATAACTGCTAGTTTTTCTATATATATATATATGCAAGAAGGTGGGTTTCTAACTGAATAAGGTGCTTTTGTGGTGAGATCTGGTCTCCGATAAAATGAGTTTTCGTTCAATTTCATGTTAGTGCATCTTAATTGTTTTTTTTTTCCTCGTCCGTGATGTTTTAGTTTTGCAAAGTTGAGGTAAGGTTTTGATGTAAATTATGACATGGGAATGTGGTGATTGTCTGTACAAGGGATTTTATTTACTTGGGTTATTTGCTAAATCTGGAGGCATTGTAAATATCTTTGCCTTGTTCCGAATATTTGAGCTTTTGGGGAGTTAGTTTAAAATATTGGGTTGTGAATATATGGATAAAGGTAAGGCTTGGAGATGGGTTTTGGGTTTGGTATACATATTTTCTGTTGCAAATATATGGATAGCAGCTAGTTTTGTGGTTCAATCTGTTGTAGATGCTGGTGTTTCACCATTTCTGGTTACGTACATTTGCAATTCGTTGTTTGTGATTTACATTCCGATGGTTGAAATTGGACGCTATTTGGAGGATTCTTATGGTAGTCTACTGTTATGGAGGAATAAAAAGAGTAACTCTTTGCAAGAACTGGGAGAGTCAGAGCAGGCCATTCTTCTTGGAGATGGTTATTTGGGGGTAAAAGCAGATGAGTCGAATCCATCTGTGATTATGGAAGATGGCATAAGTAGTCTTCATGAGAAAACTGTTGAATCAAATCTGGAATCTGTTTCAAATGAGCTTGAAAGGACCTTGCCTGTGCAAGCAGATGAAGCTGTTAATAATGGAGTTGATGAAAATGGGCGATGGACTCGCACTAGGGTGGCTAAGGTCAGCCTGCTCATCTGCCCATTTTGGTTTTTGGCACAGCTGACTTTCAATCTATCATTGAAGTATACCTCTGTAACAGTAAGTGTCTTTCGATATTGTATCATGTGTGCATCCGTGGTTCATCAGACTAGTGTAATTAAATCCTTATCCTTGCTGTGTGCAGTCAAATACCATTTTAAGCAGTGTTTCCAGCCTTTTCACCTTCGTTGTCTCGCTAGTGTTTCTGGGTGAAAAGTTCACTTGGGTGAAGCTTTTAAGTGTTCTTTTCTGCATGACTGGTACTATAATTGTCAGTTTGGGCGACACAGAAACTGGTTTAAGTGCAAATTTTTCAAAACCTCTGCTTGGAGACATTCTAGCTCTGGTCTCAGCTGGATTGTATGCTGTGTATATTACACTTATTCGAATGAAGTTGCCTGACAATGATGGAAAAAGTGGGCATGCCAGTATGGCACAGTTCCTTGGATACCTAGGGCTTTTCAACCTCGTCATTTTCCTTCCAGTTGCCCTCATTCTTGATCTCACCAATCAAGAGCCTTTTTGTAAGCTGACATGGAAGCAGTTTGGTTTAATTGTTGGCAAAGGTTCGTATTTTAGTCATTCTTGCTCAGTATCCGGATTCAAAGTTCTATTTGTTGTTTCACCTCAAAAAACTGTTATTGTGCATGTTGCTAGGATTACGTATCTCATACCTCTTCTATTATCTCTGCTTATGATTTTTGGTCGCTTAAACTCTACAAATTTGAAATTATACCTTTTGTGATGGAGTAACCATGTTATACTTCAGTGATTTTTCATCAAGCAAGAAGCTTTTTTGATGGAGTAACTATGTTCTCTTTCTTCTCTTTCTCCTATTTTATCTTCTTTCTTGTTGTACTGTTCTGCCGCTACATTGCTTCGGATTAATGTTCACAACCTAATTTCTCCTTTTTTCTTCCTAAACAAGCTCTATTCTACCCTATTTCCACGAAAAAAAACCCTAGCTCACCACAAATCCTTTGTAGAGTAGAAATCTCAAATCTGTCCTGCATCATTTTGCCAATGGTAGAATGGGTCCATGTTGCCTTGCTCACCTAATCTTCTTAATAGTTATTCAACTTCGCGGTCATTTCCCTGTATTTACAGAGCAAACTCTGTAATATAGTTGACAAATAGGTTATATTTGTGTAGAACAGTGCAATTTTTATTGTCGACATTGTCATGCTGTAACTGTATACATTATAGTGAAGCTACGTTTAATGATTGCCTTCGTAACTAATGTTAGTAGTATAGTTGGAACATCAGTCTGATATAGTGATAGTGGTATCTTTTTTTGGTTGTTTGATCATATTTTAGACAATGAAACAGGAAATTCCTTTCCAAGGTTGTGAGGCTTTTTTCTTTCCTCGAATACTTGATCAAAACTTATTCTCTTCCTTAACATGAAAACACCCTTTTCAGGAAATTAAGACCTGGTTATCACTTAAGAACATTGGAATTGGGGTGTTAATGATTCTGGGTCTGGCTTACGTGCTGTGTTGTGAAGTAGTTCATTATATGATTACCTTTTATCATAAGGAACACTGGCTCATGCACCCACACCCATGTGCTCTCACATATACACGTACATATAAAAATCTCATTAAGTTCAGTTTAAGGGTTGCTATGTGAATATGAATGGGCGCAATTAATTGTCTTTTTTTTTTTTTTTAAAGAAAAAGGTAATCATTAACGGGGAAGAAAATAATGCAAACACTGAAATTATAGAGTTTGAAGGTTTTCATATATTCTCATGGTAATGTTATATCAATTATATTTATGTTTAATTAAATTACTTCACATTGCTATATATAAAATCTCTTCACTGTATTTTTTTCATGAAAAAGATTCTTATATTAGTAAAAATTCTTAAATTTTAAAATGATGATCCAACTTAAAATATAAGCTGTCAAACACAGGCTTTTTGACTAGTTTCACTTGAAAAGTGTGCATTATATATTATTGTCCATCATAAAAGAACGCATCATTATTGTATATTTTTTCCTCTTTTATCAAAATAGTAACTTTTTTTATATTGATGATATTATAAGAAATAGAGATCTATTTCTTTAAATTTTAGAAAGCTATACAATTGTTCTTTCAATAAATTGTGACAACTTCTTATGCTATGAGCATAATATCATAGTACCTAGCCCCATTTCCTGATATTCACTCTTCTAAAGAAAAAAGATGTGCAATTACCCGTCTTGTTTGTTTCGTGGAGCTGTATGATAATCTTTAGATTATGTGGGTGATCTGATTTTGAGAAAGCAAGCTACATGCGTAAAAATTACTTGAGCCCTCTCCTTTTTTTCCATCTTAAACAGGTTTGTTGGATAACGTGCTGAGTGACTATTTATGGGCTAAGGCTGTCCTTCTAACAACCACTACAGTAGCAACAGCTGGTCTTTCAATTCAGGTTCCACTGGCTGCTATTGTCGACTCCTTAATCGGCAATGCCCCTCGTCTCATGGATGGCCTTGGGGCTTTAGCTGTATTGATTGGGTTTGTTGGCATCAACATTCCTTCTGATGCTTTTAGCAGATCGAAAGGAACCAGTATTGAACTAGAAAACGAAATTGTCAGATCAACTGATCAAGATCGGGCATCACTCCCTCAAGACACGGTTAGTATTTCATAGTTTATCGTCAGCAATGTTGCAAATACAAACACACAAATACAGAGTTTCAGAGCACTGATTAGTGAAATTATACCGTACTGTACTACCCAAAGATATTGTTGAAATGTAGCATGGATCGGCTGATTCTTTAAATTTAGATTCATAGAAGAAATTGTCTTTGTGAATCACTTCTTCAGTCTCAAAGAGCTGTGGACTGTTGACGATAACGAATGTCTGTCTTGACCTTGATGCTTTGATCATAGGAACAATGTCCATGGTCAAATGGCAACAGGATTTGAGTATAATGGTTCACTTATGCTATTTTATCCAAATCTCGAGGCTCCAATAGTTATTGTGCCGATACAGTGAATGCTCGTATTCTAGGCTTTTCTGTGTTAATACCACAATGCTGTTATGCTTCATGAGATACATCTATGCTGCTGCTCTCTGAATTCCGATACAGTGAATGCAGTTTTTAGCCACGACTGAACTATTTCTACCAGTCACCAAATCCTGATTCCATAGGTTAGTCAAGTAAATTTAATCACCTCCCACATATTAGTACTAATATAAAAAAAATATCAAGATAATTTTTCTTCTATTTTCCCCCTAAACAACCTTTTATGATCATTTCTTTCTTTGAGAATATTATCGGTGAGAAAGGCAAGAACGAGAGAGAATACAAAGCACGTTATCTCAAGTCTATTCGATTTTCTCAAGTAAACTATTTATAGATTCATTAATGTTCCACTTCTACCTTAATTTTTGAATTTAATTTTTCACTTTTTGTAAGTTTTCCAAAGCTTTTTAGAGATATTATAACATCGTAAAAGTAATAAATGAGGGTCAATAAAAAAAAACTAAGATTTTTGTTTGTTATATTATATAGTGATCATTTGGTATTGTGGTTAATGTTACTTTTGAAAGTGCTTTTCCATTCATAAATGTATTAAAATGATATTTAAAAAAAAAAATGTTTTTGACATCAAGATATGAAATAATCTAAATACACCAGAATATTTTAATTTAAAATAAAAAAAATTATATTTTTTAAAACACTATTGAAACGCAATGCCAAACATGACTATAATCTAAGGTGAAATTGAAACTTGACACTAAACTTTGAAACTTGAGGCTAAGATAAAACTTTGAAACATTAAAAAGAATACTAGCGACACCTCTTGGAAAAGAGAATGTTGTCACTTTCAAATAAAAAAAAGAAGAGGAAGAGAAAACTCTTTATGACTTTTTTTTTAACTCTAAGAGAGAAGACATCAAAACTAGAAATTTAGAGAACATATAAAGAGATTAGTAGTATAAAACATTAATGAAGCAAAAATTCAAGAAAACAAGAGTTAATTCAAGGAAATTAAAGAAAAACAAGAAGAATTGGAGAAGAAGGGAAATCATTCAAGAAATATCATATCCATATGCAAAAGGGGTCTAGTACATCCTTATTTGGGTCATGAAATGAGGATAATAAAGGACACAAAAGAATCATACTACAACTTAGAAACAACATAGGTTGCTATCTTTTCCTTTTCTTTCTAGGATTAGGGGCTATAAATAAGCCTTGAATCAACTCTCTAATATTTCACTTCCTTTTTTTCTTCTCATGGCATAACATCGATTTAGTATTAGAGGTTTTATTTTATTTTGTTAGCTACAATCCAAGGCTTATTTGGGATTAATTAATATATATTTTTAGCTAGAATCCAAAGCTTATTTAGATTAAGTAATGAGTTTTCTAATTTAGAGTTTTGGGTCAGTTTCAGTAGACCTCATTTAAGTTCATATAAAGGGTCTATCAGGGTTATTTTTTCAAGAACTATATAAACTCATGTAAGCTAAATTTCAATAACCTTTGATGAATATTGCTACCAAAACTTTCAATTTTTAAGTGTGAGAGTGATTCTTGCATTCTTTAGTCTTAAACAAGCTAAATCTGACTTTTCAAAGATTAGCTGACTTTGTAGCGATATTCTACTCATTCCAATAGTGTTGGTGCCTTAAGACAGGTTTTCATTGTGTCACACTTCTATTAGACCTACTTCATCATTCGGGGATTAGATCTCAGTCTTGATTGTGGGTTGCGTGACCACATGGTCATAAGGTTCACATCAATTGGTATCAGTGCTAGGCTCCGAAACAAGGTCATATCCTTCTGTTATTTTTTTTAATGTTCCTTAAAGTTTTTCAGTGTTTGTGTTAATCTTCTTGTTCTTCGTGTCTGCGTCATCTAAGTAAAAAAGAAGGATCATATCAGTATATTAAAAAAAAAAAAACAAAGAGAGAGGGATTATTTGAAATTTGCAGGATCATTTAATTTTTGTTATAGAAAACACAATTTTGGGTGAATCATAAGAAAACCACATTCAAATCAATTGATACTTCATATTTAGTCTGTTTGGGGTGAGATCATGAATTGTTATTTATTGGGTAGGGGTTTGAATCCAATAGTGTTGGTGCATGGGTATAAGTTATCTTTGTGTCATACTTTTATCAAACCTGATTTACGTGGCTTTCAGGAACACTTTGCATGTGGGTTGCATCTTTGTGTCATACTTTTATCAAACCTAATTTACGTGACTTTCTAGAATACTTTGCATGTGGGTTGCTTGATCACATGTTCAAGAGGTTTGCATCAAGGAGGTCATAAACATCAAGCAAGGAATAAGAAGAAAATTTCTTGATTTGTTAGCATTTGGAGCTTAATTTCTTTAGGGTAAGGTATCTAAACACTAAATTGGCAAGTTCTTGTGATAATTGTTAAGTCTCCATTATTCTTCATTCAAATTAATGGAAATGAAAAACTGAATGAAATCGATGTTGATGACATACAATAGGATTGAAATAACAAGTAATTTTGAAAGAAAAATGATGCCTCCTTTTAGTGTAGGTGTAGGTGGTCAGCCATTGAGGTGAGTTAAAGAGGAGTGAATCATTTGAAATTTTGATTTGATGATATGTATGTTTATGAAGTTAAAATAATGAAAATACATGGAGGATAATCAAGAAAGGATTACAAAGGTAGAGGGTTGTATTAAATTAATATCCAAATAAAGTTGGGTAGACATATTTTGAAGGTGTATTGACTTCAATATAATATATAGAACATGGAAAAAAAATTGATTTTGATAAGGATAAATTAAATTGATAATGTGGGGGTGTTTATAAAATTATTGATGAAACTAGATAATTTTGTCTCTTGGCATCATAAGAGGTATTTGAACATGAAAATAAAGGAATTTGGATATGGTTTTAATGAAACTTGTATACCTAGATGTTATCTATCCAAAACAACTGCCTTGCACGATTTTGAATTTTATAACTTCGGGTAAACAACCAAGAGGGGGTCAAAACAAACCTTGTGGGATAGTTTTTCACCCACTTTGAAATGGTTAGTTCTGAGGACTTTAAAAAATAACTTATGAGAACAAGAGGTATACCTTGTAGGATGGTTTTTCACCCACTTTGAAATGGTTAGTTCTGAGGACTTTAAAAAATAATTTATGAGAACAAAAGGTATAAAAAAAATGTATATGGGAGGGGAATAGTGCATGGAGTAGGGGGAAGTAGTGAGTATGATCTTGTGTTTTGTGATTTTTTTAGTTGTTCTATTAAGTTCTCTCCACATGTTAAAGACTCAAGTATTTATACACATCATCATATGAACTTACCTCAAGAGTAGTGATGGAAAATAATTGATTTCCATGACTTGAAAAGATGAATTGTTGGTTGTTGTGTCATTGATGAAAAAGGTTGATGGTTATAGTTGATTGACAAAAAAAGCAGATGCCCTTTACAAAAACAGGCTGATAAGAGATACACATTAATGAGAATAGTAAACACCTTACGACCAATTCAATTCATGCTTAATTATAGAAGAGCATGATGGTCGAACTAACTTTCTTAGAGATTGTAACTCATGGTGTATGCCGATTGAGCTTCTTAGGAATTTATAAGGGGAGACCATGGTCCCAAAATTGGTTCCGACGAGGTCTAGTTTAAAGCGAGTGCTTGGACGGAAGAGCAGTATAGTTGGGCTGGCCAACTAGATTGGTATGTTAATATTAATTTGGTATCATCAAGTGTTAGAAAAGAATGCAATAAACAATTTGTCTAGGATCCAAGGATGTTGCGGTAAACTAACTATTATCCAAGAAATAGAACTTGAATCTGAAAACTAGGTAGGATATTTTACCTAGCCTAAATCTGAACTTGAAAATCAAAATGATTTATAGGCTTGGTTGACCTAAATAAGTATATTGAGAGGGAGACAGAAGGGATTTCTTGTTTTTGCCAAAAGTTTTAAAATAGAAGGGAAGGTGATAATTCAATGTCTGGGAAGAGGCGGTGTAGTCTTGGAGAATCAGTAGGCATGTGGTTCGGTAACATAAATATTTGTAAAGAGAGCAAGCAGAAAACGCTGTCAACGGAAACGACCAGCTACCTGCGAATCTGACGCTTTCTTTATGAGCTGCCTTCTATAATACACGCACTAACAAACGCGATCGATCGAAATGCCTAAACTAGCAAGATTGCATTAAGTTCTTTCATTGCCAAGTTGACCAGAGGCTGACCGCAAGCTATCAGGCCCAGTAGATCCATGCAGCCCTTTACATAATTTGGAGCTACATAAAAAACTCCCGAGTTCATGAAAACTTGAGAGAATGTTTTTGTATCTCATATCCATAATAGATGTTTTTTACATTACTTTTATGATCTTAAGCACAATCATCCTGTTATGCTATTACGCGAATGGAACAAATAGCAGCTGTGTATATCTATAGCTACTTACAGCAAGTCGAACATTGATTTCGACCAAGGTAATTAGATCCCTAATTTTGCCCTTGTATCTTTGATCCATGTTAATATCAAGATATCAACAAAGACAACAAAGACAACTACAAATATTATTGGTTCTTTGACGAGTCTCCCTCAGAAACTTGGTTTGTGGTGGTTGGTGAGCTGGTCAACGAAGTGCCACTCGAGACAGAAAAGGTTGGTGTTGGAGCTGTGGACAACAATGATGATGGGGAAGCAGTGCCTGTGACAGATGCATCAATGGCAGAAGGCAGTGAAGTTGATTGGGGAGCCTTGTCCTGAGATGCATGCATATTGATCTTTATCCTGCATTGCGAAGACATAAGAGTCATTTTTGGATTTCATATGAGATATTGCTACATGGTTCAATCATGGCTAAAGGGTATGACAGCAAATCAAGAAACAAGGAGGTTCTTTAAATTTGCTCAAAATAAAATGGATACCAAAGCTGCTCCAATTCATCTTTTATAAACCGACCTAAAATAAGATGAAGAACCTTTGAATTGTCACACAGAGCAATTCCATTACTTTGCAGATTTCACATATGGAAACAAAGCAAATAAAAGGAGAGAAACTTGATTTTTACCTGTTGTGGATATTGACGTACTCATCAGTTTCATCCAAGATCTCCTCCTGACACAAGAAAACATTAGCACGTTTAATGTTGAGATTAAGACCTCTTTAGCTGCCTCAGCTCTTCCCTAGGAATGATAATACCATATAAGCAGTTTCGATTACTTGTCCCTGATATTTGAAAGTACAACAATAGGCAACAGTCTCACATTTTGCCTAAGCACTGTTTCAGTAGAGTCTGGAACTATTCCATGTCATAGGAGATGAAATTCCATTGTGAAAATGTCACTATCATCTCATCAATACAAGGAAGATTTGTTCAATGATACATAACTAGAGCCAGACGCTGGTGGGTTCAAAACCCTGAAGTTTGATCCCAGTACCAGTCAGGCCATAATATGTATGCCTCCATTGTAATCAGGCCATAATATGTATGCCATGGAATAATGATTGCAACTTTACCTGAAGAAGTTCTTCGATGACATCCTCCATTGTAATCACACCAACAACTTCTTCATTGAATGGGAACTCTGGAATGGGAGCCTTCTCAACGTCCAAAATGCAAAAGGAACAACCTTTATGTCGCTTCTTATAGGCAGGATTAAAAGGTGGACTCTTCTTAATCCGCTGGCCTCCATCATTCTTAGTAGCAGCAGTCTGATTATCATCCGAGTCCAAAGCAGACTTCTTATTTGGGATAGCAGAAGTAGAGCCAGCCTCACTATCACCTGGCAATAATCAATCAAAAGGTTATTTCAATGCAATAAACCAGGCATCCTACAGAAGTGAAGAATGCTTAATTCACCTTGCAGTATGAATCATCATAGAATCAAATAAAGCAGCTGGTGAGGTATTATCATTGGCAAAACTACAAGTTTCAAGTTTCAACAAAGGAAAAAAGAAGGAGAAAGATTTGCTGTTATATAAGTATGGATCATTGACACTTGACAGCCATCATTCTTGCAGTTTATAAGATCTCACCTTTCCCATGTGAAGTTTCAGTTTTGCCCCTCTTCCTACAGCTGTCCTTGAACTCATTCTTCGATGTATCTTTATTTCCATTCAAATCTTTGTATACAACAGCAATGTGGCTGTGACCCTTCTGAAATTCATTTAGGATGTCATATAGAGGCAAGTCTTCAGAAACCCTGTAGAATGAACAAACAGCAAGAGAAGAATAAGCTAAGCTCCTTGATACAAAGCAAACTATATGTAACTACACAAATAAGCTAGTACAATCAATTGACTCAGGTTGTAGTTGCAGTTCATGTCCCAACTCTCACACCATTATCCCATGTTGAATCACACATCAAAATGTTTTTCATTAAATAAGATAAACAAAGAATTCAAGGAATAGACATACCGCGGAATTTTCCTTATGATCATTTTTTTTAGAGGAACTGCATCTTCCGGATCAACTGCTAAAAGGTTCTTCACCTTCGCCCATGTGGAAATAATAAGTTCCAGGGAATAGAGTATAGAAAAAAGTGCATCAACTACAGACGAAATAATTTACAATGGGTAGGAATGCTGTAATAAACTCCAGGGAAAATAATGAAAGGTTAGGATTGTTGAGTTAACAAACTGCATGCCAACTTTACACCTTAGTGCATGGGGTTTGGCCTAACAATCACCTGATGTTTTATAAAATCTGAGTGTCAACATTAACAAAGAATAAAGAACCAGAACAAAGGAAAAAGGAGCAAGTTTTAGAATCTAATCTCAATCAATAACAACAGAAACACTATCATGTGTGGTATGCCATCATTCACGAACAACAAACTTTTCTTGATATCTTCAATGAAGAAATGCGATTACCAGAAAGAGTCCAATAATATTTGTTGGTTTTCCTGCATAAACTGGTACTCTACTATGGCCCATCGTCATTATTGCATTCAATGTTTCCCTAGATTGCACAGATAGCTTTTGGTCAGAAAAAAAAAAGAAAAATGAGTGAAACATGATGGCGAGAATTGGCAGGAATTCATAAACCCACAAATTAAGGGTTGCATCCAGATCAAGGGAAAATGCCTTCGATATGGGAGTCATTGCATCTTTTGCAGTCTTTTCAGTCAATTCTAGTGCACCAGTAATTATAGTAGTTTCATCATGTGTCAAGTCCCCGCCTCTCCCTGCCTATATGAGAAAAGTTTTTTGCATATTAGAAACCATGAACGGAGGACTAGGTCCGTAAATTAACTGAAGTATGATGTCCATAAGATGGGCACAGACTTGAAAACACATGCCCCAAGGATTATGTTTCCCTTATAATTTCTGGCTTATGTAAGCTTCCAAAGGAGACAGTTATAATTAGTTTCAAATTAAATTAAATACCTCATTGCCGTGAAAATTAACAAAAGTTTTGAGCTCTGCTCTTCGTAAAAGGACAGCGTGTCCCTTGCCAAGCATCCAATCCAGAACCTGCACAGGACAGAGCATTTATGACAAACATATCAACACATAACAAACTCAACAGCAATATTGATGAAGGAGGCTCTTAAGAAAAAATATTTTTCCTTAAAAACTCCAGAATCAAATAATATATGGTTCCTCACAACTATACCAATTTGACAGTAGCCAAACTAACTTGCACAGAATAAAAATTTGCTAATCAAAATCTCAGAACCAAAAACCCACTATACCTTACTAATTGGATAAGAAATGGGAAAGAATAGCAAAAGAAGAGCACGGACAAGAGGCGCCAACGTTGCTCCAACAGTCAAGCCATACCGAGTACAAACTGCTTGTGGTAATATCTGTCATCAAATAACCGTAAGCATAAAAACCCAGAAGATTCCTTTCTAAACATACCAAGCAGATAACTTCTAAAATGGGAACAGATAAAATACTCTCAAGTTAACACTTCAATCATGATCTACCTCTCCAAACATTAATATGAGTGTCACTGATACTAAGATTGCAGCCCAAGGAGGCACAAGCTTGTCCAAGAATATAGGAAGAGCCTTGAAAGAAGACAAAGAGACAAACATCAGTATAAATAAACAGCACAAAATTAAAACTTAACAACTTTTTAGTCAAGAAAACAAGAACCCGTTATATATATTTAGAACTACCTCCATTGCTAAAGAGTTCCCGATCAAAAGAGTACATAGCAAAAGATGCTGATTCTTTACCACTGGGAGTATTTTAGCTGCCACAAATCATCACGTCTTCAACCACTCAAGAAGTATAGTTAAGTGATTTAACAGCGTAATCTAAACGCAAATTAATTGCTAAAAAAAGGGGGGGGCATTTATTTTCAAATTGGGATTGTGGGAGTACCGGCGTGGATGCGATCCTGAGGACGGCCAGACTTGATGAGAACTTCAAGGTCTACAAGGCCCAAAGACATGAGACCAAGAGTTAAGCCAGCCATCAAGCCAGCAAAAGTCACCAATCCTATTATTATTACCATATACAACATAAACTTGCTACCACAGCATCCGACGTCAGATGCCATCTTTCTCTTTCTCTGCGGGTGCTGTGCTTGCTTTGTCTTCTTGTTCGCTCTTTTTATCAGAGAGTTCAGAAGTGAATTTTACAGGCAGGTTGGTTTGTCTCGCACGGGCAACTCCTCCATTCTTCCTTTTTTGTACTTATTTTATTTTGATCACACGGCCAGATTTAATGTGGCCCTTCTTCGTAAATGGTCCCACTTTATCAGGAGTGTGTGTCCATTCAGACTAATCCTCTTGATTTCACAGTGACTGCGTCCCCTCCATGAAGTTTTTTTGATCTTTTTTTAAGCAATGGATTTCTATTTCACCTGCTGATGGATGTCAAAGGGGTATGAGATTCTATTTCTAATAGAATTATTTGCAGCAAAAATCAGTCACTAGATAATTATCAGAGAATAATGTGAAGAGGGTTTGAATCTGTGTTACTTGCTATCACGAGATCACAAGACCATTCCACATAATCTTAGTTATAACTCAACTGATATTAATGTTCCCCCTCCTCTTTAAAGATCTCGAATTCAGACTTCTTTGTTGTTTTTTTTTTTTAAAAAAAATACAGGAGCAATTACATGACATCATACAGACAAATATCTCTGTACATCATAAAATAATTCTTGCTAGCTTTTTAGCATGCGATTCTCACTCATGTCGAGTATTTTAAGATTTTTTTATATTAACTGAAATGCTTTAAAAATATTTAAATAATAATAATATATTGCATGACATTCTTTTTCTAAGAAAACTTATTGAGGCGATGATAACTAGATCAACTGGGGCCAACTATAATTACCTCAAGAAACTCATGATGTGGTGTACAGGATCATAATAAAAAGATGAAACACATAGCAAAATAAAATAGAAAGCCCAATTATAATCATATAAATATTAAAGGCCGAAAGTAGGGGAAACAATCAATAAAAAAACCCAAAAAACTTACTCTAGTAAATTTATATAGGTGATTAACGTGACCCTTTGGGTTGGGATAATTTTTTTTGGATGTAACAATAATAAAAAAGAAGAAGTTAATGTGATGCTAGGATTTCTACAGAAATTATAAAATTAAAGACTCTAGTTGCCAAGTGGAAAGGGTTCAATGATGTGAAAGTAGAGGTAGAGGTAAGTCTAACAATGACATGATCCTCTAATAAATACAAAACACATTTATAAATGCAAATATATAAAATATAACTAGAACAAATAAAATTTGGAATTTGAACCTGAACTCAAAATTTGTATTGAGGTATGATATGGATTTGGATTTGGATATAGTTAGTACAAAGGAGAGTTTTTTATTTAGAGATATTGTTTTTTTATATTAAAGAATTGTCTAAAGAAATTTATCTTCCTTGAACAAAGAAAGAACCCCTATTTATAAAGAAAATGATGGAAATTTTGAAATCTTATAAATTATTGTGATTATTAGGCTTTTGAAAGGCTATACGTTTTGTCTCCCACCATTTAAAGTTTTTTGTTATATTTGTAAGTGGATGAAAACTTGTCTTTTTATGCTAACAAAAACAATTGGATTGAGAGTGTGAATGGCCATGAGAAGATGAGTCTAGATGGACTTGTCATAAGGGCATGAGAAGATAGGCTTGATAAAAAAAGAACAAAATTAAAAATGTGTCGTATATATTTTTGGCCTTTAAAAACTCTTTTTTTGGTTGCGCACACACACAAGTATATAGGTAGAAATGGCTGGGAGTTTTACATAAGATGGAGAATGCCAAAACAATCATTTGTATTTCATATTTTATGTTAATTATGGACACTGGAGATGAAAAAGAAACAAAGTTATTTGAATTGGAGTATCTTTATAAGAGTTGCTTCATGATTTCAAAATACTTTTCTATTAATTTTGTTAATGCAATAAGGCTTAAACACGAGATTTTTAGGCTAAGAAAATACATATTTTCTTGGTACATTTATAAGAATATCGAAACGTTTGTGAGACTTTCCTTGTGTGTGTGTGTTTACAGTTTAGGGTTTAGGCTAAGAACTTAGATTAAGGGTTTATGTCTTTAATTCTGCCCCCCACCCCTTTTTTTTTTTTTAAACCATAGTAAAACTATTGGATCAGAACTCTTGGATTCTACTTTAAAGGAGTTTCACCATTTGACTTTGAATATTTTGATAAGAAATGCGTATCCATGCTGAGTATTGTAATCAAAGTACCATAGTATACCCAAGAAACAAAAAACTATGAACAGTAAAGAAGAAGTGGTGGAAATATGTTTTTCATTTTTTTATGGTTTTATAATTTTGTTTGAAGGTGTAACCATTTTTAACCACAAGATAAGGTTGAATAAGGTTATAAAAAGGACAAACTAATCCCACCATTTGTGAAACTAGATTGGTAATTTTGAAATGTTTATGGAGTTATTGAAGTAGAATAGCTAGGAATGACTAAAATGAACTTATTTTGCAAAGAACTTGTTTTCGATCAGAACAATGAATGATATTTTGGATAATACATTTATAATAGATAGTTTCAAGATGGTTTTGTTGAAGTTTGAAATGTTTAAATTTGGTTCTTCCTGTTATTTCAAGATTGTCATATAATAAGGCTCATAATAAGGTTTCGTAAAATCCCATAGTTATTGTAAAATCCCATAGTTAAAAATTCCATCCTAAGGGAAAAATCTTTGAAGTTGTCATTGAGAGATCATGATGAAAAGAAAAAAAAACATCAATAAACAAAACATTTAGGAATTTTTTAATGATATATTCATAGTTTTCTTTTGAAATCCTTTTGTTTCTTCTTTTGAGTACCAAAAATCCTCCTTTTTTTATGAAGTAATTTGTGCTTGGACTCTATGTCATGTTAAGAAAGATAAGCCCAAATTGAGATTGTCATAGGGCCTAACATGTCAACCCTCTTCAGAACTTTAATGAGACCCTTAGGAAGCAATCTAAGCTTGGACTCCATGTCATATTAGCAAAGATAAGCCCAGATCGAGGTTGTCATGAGGCCTAACACGTCAACCCTCTTCAGAACTCGAATGAGACCCTTAATGGACTTGGACTAGACGAGTTAGAGCCTGTCCTTTAAGGCACCACTTGCCCCTCTAGGTCCATCTCACCCCATATGATCTGAACTTGTTTGCTTCATGTTGCCTTAAGTCTCTTTTTCCTGGCTCTAAAAGTGGGGCCACTCAGCACCACCGATGGCTCATTTGCGCAATCACACCTGGTGCTGGGTGGGACAACATCAAGCTAAATATATGAAATGATGGGGTAATAGCCAACATGCCAACTGTGTTTGTAAATATGCTGGGGGAAACAAAAAGAAGAGTGCGAGATAGCCCTTTTCTTTATATGCCGCGAGTTCAATGAGAGGAGGAAGTTGGGTGCCAGGGAATGCTTCACAGAATCAACAAGAAATGAAAATTCAGATAGGTATATATACCAAATGATGCGAACCTCTTAAACACGTGGTCAAGCAACCTGCGTACAAGGACACCAACTCATGGGAAATGAAGTAAATAGGGTTTGATAGGAGTGTGAGATGGAGATAACTTGTGCCCGAGCACTAGAAAACCATCGAATTCGAGCCCTTACCCAATGAATGACTTTCCCAAACACAAAGCTTCGACCGACACCCCGAAGCCAGTGGAACCTCTACAAGCCATTTTCAGTCCCATAGAGAACCAAGGAAGAGGGAGAGTTCATCCTAACCAGCACGCAAGGCCACGATCGTGTTCTGAATACGATGACTCCTGGCTTATACATGTGCTCTTAATCCAAGCTCAACACTAAACTACCCAAAAGATATGGACGTGTGTAAGGCCCCCTTGCAATCATGCCTAAACCACCATGTATCGAAACCCAATTGATGCTTGCCAACTCAAAAACACAAAACATGAATTGAGAGCGAACGAGCTAGAGGCTGCCCTTTAAGGCACCACTTTCCCCTCTAGGTCCATCTCACCCCATGTGCTGTGAATTTGTCTGCTCCACGACGTCGTAAGTCTCTTTTCCCTGGCTCCAGTGGCGACACCTAACATGCTAGATGTGTTTGTAAATGTGTTGGGGGAAACAGAAAGAACAACTCGAGGTAGGCCTTTTCTTTTTATGCCACGAGTTCAATGAGATGGAGGAAAGTTGGGCACTAAGGAAGTTTTAGCAGAATCAACAAGAAATGAAAATTCAAGAAGAGTATATATACCAAATGATGCGAATCTCTTGAACACATGGTCAAGCAACCCGCGTGTAAGGACACCAGCTCTCAGGAAACAAAGTAAATAGGGTTTGATAGGAGTGTGATACGAAGATAACTTGTGCCCAGACACTAAAACCATCAGATTCGAGCCCCCACCCAACAAATGGCAATTTGCCGAACATGAAGCTTGGATAGACACCTCAAAGTCAATGGAACCTCGACAGTTCATTTTCAATCCTTTAGAGAACCAAGGAAGAGGGAGAGTTCATCCTCACCAATACACAAAAGCCATAACCATGATCTGAATACGATTACGCAAGGCTTATACATGTGATCTTAACCAAAGTTGGACATTAGAGTACCTTCAAGTTATGGACGTGTGGAAGGCCCCCTTGCAATCAAGCTCAAACCTACACGTACCGAAGCCCATTTGATCCTTGCCAACTTGAAAACTCAGAACATAGATTGAGAGCGAAGAGTTAAAGCTGCAACCACATAAAAATACAATAAAGAAGATTTATTTGGTCACAGATGTCGCTGACTTTCACGCCTCTTTCCTAGCATAGGAAGCTTCTTCTTTTGAGTGCCAAAAGTCCTCCTTTCTTTAGGAAGCAATTTGTTCTTGGACTATATGTTGTGTCAGGAAAGATAAGCCCAGATCGAGGTTGTCACGGAGCCTAACACGTCAACCCTCTTTAGAACTCGAATGAGACCCTTTTGGATTTGGACCAGCCACACAAGAGATTGCCCTTTAAGGCCCCACTTGCCCCTCTAGGTCCATCTCTCACTTCATATGCTATGCACCCTTGTCTGTTCCATGTCATCTTAAGTCTCTTTTCCCTGACTCTAGTAGGGGGCACACTTCGTACCATCGATGTGTCATTTGGGCGATCACACTTGGTGTTGGGTGGGTTTGCATCAAGCAAAATATGCGAAACGATGAGCTGATACCCAACATGCCGGATGTGTTTGTAAATGCACTAGCCAAAACAGAAAGAACAACGCGAGGTAGCCCTTTTTTTTTATATGTCACGAGTTCAATGAGAGGAGGAAGATGAATGCCAAGGAATGCTTTGCGGAATCAATAAGAAATGAAAATTTGAGATGGGTATATATACTAAAGGATGTGAATCTCTCAAACAGGTGGTTAAGCAACCCGCTTGCAAGGACACTAACTCTCGAGAAGCCAGATAAATAAGGTTTGATAGGAGTGTGACATGGAGACAACTTGTGCCTGGGTACTAGAAAACCATCGGTTTCGAGTCCCCACAAAACAAATGGCAGTATTTGAACGCGAAGCTTGGATCGACGCCCTAAAGTGAGTTGAACTTCAACAAGTCATTTTCAGTCCCTTAGAGAACCAAGGAAGAGGGAGAGTTCATCCTCACCGGCATGCAAAGCTGTGACCGTGATCTGAATACGATCAAGCTTGGCTTATACATGTACTCTTAGCCCAAGCTAGACATTGGAGTGCCCTGAAGATATGGATCTGTGTAAGATCTCCTTGCAATCAGGCCCAAGCCTACACGTACCAAAGCCTAATTGATGCTTGCCAAGCCAAAAACATAGAACACATGTTAAGTGCGAAGAGTTCAAGCAACAACAACATAAAAATAAGATAAATGACTTATTTGGTCACGGATGTTGCTAACTTTTAGGCCTCCTTTCTGGCATAGGAAGGAAGCTTCTTTTTTTGAGTGAACAACAATATAAAAATAAGATAAAGGACTTATTTGGTCATGGATGTCGCTGACTTTTAGGCCTCTTTCCTGGCATAGAAAGGAAGCTTCTTCTTTTGAGTGCCAAAAATCCTCCCTTCTATAAGAAGCAATTGGTGCTTGAACTCCATGTCGTGTCAGGAAAGATAAGTTTGCATCGAGCATGTCATGGGGCCTAACGCGTCAACCGTCTTCATAACTCGAATGAGACCCTTATTGTACTTAGACAAGACAAGCAAAAGGACGCCTTTTAAGGCACCACTTGCCCCTCTTGGTGCATCTCACTCCACGTGCTATGACCCCTGTCCATTCTATGCCGTCTTAAGTCTCTTTTCCCTGGCTCTAATAAAGGGCACACTCCGCACCATTGATTGGTCATTTACACGATCACACCTTGTGTTAAGCGAGTTCACATCAAGTGAAATATGTGAAACAATGAGCCGACACCCAACATGTCGGGTGTGTTTATAAATGCATTGTGGGAAACAGAAAGAACAAAGCAAGGTTGCCCTTTTCTTTATATGTCGTGAGTTCGATGAGAGGAGAAAGTTGGGTGCCAGTGAATGCTTCGCATAATCAATAAGAAATGAAAATTTGAGATGGGTATATATACCAAATGATGCAAACCTCTTGACTATATGGTCAAGCAACCCACATGAAAACCATCACCCCACGAATGGCAGTTCCTGAACATGAAGCTTGGATCGACGACCCGATGCTAGTGGAACCTCGACAAGCCATTTTAGTCCCTTAGAGAATTAAGGAAGAGGAAGAGTTCATCCTCACCAGGACCGAAAGCCGCAACCATGATCTGAATATAATCACGCTTCGCTTATACATGTACTCTCAACACAAGGTGGACACTACAATACCCCGAAGATATAGACCTGTGTAAGGTCCCCTTGCAATTAGGCCCAAACCTACACGTATCAAAGCCTAATTGATGCTTGCCAACCCAAAAACACAGAACACAAATTGAGTGTGAAGAGTTCAAGCAGCAGCCACATAAAAATAAGATAAAGGAGACTTATTTGGCCACGGATATCGCTAACTTTCAGGCCTCTTTCCTGGCATAGGAAGGAAGCTTATTCTTTTAAGTGCTAAAACTCCTCCCTTCTATAGGAAGCAAATGGCACTTGGACTCCATGTTGTGTCAGGAAAGATAAGCTCGCATTGAGGTTGTCATGGGGCCTAACACGTCAACCCTGTTCAGAACTCGAATGAGACCCTTATTGGACTTGGACTTGGACTAGATGCGCAAGAGGTTGCCCTTTAAGGCACCACTTGCCCCTCTCGATCCATCTCACTCCATGTGCTATGAACCCCTATCCGTTCCATGCCGCCTTAAGTCTCTTTTCCCTGACTCTGATAGAGGGCACACTCCACACCACCGATTGGTCATTTGTTCGATCACACCTTGTGCTGGGTGGGTCTGCATCAAGTTAAATATATGAATGATGAGCCGACACCCAACAAGTTGGGTGTGTTTGTAAATGCGCTGTGAAAAGCAGAAAGAACAGTGCAAGGTAGCCCTTTTCTTTATATGCCTCAAGTTCGATAAGAGGAAGAAGTTAGGCACTAGAGAATGCTTCGCAGAATTAACAAGAAATGCAAATTCAAGATGGGTATATATAACGAATGATGCGAACCTCTTGACCACGTGGTCAAGCAACCCCCGCGCAAGGACACCAACTCTTGGGAAGCCAGGTAAATAGGGTTTGATAGGAGTGTGACGCAAATACAGCTTGTGGCCAGGCACTAGAAAACCATCTGGTTTGAGCCCCCACCTAACGAATGGCAGTTCCCGAATACGAAGCTTGGATCGATGCCCTGAAGTTAGTGGAACCTCGACATGTCATTTGCAGTCCCTTAGAGAACTAAGGAAGAGGGAGAGTTCATCCTCACTAGCACGCAAAGTTGTGACTGTGATTTGAATACGATCATATTTGGCTTATACATATGCTCTTAACCAAAGTTGGACACTAGAGTACCTCGAAGATATGGACCTGTGTAAGGCTCCCCTGCAATCAGGCCTAGACCTATATGTACCAAAGCCCAATTGATGCTTGCCAACCAGTAAACGCGGAACATGGATTAAGAGCAAAAAATTTAAGCTGTAACCACATAAATATAAGACAAAAGAGATTTATTTGGTCACGAATGTCATTGACTTTCATTCCTATCCTAGGAAGGAAGCTTCTTCTTTTGAGTGCCAAAAATCCCCCCTCTTTAGGAAGCAATTTGTACTTGGACTCATGTCGTGTCAGGAAAGATAAGCCCGCATCAAGGTTGTCATAGGGCCTAACACGTGAACCTTTTTTACAATGGTAGAGGGAAAAGGGCTTTGATTGCAGCTCACGAAAGCAGAGTGGATTAACATTTCAAGAGTTCTAGATGTGGCTATATAGTAGGTTTTAGGACAATTCCAGAGTGTATTTTAGGAGCTTGAGGGACTTCCCCCTACCAGGGAACATGATCATCAAATAAGGTTACACGAAGCCGCCACTCCCACATGTGTGAGACCTTACAGATACCCCTATTATCAAAAGAAGGAGATTGAGAGGTTGGTCAAGAAAATGTTGCAGGCTAGGATCATTCAAACCAGCCAAAGCCCTTATCCTTCACCAATTTTGCTAGTGAGGAAGGCAGATGGGAATTGGCACATGTGTATTGATTATCAGGCTTCTAACAAGAATACTAATAAAGATGAGTTTTTTATACCTAACATAGATGAATTAATGAGGCTAAACTATTTTCCAAGCTTAATTTGAGGTCAGGCTATCACCAAATCAGGATGAGTCCTGAGGATGTGCCTAAAACTACCTTGCGATGAAGGGTATTACGAGTTTCTTGTCATGCCTTTTGGGCTTACTAATGCACCTTTTAAATTTCAAGGACTAATGAATGAGATATTTAGATCTCATTTGAGAAAGTTTGTGTTGATGTTTTTTATGAAATACTAATCTATAGTAAGTCATTAAAAGATCATGTGTTACACTTACACATTGTGTTAGACATTTTAAGGCAACACTAGTTGTATGCCAAACTTTCAAAATATATTTTTGGTTGTCAGGAAGTGGAATACTTAGGATATGTGATTTCTAAAAAGGGGTGTCAAGGCTGACCTCAAGAAAATTTCAGCAATGGTCTAGTGGCCTACACCTACCAATCCTAAGGCTTTGAGGTATTTCTCGGTCTCACAGGGTACTACAGGAAATTCATAAAGGGATATGGGGGTATTGTTGCTCCCTTAACTGCATTATTAAATAAAATTCTTTTTCTTGGTCAAAAGAAGCCACTCAGGCTTTTGAAGACCTGAAGGAAGCCAAGGTAACTCCTCCTATTTTAGGGTTGCCAAACTTTAATAAACTTTTTGTAGTTGAATGTGATGCTTCAAGGGAAGAGATTGATGTTGTTTTGTCTTATTTAAGCCAAACTCTAAAGGGTAAAAACTTGCTCTTGTCAACCTATGAGGAGTTTTTAGTATTGATCCTAGCTATTCAGAATTGGAGGCATTATTTATTGGGACATCAATTTAAAATGCGAACATATCAACATGCATTGAAATACCTACTAGAACAAAAAGTGGGAATACCCTTTCAATAAAAATAGGTTGCTAAACTACTCGGGTTTGATTTCATTGTTGAATACAGGTGTGGGGAAGAAAATAAAGGTGTTGATGCTCTATTACGATGACTCACTAAAAAGTCCAGTCCTGAGGTTGAAGAGGCCACACCAGCAGAAGGGGAATTACAAGCCCTTAGTGTAGTTCGATCTAGTTGGTGGGAAGGGCTACTATATGCTTACACACAGGATCACCAACTACAGCAACTCATTAATCGCAGCTAGCAGGGGGATCTTGATCCCAACAAATATAAATTTCAAGGCAATTTACTATTTTACAAAGGAAGGTTACATTTGGGGACTATAACATATTATCAGGGTTTGATATTGCAACACTACCATGAAAGTCCCGTGGGGGGACATGCAGGTACCTAAATGACTCATGCTAGAATTAAAAGAGAGTTTTACTATAAAAGAATGCATAAAGATGCCAAGTCATACATAAGAGAGTGCGATATATGTCAACACAACAAGTCCAAGAACCTTAAACCTGCAGGGTTACTACAACCATTACCAATACCAAAGGAAGCATGGGTTAACATCAATATGCATTTTATAGACGGTTTACCCACCTCAAGGGGATACAATGTGATCATGGTAATTATTGACACGTTCAGCAAGTATAGTCATTTCATTCTTCTTTCACGCCCATACACAATAGTCAACATAACACAACAATTTATGAAATGTATATTTAAATTGCATGGCATTCCCCACAGATACAATATTTACCAGTTCATTTTGGAAAGAGATTTTTTGTTTGAGTGGCACACAACTACTAATGAGCTCAGCCTATCACCCACAAATAGATAGTAAAAATGAAGCTATGAACTAGTGGTTAGAAGGTTGCCTGAGGTGTTTTATAGGGGACAAACCCAAAGATTGGATCAAATGGTTGGCTTTGGCTGATTGGTCGTATAACACATCAGTTCATTCTTCCACGGGTCTCAGTCCTTTTAAAGTGGTGTATGGAAAGGCCCTACCACGTCTACATCCTTTTGAACCAGGTTCAACGACTATCCAAGTAGTGGAAGATGAGATGAAAAGCAGAGATTTCATCCTCAAACTAGCCCAAGAGAGCCTACAAGAAGCACAAACTCGAATGAAGCATTTTGCAAACAAAAACAAAACCGATATAGAGTATATGGTCAGAGATTGGGTGTACCTGAGCCTGAGACCCTATCGTCAGATGTCAGTAGCAGTGCAAAGAAATCTGAAGCTGTCGACCAAATATTTTGGTCCTTTTCAGATAACTCAAAGGGTGGGAAAGGTAGCTTACAAGCTAGATTTGCTTGAAAACTCAAAGATCTACCTGATCTTCCACATTTCATGCCTCAAGAAGAAGATTAGGGCTCGATTTCTCCCAAGCCCTAGCTTACCCACTTTAATGGTAGATGGAACCTTAGTTCTTAAGCTCCAGAAAGTGCTAGACAAAAGAATAAAGGAAAAAAAGAACCACGCAAGAACTGAGCTCTTAGTTCAGTGGAAAAAGACAAACAAAGAAGATGCTTTGCGGATAGATGTAGACAAGGTTTGAAACAAATGTCCAGAACTCGAGGGCGAGATTTTTTAAAGGGAGAAGCATTTGTTACAGGCCTAATGATGGACGAGTGGCAAGGGGCATAACATGAGATGACAAACACGTGGTTACCACAAGAAAATGGGTCAGTAGTTGGATGAGTGATGTATGGCAACGCTGGAAAACGAGTCAGCTACTGGATGGGTGACACATGACAACCATAGTTACTTTATTAACCAACCATAATTTAAGTATTTTAAATCAGTATTTCAATTATATACTTAATATATATTTATGTCAGTTAAATAGAGTTTAGTAATGGAAAGTTAAAAGGGGGTTATGGCCATGACTTGGGGGGCAATTACTTTCTTAACTTATATTTAAATTATCGTTAGGTTAAATGAAAGATTATCTAGCGAATTAACCTAAATATTGCTGTGTGCTCTAGAGGTTACTGGATCCTTGAAATTTTAGAACTAGTCTTTTTAATCTTTGTTTATCAATCACAATCAGAAACCCAAAAATACAGTTCAAATTAGCCAAAACATAACAGTGTAGTTGATCAAAATGGCAAAAGATTGAACGCAGAAAACTTATTTGCAAGTGATGTTAGAGTATTCCCTGTAATTGGGATCAATCCCTTGATTACCATCCAAGCCACAGCATATTGCATCTTCAAAAAGATGACTGAATCCACAAAATCGCTATTCTCACTGCAAGACCTGCTTCATCCACTGATATCTTTCAATGGAAGACATTCAGAAAACAGTAGACCATAATTTTCTTTGCAACACGAGATGACTATAATTTTCTTGACACGCGTGGATTAACATAAACAAAAATCTTGAGGAGCAATAAACCTTTGTAGTTGCTCTATTATTTTAAACTTTCAATATATTTGATTCACCGAAGTTGTAAGAATAGGGAGGAGCACAAATTTATGTTTGTATCTTAATTCCTCAACTAGCTGATGCTTTCACTGCTTTCTCTGCAGCAGCATCCAAATCCTCTGCTGTGATTAGTGCCATTCCACTCTCCTGTGTATATTAATGATCAAGATAAAATTACCGTCGCAGTTCAGATTGAAAATCCATCACTGAGGACAAACGAGTGTACATGATTGAATACCATAATCAAAATTCACATCTACCTTCAGAATTCTCTTTCCTCGGTCAACATTAGTGCCTTCAAGGCGTACAACCACTGGAACTTTTAGAGCAACCTTTTCAAGAAATACCGAGAAAGTTAATGCCTTGCCAAATCAATTGCAATATTTAACAATATTATTCAAAACCCGGAACTTCTACAATTTCTGTCATAAAACTCCAAAAGGTAGTAAATGTGTTGATGTGGCACAAAGAAGCTAGAATGAACATGGTAGTAATTGTTCTGATTAAAACCCGAACATAATTTGATGAGGAACTCACCTGTTTGGCAGCATTGACAATTCCGCTTGCTATCACATCACATTTCATTATTCCTCCAAATATGTTCACCAAAATTGCCTTTACTTTGTCATCAGACGTCAATATCTTAAATGCCTCAACCACCTGCCTCATAAAATTGCTTTCTTAGAGAAGCATCATGATTTGAACTTGCAGATAAATTTCCATCAGCGAAAAAAGAAGGGTATAAACATGCACATATGATGACAACAGTAGGGACTCCAGCCAAATTGGCCAGGAGAGAGACCAGTGGATAATTAAAGTAAAAGCAAAATACTTCAAATAAAACATATTACCTGACCTTCGGAAGCATTCCCACCCACATCTAGAAAATTTGCAGGAGTTCCCCCATGCAGTTTAATTAT
This sequence comes from Salix dunnii, assembly GCA_015731905.1. NCBI lineage: Eukaryota > Viridiplantae > Streptophyta > Magnoliopsida > Malpighiales > Salicaceae > Salix > Salix dunnii. The sequence goes on from CM027672.1 coordinate 12,724,149, forward strand.
ATCCATTGTAGCCATTGCTAGTCCTGCACCATTCACCATACAACCAATTTCTCCATCCAAACCAATATAATTTAGATCTGCCTTGGCAGCAGCCACCTATAGAAAGATAAAAAAGGCACCAAAGATACAGCAGTTAATGGAGCATTTCATCATCCTTCCTTAGTTACAAAAGCTAAAGCAGAAGCATTTATGCGTGTTTCAAAAAAGGCAATTCTACTATAGCATACTTCAGATGTAACATATGCCCCCAAACCCTTCATCATTCTCAACATAACCAGTGAAGTTGCCTGTGTTAAGAAAAAAATAAGCATAGCCACACCTCTCTAGGATCTTCCTGTGTTGGATCTCTGAGAGCAAATATCTCCTTCTGACGAAATGAAGCATTATCATCAAAATTCAATTTAGCATCAGCAGCTACCAACTGCTTATCAGAAGTCTCTGCAATGGGATTGATCTGAGCAGAGAGGAAGGGGTTTCACAATGAGATATGAATATAGAAACAGGAAATTCAAAGCTAGCATTTTGAAGCCATTGAAATAAACAAAAAAGAAATAAACACATCATTGGTAGTAATTGAATGCAGGAATTCATGCTCACTTCCAACAATGTGCAGTCGCACTCACAGAAGAGTTTATATAATTTCTTCACTTGCTCAATCGAATTATTTCTATCAGCAACCTTTGGAGCCAAGCCATCTACAATTTTTGCAGCATCTTCATCAGTAATTCCTTTAAATACATCAATAGGGACCTATCAGAAAGCAGAAACAAAACTGGATCAGTAAAATAACAATTAGGCAATAAGTAACGAAGAAACTGCACTGATAGTACTATGCTAAAACATTAGAAGAAAGGATGCAAACCTTAATAATCAAGTCAGGAAATTTCTCAGCAAGGTCTTCAATACTGGTTCCCCCCTTTTTACACGCAATGATAAGCTGAAAACAAGATGTGTACATGCTTCTTTAATTAAGAACAAGTATATGCAAGTGCATATAAGAAAGGACAAACTTACTATCGGTGAATAGAAAATAGAATTAATAAATCAAAGACAGCACAAATAATCATATCAGTGAGTGAAACATACTGGACCAGCTGTAGTACGATCCAGCATGATAGCAAAGTACATCTCATTGACAAGAGATAACTTTTCACACAAGTAAACCTGCAAAAGAACAGGAAATTAACTGAACCTCAAACCAATCCCCAAGAAAGTCACTTTTCTTTTCAGGAAATATTGCTGGATGAAGATATAAAATGAGAAATCAACTCCATTATAGCCTTTTTCTTTCTGATTTGCCAATTGAATATTCATTATTAGTATTGCAGCCATCAATTATCTGAAAACTACATAACATGAGAAAGATATGGACATTTTATAGACAAGGACCAACGATCTTTCTTTCTCATCAACCAATAAGTTTTCCATGTAAAGCAAGCATCAATGAGCTGACCAACAATAATTGGTTCCAAGCCAACAAGAATTGGAAGACCAATCGAGTAAAACCTTATAGCCAGATTCAGAATTTCCACTGTTACAACACACAATATGAGTCTAAAAAAGTAGCTAACAGTTCACAATCAGTCCATCTATGCCTAAAAATAGATGAGAGAGATCCTGTATGAGTCAAATCTCCAATGATAGTTGTGCATGACAGCTAACAGATCATTATTTTAACATGAAAAAAAGAGTGAAATACAAACACTGGTATTATATGCCGAAAGCATGAGGCATCCATAAGGCCAAACTTTTGAAGGATGCATATGGTCAGGGCTAAAATGCACATCACAATAAATAACAAACACAAAATGTGAGATGCTCGAGAAATGGAGCTGAAAGGCAATTGCAAAAGCAATACCACAAACATTGTTCATCTATTAAGTAGAGCTTGTCTTATCACGATTTCTTAAATATTACAAGACAGGCATCCAAATATCTCATGCAACATGATCATTAAATGAGACCACTGTAATCTTTTTACTCTACATCCCCTAGTTTTTGGTAAGAGACTAAAGTATTTCTACATTCACAAGCATTTATGATTCTTTAACTCCACTTTGCAAAATCATAAAATACCCAAATCAAGTCTTGAAATCATCTAACCAGACAGTAGGAGCTACTAAAAAGCAACCGATATGCCATGAAAATAGCTAACCATGGACTAAATGATCAAAGACTGTATGCAACAATAAGTTATAGCTGGGTCCATTGATGCCAAACCTTGCTGACAACTTTCCCTTGAGAACCAGTTTGTTTAGTAACAAGTATCTGACCAAGCATCTTTCCTGCGTTAAAAAGAACTAGATTTTCTCAATCATATAAAACAAAATAATCGGTGAATCCATCAAGCCAAGCCAGGAGCTATGCCTTTCATTCAACAAAAAGACAAACAAACAAATGACAGAAAAAGTTTAAATATACACCCCAAAAAGAGAAATACACTCGTTGTTAAGGAAAGAGAGAAGCCAATCTTCATTACCAACTGTTTCTTCAATCTTGTCAGCCTTAACAATGTGAACTCCACCCTGAAAACCATTCTTAAATTTTCCTAATCCGCGTCCACCAGCCAAGACTTGACTCTTAACGACCAACTGCAGCAGAGTTGAAGCTAGCATCAATCAATTTCGCTGTAGCAACAAGATATAACAAAACCAATCTTTGAACAGCACATCATTAGAAAACTTAAATACAGAAAGAATAGCCAAAATTATAGCATTTATTGTTTCATTCCATAATTTAACATGAAAACATTCGTTACTAAATTTTTCTTCTATTTCCCAACATTTCTTGGAAATAAAAATTGAATCATTTGCAAATATTTGGAACAATTCTGATTGCATTTACCTCGCTTTCGCCAGGAAACACATCACGAATAGTCTCTTTAACCTCTTCAAGAGAAGAGACAGCTACGCCTTTCGGGACATTGACCCCATATTTGCCCATCAATTCAGCTCCCTACAAAATAAGTAAATAAATAAATCAACCTAGCATTCAACAGCATCACCGATAGAAAATAAAAGGAAAATGGAACTACATAATCTTTCTAACTAACAAACAAAATAAACTGAGATTTTGGAATTTCTTGTGAATTATACTAAAAAACAAAAAAGAATTATCGTGCAGATAATCACAGATACAAGGATCTGAATTTACAGATCAGTTCGCACGGTGATGCATAAATGGGTGGAGGAGCGGAGAGGTGACCTGATATTCGTGGATATTGAGGCGGCGGAGCTGTTGGTGTTGCCATTTGCAAGCGACGGAGAGAGAGCGAGGAACGAGCTTGTTTAATAATCCTCTCATTATTCTTTCTTCAAGAGAGTAGCTACAAAAACCCTAGACCGAGATAACGCAAGTGTTAAAAGAGGGAAGGGGGATGGCTTGCCGTAATCTAAAAATAGTGATCTGGTCACAGCAAAAGTGGGGGTGGAAGCACCCTAGATATTTCACTATGCCTTTATTTCCCTTTTGCTCTTTTTTTTTTTTTAATTTATAAGTGTCTTGATGATATAATCATTCTCGTTCCCTTTTACCTGATAGCTAAAATAAAATGCTCGATTAACTGTAATTTAGTATTGTTTATATACACATAAAATACTGTGGACTGGTTATTTATTCTGGTGCTTCATGCGTGCATGTATTTTTTTATTTTATAAAGGTCTTCTTTTTCTAATTTATATGATGAAAATAGACATAAAATTAATTGTGGTCGAATAGTTTTCCTGCGCGCAGGAGTTCAAACCTCTCTGCCCACAAAATTGAATTTGTTTTTTTTTTAAATCCATTTTATTTTTTTTTAATTCAAAAATGCTAATTTTGGAAAATTACTTTGGGAAATTTGCTTTCTGTTTTTTTTTCTTCTAAAATCAGGGTTTTTTTTCTTCTAAAATCCTAATTTTGAAAAATTATTGTACAGAAAATTTGCTTTCTATTTTTTTTATAACCGTGCTTTCTTTTTTTTAAATAGTAATTTTCACTATTCAATACTGCTTGAAAAAGTTTTTTCTGTTTTTTTTTATTTTAATCGGGTTTTTTATTTGTTTTTTTAAACTAAAGTATCCGTTGCAACTTATGAGCATCGACTAATCTTTGGATCTATTTTTTTTCCCTATTTTTTATTACCACTTATATATTTTTTTCATGACTGGGGTGTCCGGGTTAATTTACGCGCACCATTATTTTTTTCTCATCACTGTTTAAAAAGATTCTTTCCCCTTATTTTTTTTTTATAACCGGACATTTTATTTTAATAAATGGGGACCTTTTTTAAAAAAAAAATTATAGGACCAGGGTGTCCAGGTTAGTTTTTTTCTAGATCTATATATTTATTTTTTTTTCATTTATTTAGGTTTTTCTTCTTATAAATATATGAAACTAATTATATATTTTAATATTTATTTAATGTTAGCACCTGAAAATATATATAGATAGATAGAAAAAAATTATCTAGGATTTTTTAAAGAAAAAAAATAATATAAAAAATAAATCTGATAAAATAAAATAAAAATAATTTTTTCCTCTATTGTTTAAGCTTATTTGATAGAAAAATTTGATTCTTGGATTTGAGATTGTTTTTGTAAAAAACAAAATATATAATATTTCTGATGTGATATTACTAGGAAAAAAAGAAATCTTACAAACAAAATGGAAAGACAAATTTACTCAAGTTATCTACAATTAAAAAATATATAAACTACTTCCCCTGGGTTTCGATTTCACTATTCATTTTAGATAGAAAACAAAAATACTAACAGATTTAATCTATTACAATTTCATTAATTAAATATTAAAATAATTAATTATAATATATATATAAAAAAAAATTTCTACGTAGGGTAAATAAGCTCGAATAGCTAAACTTTATTGTGGATTCACTATTCATATACACTGCTTTCACTGTGGATATAAACAATGATTTCACTTCCTTCCTTTTCTGCTATTTTTTCACGCTAATTAATATGGAGGTGATGATTATGACAAATGGGCAAAACTGTTTATCTGGTTTTCAAAGAAATTGGAACTTAAACTGTAATTGTAGCTGGAAACCATATTCTTCATGCGGGCCTTTGAATTCTTGGAGACCTCCAATTTTTGGTGTTCCATTGAAGAGCAAGTGTGGGAAAGCATTTAGAGTTGCTTGTTTAAGAGTTAAGGCATTGCAAAAAGACGAGTCTGATAATCGGTTGGTTGGTGGTGATTGTGGGGTTATTGAGAAAGAGTTAGAATTACAACCATCTGGTGAGTATTTGAAGGCTATGGAATCTTTTAAGACTGCAAAAGAAAAGAATCAAGTACATAAGTCAAATAGTTATAAGTTGAAGGATGATTTAGATTGGAATGATGCGCCATTGTTGGAAACGGATGAAAGGAGTGTTAAATCGAGGGGTTTCAAGGATCGAGTGAAAGTTTCCATATTCATGGAAAGTAATGAGTTTGGCACCATGATTTATAATCTCTGGATCCATTTTTTTCTATGTTTTTTCCTGTTTTTTTTCTCATTTATACATTTTTATTATTTTTTTATAACTATAGTGTTCAAGTTAGCTTACGTGCACGTCGATTTTTTTTCAACGTATACAGTTTTTTTTATAATCAGGATGTCCAAGATAGCTTACGCACACCATTAATAATCACCGGAACCACTTTTTCTTTAACATTTTTTTTTGTTTTTTTCCCACTTATAATTTTTTTTATAACTGGGATATACGGGTCAGCTTACGGGCACCACAACTATTATTTTATAGAATAGTTATAGGATATCACAATTTCAAACAGTAATAAACAATTATTTCAACTATGGTTTTCACTTTTCATTACTATTTGAAAAAAATATTCTTTTTTTATATATTGTTTACATAATTCTTATTTCTGTCCATGTTTATATGTACATGCTCTTAGTTTTTGTTTCTATTTTTTTATTCCACTATTATTAATATTTTTTTTAATATTTAAATTTTAATTTGTGTTGGTTATCATTGAAAAAATAATATTTGTTATTATTTCTCTTTTTTTAGTTTTTCAAGTTAAATAATCTCTTTAAATTTAATAATATTTATTTTTATTAATATTGTTAGGTATTGAATTTTTATTATTTTTAAGTTTTTTTTCTTTTAAATATATCATAATAATTGTATCTTTTGATATTTATTTAATATTAGAGCTTCAATATATATTATTACTTTTTGGTAGAAAAAAACCTGTTTTTAGCAGATTTTATCAATTATAATTTTACTAATTAAATATTAAAATAACAAAATACAACACGCATAAAATCAATCAGTTTTCAACATAAATAAAAAAAACTCAACGCATCGCGCGGGCAAATTCGCTCGTTATTTTTCTATTGGAGTATTAAAACAAAACCTAAAAGACGTGTGTGAGATTCTGTCTTCGAGGTAATGTATTGTAAAACATCCCTTTAAGTTATTTTTACAAGTATTTTTTATTTGCAGATATATCAAAATAATTTTTTTTTATTTTTTACAATTATTTTTTATATCTTTATATGAAAATAATATTAAAAAAAACTATTTTTTTAATTTAAAGCAAAAAATAATTTTTTTTTCAAAAATGCTTTTTGAAACTTACTGTCAAATAGCCCTTACTAGGTTCACTATTTTTACAACGGAATTACTTTTTGTTTGTAAGTACATCAAAATAATATATTTTTAATTTTAAAAAATTATTTTTGATAGTTGTAAATCAAAATAATCTAAAACACCAAAAAAAATTAATTTAAAGTAAAAATAAAAATAAATAAACTTAATTTAAAAAAAAAACATTTTTGAAGTAGGTTCATTTTTTTTACAATGGAATTACATTGATGCCATTCCAAACAATAAATGTAACTTTTGTTCTAGGATTGTATTGTATTTTCAAGTTTTTTCTGATGTTGATGAGCCCACAAATATCAATGACCTATTACATATTCAAAATAAGTCAATCATAAGGTTACAACCAAGACATTGAAAGAAACATTAAATGGGTTGGTTGTGCAAGTTTCATTCAAAGCTGAACATGGGGATCTTTTAGAGCATCATGTAGAGGCTTAAATACATTTAATTCATGTGCAATAAGTGCAAAATTCATCTTTATTTAGGTCATGAAGTTTCTATAACAAGACTATCAATTTTGTATCAGTTTCGATTAACCCTGTTTTGTGATGTTTCCATGAGTTTTGTGGATTTCTAACTAGTTTTGAGATACATCCTAACTAGTTTTAAATATCTTAATATGTGTAGAAACTATAATTATTTTGTTTAAGTAATGTTATTTTTTAAAAAACAAATCTTGTTAGGTGAGAAGAAAACATGGCATAGAAAATAAAGAATCCAAGCTGACATTGGAAACACGAGTGGCAAAAAAGTTTCTTTGTAATGTTTGATAATAATTTAGCAACTGAAATGTATTTTCTAGTATTGGAAGAATACCAGGAGGATTAAAGGCAACATCATTTTCCCACTAAAAGAAGAATAACTTCAAGGTTGAGATCAAAATCTTATTCTAATTTGAAAACTAAAGGGGAGATGATGCGGACCAGCCCAGAAATACTGGCAAAGATCCATTACATGTTTAGAGGCTTGATTCGTGATTTTAAAGGTTTCAACCAAGTCAAAATTGCAAGGATCATTAGAGTATCAAGAGGAGACTCGACTATATCTTATCCAAATGCAGAAGGGGTCCAATACAAGCTTATTTGGGTCATGAAGTGAGGACAATAATGGAGACAAAAGAATCCTACACCTTGGAAACAACATGGGTGACTACCTTTTTCCTTTTGTTTATAGGATTAAGGGCTGGATGGAAGGCTATAAATAAGACATATAAGCTTTATTTAATTTTGTTTGAAATATCATTTTTCAGAATGCTCTGCTTTCTTTGGTTTGAACCTTTTCTTTTACTCTCTTTTACCTCACCTTAACCTCAGCCCCATTACAACCGAAAAATAAACCCTTTTGAGTCATGCATTGTTTGTAATATATTAGTAATGGTGAAGAGATTGAAGAGCAAGCTTGTGGTAAAAAAATATTCATTGATTAAATTGTAGAGATTTAAACACATAAGTCCTAAACACATGAGTGTTGGAGTTTATATCAATGAGAGGATCCATCACTTTGGCATGACATAAATTTCATTTAAATCCCAAAGAGTAATTTAGTTTTGAAGTTTACATGTAAACAAATTCATGATGATTTATGTTTTTTATCCTTATTGATTGTATTATGTATTTATAATGCTTGTATCTAACTTAAGGAAGAACTATTTTGTAAAATAAAAACTAGGGTTTCTAAGCATATATAAAGGAGGAGAGGCAGTAAAGAGGATTCGGCCACTAGAAAAAAAACACAAATCTTCCTCCTACAGACCCTAAATCACGTTTTTTTTTTATCTTTTTAATTAGTTGTTCAACAAACATGCAAAACTAAATTCTTTTTCTTGGTTGCAAGGACGCATAAACTTTCAGATTTCAAGAATAGTGAGATCTATTTTTACCTTAAGTTTCTAGTTTATATGATGAATATTTTTGTTCTCCTATGCTTATTTTCCTATGATTGTTTATTTAATTGCTAAAAGTGGACTCGAAGTTATTATTGTAGAAAATCTATTGCTAAGTTTGATATCAAAACCGTAGTTGTGGTATAGGAACTTGTGAAGCAACTAAGTTAATAATTGTGGCGAATCAATATTATTAGTCTTAAAGAGAACATTTAATTAAATCAAACATAGATTGTGAATAATTATGTTTCTTGATCAATCAATTTATCTAGTTTTTAAGGTTGTTATTGAATCAAATTACCAGTGCAGACACTGTGGTTGTTTGATGGTTAAGATAACTTATATGGTGGATCTGTTAATAAACCAATGTCAAGAAGAGATAAATATTCATAAATTAAATAACATATCTGGCATATTTGGTGTCGGTTCATTGTTTTGCATATTTCGCTTGATGCAGATCAGCCCAACACTACACGCAGATGATCCATCAATGGTGCAGAGTGGGCATACTACTAGAGCTAGGGAAAAAAAGACTTAAAGTGGCATGGAATTGACAAGTTCAGAGCATATGGAGTAAGATGGACTTAGAGGGACAAGTGGTGCCTTAAAAGGCAACCTCTAGCTCGTCTAGTCCAAATCCAATGAGGGTCTAATTGAAGTACTAAAGAGGTTTGATGTGTTAGGCCCCGTGACAATTTTGATTCAGGCTTATCTTTCCTAACACGTCATGGAGTCCAAGCACAAATTGCTTCCTAAAGAAGGGAGGATTTTTGGCACTAAAAAAAAAAGATGCTTCCTAGACTAGGAAGGAGGCCTGAAAGTCAACGACATCCAAGACCAAATAAATTTCCTGTGTCTTATTTTTATGTGGTTGTAGCTTAAACTTCTTGTTCTTAATTTGTATTCTGTGTTTTCAGGTTAGCAAGAATCAATTGGGCTTCGATACATTGAGGTATGGGCTTGATTGCAAGTGAGTCTTACACAAGTCCATATCTTTTGGTATTCTAGTGTTCAGCTTGGATTAAAAACACATGTATAAGCCAAGTGTAATTGTATTTAGATTACGGTCATGACTTTGTGTGTCTTTGAGGATGAAAACTCTCTCTTCATTAGTTTTCTATAGGACTGAAAATGACTTGTTGAGGTTCCACTGACTACGAGGTGTCGATCCAAACTCCGCGTTTATGAATTGCTATTCGTTGGGTGGGGGCTTGAATCCGATATTTTTCTAGTGCCTGGGTATAAGTTATCTCTATGTCACACTCCAATCAAACCCTATTTACCTATCTTCCCCAAAGTTGGTGTCTTTGCATGTGGGCTCTTTGAACATATGCTCAAGATGTTCGCATCATTTGGTATATATATCCTTCTCAAATTTTCATTTCTTGTTAATTCTACAAAGCATTCTTTGGTGTCCAATTTCCTCCTCACATCGAACTTGCGACATATTAAAAAAGTACTATTTTTCTCCATTCTTTCTACTTTCTCCAACACATTTACAATATATGTGGAATATAGGGTGTCGGTTCATCGTTTTGCATATTTTGCTTGATATGGATCAACCCAACACCAGGTGTGATCACGTAAATGAACCATTGGTGGTGTGGAGTGGGCCTACTATTAAAGCTAGGAAAAAGATACTTAAAGTGGCACAGAATGGACAAGTTTAAAGCACATAAAGTGAGATGGACCAAGAGGGACAAACAGTTCCTATAGCTTAAAGGGCAGCCTCTAGCTTGTTTAGTCCAAGTCCATATGGGTCTCATTCAAGTTTTGAAGAGGGCTAAGGATGCGAACCTCATGATCTCCAAGTCACACAAACCACAATCAAGATTGAGATCTAATCTTGAAAAGTCGAAATAGGTCTGATACGAGTATAACACAATGGAAACATGCCCTAAGACACCAATACTATTAGAATGAGAAGAATGATGTTACGAAGCTAGTTAATCTTTAACAAGTCAAATTCACATCGTTCAAGAAATGAATAATGAAAGAATCACTCTCATATGTAAAATAGAAAAATTCAGAAGTAATATTCATTAATGACTGCTAGAATTTAGCTTACATAAGTTTATATAGTTCTTGAAAAATAAATCCTAATAGACCCCTTTTGTGGGCTTAAATGAGGTCCACTCAAAACTAACCCAAAACCCTAAATTGGAAAGCCCATGACTTAATCCAAACAAGTCTTGGATCCTAGCTGAAAACAAAGTATTAATTAAGCCCAAACAAGCCTTGGACTATAGCTAACAAAAATAAATAAAGCCCATAATATTAAATCCATTAACTGGCATGAAAAGAATAGAAGTATTATAGAGCTCATTCAAGGTTTCTTTATAGCCTTCCATCCAGCCCTTTAATCTTATAAACAAAAGAAAAAGATAGCCACCCATGTTGTAGTAGGATTCTTTTGTTTTCTTTGTTGTCCTCACTTCATGGCCTAAATAAGGTTGTATTGGACCCCTCCTGCATATGGATAAGATGTACTAGGGTCACCTCTTGATACTCCAATGGTCCTTGCAATTCTGACTTGGTTGAAACCTTAAAAACAATGCATTCAATGCTTTTTTCAATGTCTTTGTCTTAGATCGCATCATTGGACTATTTGGAACATGTAATGGCTCTTTGCCAAGGTTTCTAGGCTTATTCGTATCATCCCCTCTTTCCTCAAAAGAATTTGACCTCAAATCAATATCTATGTCAAACAATGTAAGATCAACAACATTAAAAGTAATATTAACACAATACTCATTTGGATGCGTTGTCATTTATTCTCTTTAAAACCTGAAATGGTCCATTACCACGAGGCTGTAATTTTGATTTTCTTTGGTTAGGAAATCATTCCTTTAGCCTGTGCACCCAAACCCAATCACTAGGTTGGAAAACAACCACTTTACATCCCTTATTTGCTTTAAAAACGTAAAGTCTGTTCTTTTTCTCTATATGCAGTCGAAGTCCCTTATGAAGTTGTCTCACCTTCTTCGCCTTCTCTTGACCATCTAAACTTACCCGTTCTTCACAAGGTGAAGGAATTAAGTCTATAGGAGTTAGTGGATTGAAACCATAAACAAATTCAAATAGAAAAAACCAGTGGTCGAATGCATAGTTCTATTATAAGCAAACTCAACAATAGGTAAACATTCTTCCCAACTTCTTAAATTCTTTACCGATTTGGGTGTACGCCAATCCTGGATTAAGTTTCTCCCCATCCATCTCGATACACCATGTAGTTATAACATAACTAAGAAACACATTTTTCTCATTCAAGTTCTTAAAATGGTTGATGTGTTAGGCCCCATGACAACTTTGATTTGATCTTATTTTTTCTAACATGACATGGAGTCCAGGTAAAAATTACTTCCTAAAGAAAGGAGGATTTTTGGCATTAAAAAGAAGAAATTATCTAGTCTAGGAAAAAAAATTCTAAAAGTCAGCAACATTTAAGACCAAATAAATCTTCTTTATCTTATTTTTATGTGGTTTCAACTTAAACATTTTATTCTAAATTTTCATTTTGTGTTTTAGGGTTAACAAACATCAATTGGGCTTAGATACTTGGAGATATATGTTTGATTGTAAATGGGTTTTACACAATTCCATATTTTTAGGTATTTTAGGGTTTAGCTTGGGTTAAAAACAATTATGCTCATTGAGATCCATACCTCATCTAATTTTAAAAGGTTGCTTTTATAAAGAGAATGTTGATTCCTTGTTTGGTTCTTCCCTCTTAATTTTTAGTTTTTTTTCTATCTCGAATTGATATAGATTCCCCTCATTTCTTTTTAAAACACAAACTTTATCGCCATTCCTTCAATTATATTCTAGATATTGTATTGATTTTTTCTGTATTTTCGGGTTTTTTTCTCTATGATTCTCCTCTATAAGATCTTCCCTTTTCTTTAAGATTTCTTCTTCTTTTATAACCCTAAAATGATAGGTGGCTGTAAACAATTTGAATCAAATCAACTTGTTACAAATATAATTAAGTCTTGATACTTAATTTTTATTCAAACTCATCTAATATTAATATAAATTAGCCTTGACTTTGCATTTTCTTTCACGTTTATGTCCTTTAAAGGTGCAATCAAATTTCCAATATTATTAAAGATCCAATTTGATATCTTTATCTTTAGTTATGCATATAGATTCCTTTTCAACCTATTATTGCCGACCAAGTCTCTTGTCTTCTTGTATTTTTTTTTATCTTTAAACCTTTTTTTATTTTTTTAAAAGAAAATGATGCAAACCTCGTGATCATGTGGTCACGCAACTCACAACTAAGAGTTAGATCTTATACCGAAAAGCCAAAATAGATGTGATAGGAGTGTGACATAATGGAAACCTGCCCCAAGACACCAGCACTATTGGAACGAGTAGAATAACACCATGAAGCCAGTTAATCTTTAATAAGTCGGATTTAGTTCGTTCAAGAACTAAAGAATACAAGAATTACTTTCACATATAAAATTGAAAATTTCATAAGTAATATTCATCAAATGACTGTTGAAATTTAGGTTAGATGAGTTTAAATATTTTTTGAAAAAGTAACCCTAATAGACCTCTTATGTGGAGTTAAATGAGGTCCACTCAAAATTGACCCAAAACCCTTAACTGGAAAGCCCATGACTTAATCTAAACAAGCCTTAGATCCTAGCTAAAAATAAAGTCTTAATTAAGCCAAAACAAGCCTTGGACTGTAGCTAATAAAATTAAATAAAACCCATAATATTAAATCCATTAACTAGCATGAAAAGAAGAGAAGTATTATAGAGCTCATTCAAGGTTTGTTTATAGCCTTCCATCCAGCCTCTTAATCCTATAAACAAAAGAAAAAGGTAGCCACCCATGTTGTTTCCAAGTTGTAGTAGGATTCTTTTGTTTCCTTTGTTGTCCTCACTTCATGGTCTAAATAAGATTGTATTGGACCCCTCTTGCACATGGATAAGATGTACTAAAATAACCTCTTTATACTCTAACGGTCTTTGCAATTCTAACTTGGTTGAAACCTTCAAAACCACGAATCAAGCCCCTGAACATATAATGGGTCCTTACTGGTGTTTCTAAGCCGGTTCGCATAATTTTAGATTATGGCAATCAAGTACTTTTTAATAAAAATATAATTAGTTACATGCATGAGGTCTTTTTTTTTTTTTAGGTTTGAGGGCTTTTTAATGCTTAAATAAGTATTTTTGTAACAAAAAGAATGCCAATATTTTTAGAGAGATAAACTTTGAAAATATGCATGCTAAAAAATATTGAGAATAAAAAAAATATAAGAGACATCTGTGAAGGATTCATAGGATCTTTAGAGCTCAACAATCTTGTTATTTTGTGGAATGATGGAGTTAGAGTATCATCTTACTCTAATAGCTTTTAAAGTGAGATAAATATCTCTTATGTATTATGAATAAAAGAAAAATATCTTTTATATATCATTAATGAGGATAAACTATATGTCATTTGGAAGATTCATATACTATTAGAGGTGTAAAGATATGAATAAATGAATATCTTTAACCTTAATAGTTTATGTTAAGGGCCAAGATAAAAGAAAATAGTGGAGTCTTGTGATCCAATAAAAGATCCAATAAGAGAGTTAGAAATATAATTTCTTCTATATTTACTTAGGATCAATATTTAGTTGAGCCAACAAATACCAGGTTTGATAATTAACTAAATTTATATATACTTAAGTTTAATGTGCAGAGAGCCTAGTAATAGAGGGTCGTCTCCTTACTTTTTATTATTTTTTAAATATATATTTTAATTGTTTTATTATGTTGATATAAAAATAATAATATTATAATATTTTCTTAAATAAATATTTTGTAATAAAATAAATACTTTTATACTACTTAACACTTTAATCTTGGCTCCGCGCCTTCCTCCCCATGAAGTAGTGAAAGGTCATAAACAATAGACAATGGTCAAACGTTCACAAGGTAATGCATGTCTCTTTATTTTAATTAAATTAAATGTAAACCTAAAAATTTATAGAGAAGATAAAAAATTTCAATACAAGAAAGTGGAAACCAAAATCTCCAAGACCAAAAAATGGCAGTGGCAGGTTTCTACAGGAGAGCGCTTCCTTCTCCTCCTGCAATTGAGTTCGCTTCTCCGCAAGGCAAGGTAAATCTTCCTTTATCCTTTTTCTCCCCCCAAGTTTTTGTATTTTTCATTATTTGTTTTGTGGGTGACCGTATATCATTCTTCACGGAACGCTTCAGCAACTGTTCACTGAGGCACTTGAAGGTGGGACCATGGATTCGTTTTTCAAATTAATATCTTACTATCAAACCCAGTCAGAGCCTGCCTACTGTGGACTTGCCAGCCTTGCCATGGTCTTAAATGCCCTAGCAATAGACCCTGGAAGAACATGGAAAGGTAATAAATAGTATATGAATAAATCCCGCTTTTTCCAAATTGATCAAACTTGAAGAGATGCCGAGTCAAATATTTGGTATTTTTTAAAATCTTTTAAATGATTAATCAGGCCCATGGAGATGGTTTGATGATTCAATGCTTGATTGTTGTGAACCCTTGGTTAAGATCAAAGAAAAAGGCATTACATTTGGAAAAGTTGCTTGCTTGGCTCATTGCAATGCAGCTAAAGTTGAGACTTTTAGGACAAATGAAATCACAGTTGATGGTTTTAGGAGATTTGTGGTTTCTTGTAATTCTTCAGAGGATTGTTATATCATTTCATCATACCACAGAGGGACATTTAAACAGGTGATAATAACATCCTTTTTATTAAGTAATTTTGGGGTTGTCTTTTCATCATTTTTTTGAAAAAGAAAAGGAAAGGATTGATTGTTATTGTTCGATTCCAGACTGGAAGTGGTCATTTCTCTCCAATAGGAGGTTATCATGCTGGAAAGGATATGGTTCTTATCTTGGATGTTGCCAGATTTAAATACCCACCTCATTGGGTTCCCCTTGAACTTCTTTGGGAGGCTATGAATACTATTGATGAAGCAACAGGACATCATAGGGGGTATACTTCCTACTATTTTTGAACTTCATTAAACTGTATCGAAGTGTAATTTTGTAGGGTCATTCATATTATTATCTATGCGATATAGCCTACAGATTGGGCGGTTTATTTCTCTTTTTGTCTATACTTTTAACTTAGTATGTATTTTATAATTCCCTGAGATCAGATTATGTTATATTTATCTTCAATCTCAAATGCAGATTTGATCTTACGTTGTTGAATTCTAAACTTTATTCTTAATGGTTGTTCAAGATAACACGTCATCTTTGCACTTCTCGAGTGACCTTTTTCTTAATTACATAGAAACCTTGAGATTATGGAGTTCAATGAGCTAAACCTAATTATGCCATTTTGTTGTGGTTTATTTTTCAGGTTCATGATACTTTCAAGGCTTGACAAAGCATCATCTATTCTTTACACTTTGGTACTCTCTTTTTTTCCGGTGGTTCTGTAACAAGCAACCTTGTTGCTGTAGGGAAAATACTCTCGTTTAATTTTCTTACTCATGTCTGCAATACTTTGGAGTGTGAACAAATAGTTGGAATCAATATCTTAGTTTTGACAAATAATATATCTTAAGCACTTGAATGGATGTTAGATTTTCTGAAGCAAACAATTCCCCATTCCTTGATAAATTTCATGAATACCAGAACTGCTCTTAAAAGAATAGTTTCTGTAATTGTTAAAGCATGACAAACTAGGATCTTGTTTGGAAATATGATCCTTGACTAGAAGTGGTAATGGTAAAGGTAAAAAACTAACAGCGGGAATGATTGTTTTTCTTGAGAGTGTTAAGTTTCTGCCACTGTATTCTTCTCACATGAAATATGACATTCTTGGTTTTTCATTTGCAGAGGCATGTTTTTTTGCTTGAGATGTGCTTCCTTTGTCAATTTGTTATTGTCATTCTGCTTACCACAAACCATTTTTTATCTTAAGGCATACTGATTATGTCTGCTTGTTGTTGTGGATTATCTGCAGACCTGTAGGCATGAGGGTTGGAGCAGTGTTGCCAATTACTTGAGTGCAGATGTCCCCCACCTTCTGAAATCAGAGGATGTAAAGGATGTAGAGGAAGTACTCTCTGTTGTATTTAAATCACCACCTACTGACCTCAGAGAGTTCATCAAATGGGTTGCAGAAGTTCGGAGACAGGATGATGGGGGTATAGTCTTAAGTGAAGAAGAGAAAGGAAGGCTTTCCATTAAGGTGTTTTCATGGCTTCTCAATATTCTCTATTTTTTAAATCTTTTTTTCCTCTTTTTCCTAAATTACATCTCCTTGAAACTTGAAGTTGATATCCACATTATTATGCTAAAGTTCATAGACCTACTTCTCACTGTTGTTTTTCTCGATGGTGTTTTATTTCAACAAAAAGAAGGCTGTGGAAATAAAATCTTTTGATAGAAAATTCTGTTCTTTAAATTGTGAGGTTTGGGATTTCAGGAAGAGGTGTTGAAACAAGTACGAGGGACTGAATTATTTAAATATGTGACCAGATGGTTGATCTCTGAAATTTCAACATGTAAAGGCTCAATTTCAGGTCATAATAATGAATTGCCTGAGATTGCTGCAAATACCTGCTGCCAAGGAGCTAAACTTTTCACTGGAAATTTCAGTTCATTGGATTGTATGGTCTTTAAGAAAGGAGGTGTGAAATTTCTAAAAAGTGATGGTGAAAAGCCTGTATCAATAGTGTCAGGAACTTTGTTTACAGACAGCTCTGAACAAGGTGATATTCTGGTTCCTTTATCTCAGACAGAGGCAAGTAGTTTGTGTGATCTAGATCAGAATGGTTGCCATGGATTCCATCCGTCTGCTGGGGATGTTTTAACAGTTCTCATATTTTCCCTACATCAAAATACATGGTCCAGTATTAAAGATGAGAAACTTCAGGCAGAAATCAATTCTCTGGTATCAGTTGACAACGTTCCCCATCTGCTTCAAGAGGAGGTATTGTTTTGGATTAGCCTTTCATTCTTCCATTCTTTTTTGTTTCAGTTTGATTCTAAGTTAAACTGTTATCATAACATGAATTTTACTTCTTATTTCTGTTTTTTGGTTACAAAAAATTACATTCCATGGAAGTAAGTAGCAGCACAGCTGTCCAACTCTATAGGGCTTCTATACCAGGCTTTTGGAAGCATGCCAATACAGTATGCACAGAGCCCCCAAGTGATAGGCTTCAATATGGCAGTGTAGTTGATTACTTATTGTATCTGATATCCTACAGGGATCGGGTATCTAATTTTGCATATTTTGGGTTCATAATTTATTTATCAATTGATGAAATAAATCATATTACTGAGAGATGTTATTTTAACACCAACACATATTTGCAAGAAGAAAAAAGGTTTTATGAAATAGGCCGAGATTTAATGACTTAGCAAGCACTGAAAGATTTAAAAGTTCAACATGGATTTTGAGATTATTTTCTACCTTCTAGGAAGCAGTTCCAAGTTTAATGTCACTGAAAATGAAAATTGGTTGGAAAACCAGAGATGTATGAGATATTTCATTCGAACAATTATTAACTAGACCAACCTGTTTTTTCTTAAAGGATTTGTAATGGTAATTTCATCTATTCAGAACTTCATGTCCAAGGCTGCTACATTTGAAGTTTATTTCTAAGGAGAGGTCTGCATATCGTAAGTTCAGTTAATAGTTGCTGTTGTCACTTGAAATTGAAGTGAATATCATTACTGAGGCAGTCACAAATGCTTATTTGAATAATTATTAGAAGCATTCAAATTCCACAGAAGCTTTTGTCGATGTTTCATTCTGGCTATGTTGGTGAGAAATCTACTAGATAACGCCGTTGTTTTCCCTTGTTTTAAGCTAGTTTTCCTCGTATGGTAATATATTTTTAATTGATCAAGTTCCTTTGATAAAGTAAGCAATATTTTATGAAAACATATTTTACGTGAAACAAACATAGCTTCAGTCTCTTTTTTCCTGCCCAGTAACCTTATTCTTATTTGAAAACACCCGTGTTATTTTTTGTGTTGACAGGTTCTGCAATTACGGCGGCAGCTCCATTTCCTAACAATTGATCTTGGACTAGCTTCTGCATCATGACCTTTCCACCTTTTCTTCTTCTCTGATATCTTCCGGACAAGGTTCATAACACATACAGCTTGCCATTTTAAGCATTTGATCGGTATTTAATTATTACGTTAGATTTGAAGGATTTACTTGCATGGCAGGTTGAAGAGCGTGCAAACGATAAACAAACGAGCACCTGATGTAAGAGTTTATTATTTCAAAAAAAAGTAAGAGAGTTTAAATTGCCAATGAAGTGCCAAGTACAAAATTATTTGCTTTTCTCTGATACTAATTCCAACGAATTCAAACACTTGCAAATACACACACACACACGTGTGTGTGTGTGTGTGTGTAACTATTCTTTCATTTCTGGCTTTTTTGTTCTTTTCTTTTCATTTTGAATCTGACTTTTGTTTCTAGCTAGTCTGTCCCTTTATGTGGAAGCATTTCAATCTTCGATTTTTCTTCATTCCAATGGATGTCTTTCTATATTGAGCTCTTCTAAGTTTGAATTTCCAGTGGTATCTATCTAACTTGCTACAAATAGGAATTAGTTATGGCAAGTTCGATAGCAAGAGCCATTTTGAAGAGTCAAATCATAAAAATAGCTCTTTAAATAGCATGTAAATGGTTTTTGAGTTGGTGTGCTCTTCAATGGTAAGAGTCATTTTGGAGAGTCATTTTTCTTCTTCTTATTTTAAATAAAATTCAATTATTTTATATATAGTTTAATTATACAATTAATAAGAGTAAGTTATATAATTAAATTACAAATAAATTCATAGCAGCTCTAAATACAAAATTTAAACAATTTATAAATCTAACGGTAAATTTATAGTATGTAATAAAGTTAACTGACAAAAAAAATCCTAATTAACGAATTTTGCACAATTATTTTTTTGTGGTAACTATTTTTTATGCTAATTATTTTAACTGACAAAAAAATCCTAATTAACAAATTTCATATGCTTATTTTTGTGTTAACTATTATAATTATTATAATTAATATTAATAATAATATATAAAACCCCTAACCCAAACCCTAGTTTTCCCTCTCTCAGCGTCGCCCCCCTCTCTCTATTCGTCTAGCCACCTCCCTCTGTTGCCGCCAACCCCCCTCTATCTTAGCCTCCAGCCACCCTTCTTCTCTCTCTCTATCTAGCCCCCTTCTCTTTGCCGCCTTCAACCCCCCTCCCTCTCTCTCAGCCTCCAACCCTTTCTGTTCAATCCTTCCCATTGGTGTGTTGTTTATGTTGAAAAAATAGAATAAAATTGTTGCTGTTGTGGTTTTGTTTATTGTTGTTGCTATAATTTTGTAGATTGTTGTTGCAATTGTGATTGTGATTTTATATATTGTTGTTGCAATGGTCAAATTGTGCCAACAACTTTTTTTTTTTTTTGCCTCTGAATCAATTCCTGTGGGAATGCCTTTAGCCGAGAAGAAGAGGCAAAATGCCTCTCGGGATGGCTCTAACATTGGAGAGTAGAAATTGAACAAGAACAACCATATTTTCAAATATTTAGCTTTGGCTTTTGGGATAGCTCTCCCATTGGACTTGCCCTTAGAGCAACTTTAATGGTAAGAGCCATTTTGGAGAGCCAAATCTTTAAAATGGCTCTTTGAATAGTGTATATATGGTTTTTTTTGTTGATGTATGCTCCAATAATAAAAGCCATTTTGGAGAGTTATTTTTTTTTATATATTATTTTAAATATAGTGCAATTATTTTGTATATAGTTTAATTATACAATTAATAAAAGTAAGTTATATAATTAAATAATTGCTTTTAAAAAACCCTCCAACAATATAACTATTAATTTAATATATTTTAGAAAATCAAATATATCATCAATATCAAAAAATTTAAAGTGCACACAATATAGTACACATGCAAGAATAGCTCTCCATGAGCTGCTACAAATAGCAGCCCAGGTAAAGAGAGATATTTTTGGCTTAGCAAATTGCACTTTCATTGCAGTGCAAAAGTTTAAGGACACATGCTAAAGATTTAGTTGTTTATTTATGGCTTTGCATATGACACTCCCACTAGAGTTGCCCTTAATTGCTAGCACTACGTTACGGGTTGATCAAATAATTTTTATAACTATTGAGATTAAAGTATAATATTTATACATGTAAGGTTTAATATACTGAAACAAATCAACATATTATATTATCACAATAGTAATATTAAAGTCTTAACATCGAAAATTATCATCACTATTATTGCTATAACAATAAAAATTATTAAGTTACCTCGGAAAAAAAACACAAAAAAATTAACAAAAAAAACAAGTAAGAACAAAACCTAAAATTATTATTATTATGTTAATAATGAAGAAAACAAATTTAAATCAAAGACCAAAAACAGTCTAAAAATTTTAACAAAAGAGAATAAAATAAATGATAAAAGAAAAATTATTAGCTGAAAGAAAAATTATTTGACTTCAAAATTTAAAAACTTATTTGCATTGTATTGCGTGCTGAGCAGATAATTTTTATAATTATTGGGATTAAAAAAATTAATAAAATTTGCTAATTTAAAATTAAAATATGATATTTATATATGCAAAGTTTAATATAATAAAACAGATCAACACAAACTATTATAACAATAACAACAATGCAATCTTCACATTTAAATTATTATTATTATTACTGTCAAAATAATAAAAATTATCAAATTATTTCGAGAGAAAAAAACTCAAATACATTAACAAAAGAATAAGCAAGAAAAACAACTATAATAATAATAATAATAATTATTATTATTATTATTATTATTATTATTTGTTAATAATGAAAAAAAAAGTAAATGAAAGACTAAAAAAATCCTAAATACTTCAATAAAAGATAAAAAAAATATCAAGTGAAAAAAATTCATTTGACTTGAAAATAAAAAAACTAAAAAAATGAATAAAAAGAACTTAAAGAAAGAACAAAGGGAGAAAAAAAATATTATCAATTTTCAAATAATCATAGACAAAAAAAAAGAGCTATTTTAAAAAAAATACCAGCTCAACAAATAAGAAAATAATACAAATTAAAAATCTAAGTTAAGAGCACACGTATATATACATGGACAAAAATAGAGACTATTCTAGAAATAAAAAAAAATAAAAGGATTAAAATAAAAAATTAAAAGTATAAAGGCCGAAATAAAAATTAAATATATTATCAATTTTAATCAAATGATAAAATTAAAAAAAATAAAACTTCTGTATCGAATATATTAAGATATTTAAACCCAATCCGTAAATTGAAAGGAGGACCGAAGTGAAACCTAAATATATAATTAATTTCAATCAAAGGACCTAAATGAACTAAATCAAAATTTATATAACAAAAGTCATAACCATACATAAAATTAAAAGTATAGGGATTAAATTGAAAAAGAAATATGACCGGGGACTTCTCCTGTATTTTAGTGTGCAGGAGAAAGAAAATAGAAAAAAAAATTAACCGGTCATCGTCACGTCGACGATAACTCTTTGCCAAAATGCGCCACACCATAGGAAGCGAAGACGGCGGCACATCGTCTAAGACATCGTTAGCTCATTTTACCCTGATAGAGGATGTCGCACGCGCCGACCAAAGCGAGCGTGTGGCGAAATATTGTTGGGAGCGTGCGAAACACGCACGTCCAATTTTTTTACCGTGGATAATAAGAAAAAACTATGGTCAATTACCGGAACACCCCTATATAGAATCTTCAATTTTTTCGTATAGGGAAGTATATTAGTACTTAGCCATTTTCAAAGAAAGAGAAATCCCTGTGGTATCCCTCCCCTACCAGATATCTTTTTTTTTTTTATCTTATTTGGGGGCTAAATAGTATTTAGCCATTTTAAAAAAAATATGAAATCTTGGTGAAGCCTATTGGGAAATAACGATTTTATCTTTTTCGAGGGTTAAAACAATTATTTTACTGTGCAAATAATAATAACAAAAAAAAATAAACCGGTAAATTGATTGACCCAAAAATTGAACCAATCCAAAAATAAACTATTACAATTCACAATGTTTTCACTCACAATGAGCAGTGAAACACTAATCTCTTTTAGTATTATTTATAATGAGCCACTTGCCTTATCCTTTATCATAGTTAGAATCAAATATTTTTTGAATATAAAAAACAAATGTTCAAAGATTTTTTTCAAAATGCTATATATATGGAGAAAATAATCAACATTGGCACAATTTTATTAGCATAAAAAATATTATTTGATATGAAGAACAAATAAAAATAATTAAAGAATATAAGTGAAAGTATTATATATTTTGTTTTTCATCATCTCTTATTTTTTTGTTTGATTTTTTAATTTTTTAATTTTTTCAATCTTTCTTAGTAGTTTCTTTTATTGTATTTTTTTTTATATTTTTATTTTTATTTGCTATCATTTGTTTTATTGAAGTTTTGTTTGGATTTAATTCAACTTTGAAATTTTAATTTATGCTGATAATTATTTTAAAATCGATATTTTTTTAATTTTTTTTTCTTTTTTTCATTTGATTATTATTTTTATTTATTCCTCAAATGAAATAATTTTTATGATGATAATATTTGTTTTGCTTTTGTCATTTATGTTGATTGTTTTTATTTTCTATTTTGTTATAGTTTTTGTTCTATTTTTTAAGATAATTTGATGGTCTTCATTTTACGCAATAATAATAAAAATCTTATTGTTTTTTTATGATTGTTTTTTTCTTGTTCTTCTGTTACAATTTTTGTTTGTTTATTTTAGGGAAATTTTAATAATTTTTATTATTTAAATAGTAATAGTAATGATACCAATAATAATTTATTATGATATTTATAGTGTTTATGATATTAATAATTATGGCTATAATATTAATAGTAACAATAACTCTCAAAATTATATTAAGAATATCAATAATAACTAATTTTGATTTTGTTCTTTAAGTTTTTTTCCTTTAATTATTTTTACACATAAGATCAAATAATTATTTTTAATGTTGCTAATTTCCAAATAGATACTAAATAATTTAAAAAAATCCATGAAAAAAATTAAAGGACCATTTTAATTTATTTTTGGGTCTTTCATATGTTCTTACAATAATTTTAATTAATATTTGGGTTGTAAACTTCTAGTGCAAGATACTAACCTAATATTATATATACTTGTTTTTTCTTCAAAATCCTAGAAAAATATATAAAAATAAAAATTCCTTATTTGAAGAAAAAGTTATTTAGAAAAATACAAAAAACATAAATCAATTAATGGGTATCACAACAAGGTTGTGATTATCCATTAGAATTTGGCTGAATTTTCAAAAATAACATAATGGACTGGATGAAAGACTATAAATAAAACTTATGAGCTTTATTTAATTTTGCTAGCTATAGCCCAAGGCTTGTTTAGGCTTAATTAAAACTTTGTTTCAACGAGGATCCAAGGCTTGTCTGGTTTAAGTCATGGATTTTCCAATTTAGGGTTTTGGTTCAGTTTTGAGTGGACCTCATATATGTCCACATAAAGGGTCCATTAGGGTTATTTTTTCAAGAACTATTTAAACTCATGTAACCTAAATTTTGACAGCCATTAACGAATATTACTTCTGAACTTTTCAGTTTTATATGTGAGAGTGATTCTTGCATTCTTTAGTTCCTAAACGAACCGAATCTCACTTATCGAAGATTAACTGGTTTTGTGGCATCATTCAGTGTTGGTGCCTTAGGACAGATTTTCATTGTATCACACTCCTATCAGATCTATTTCGGCTTTCCGGGACCAAATTTCATTCTCGATTGTGGGTTGCGTGACCATATGATCATGAGGTTCGTATTAGGTAGTATCAAAGCTAGGCTCCAAAATAAGGTTATATCATTATGTTATTTTTGTTTTTTTGAGTGTTCCTTAAAGTTTTTCAGTGTTTATGTCCATCTCCTTGTTCTTTGTCTTTATGTCATTTAGTAAAAAAAAGAGAGAGCTTATGTTTCATCTTTTTCTGTCTCATCATTTTAGTATACTAAGGAAAAAAAGATAAAAAAAAGAAAAAAATATTCAGTATATTAAAAGAAAGAGGAAAAAAAGAAAAGAGATAGAGGCATTAGTTGAAATATGAAGAATCATTGAATTTGTGCTGCAGAAAACACAACTCTAGAAAAACATAATAAAAACATATCGAAATCAATTAAAAATTCATATTCCGTCTATTGAGGTTTAGATAGCATCATATGTCAAATTTGGACTTATTCTGATTTTGTTCACTTGAGGTTTTATTTTGAGGTTCATTTCTACTGTAAAAACACTACTTTTGTCACCCCTAAGCAAAACACCTTAGAATCAATTGAAACTCAACATTTAGTGTATTGGTGTTAGGGTCGCACCATATATTCAATTTGAGCTTATTTTCATATAGTATACTATAGGTTTGAATTGGAGGTTCAATTCTACCGCAAACTGATCATACAAGGGGTTAGGTACGTAGGAGTAAGAGAACGACCTATCAATTGAGGTTTGATGTTTGTTTACTATTGTAATACTAAATATTGAATTTGAGGTTATTTCAACGTCGTTTACTCTGGGTTTAAAATTTGTTCCGTAAAAATTGCATAAGAGGCTAGATTCTCATCATGTCTCAAAACGTGATCTTTACTATTTAGTTTTGTCAATTTTTTTTTTATTCTATTTTGGGTTATCTAGGAGTTAAGTAATTGTTTTTACTTGTGTTTTATTTTGTGTCTTTGTATTGTCCTTAATTTGTAGGAATTTTGCATTACTACTCGTGAAATTATAATCATAGTTTTGTTTTGCTTTGTTTTTAGTATTTTTATTGCTTCTTGAGTCTGAAAATTATAATTAGAGTGTGCTATGAAGGCTACTGCCTTTGA
The DNA here is from genome assembly GCA_015731905.1 of Salix dunnii. NCBI lineage: Eukaryota > Viridiplantae > Streptophyta > Magnoliopsida > Malpighiales > Salicaceae > Salix > Salix dunnii. Next base: position 12,749,547 of record CM027672.1, read on the forward strand.
TTTGTTAATTTTAGTTCCTAAACAATCAAAAGAAAGTAAGTTGTGAGGTAAAAGGCGTAGTGAGTATATTAGAGTGAAAAACCTTGATTTTTGTGTGTGTCATACACAAGAGGTGTGAGGATATATTTTGTGCTATTAACCGAATGTTGTAGATTCAAAGGATGTCTGAAAACAATGAATTAGCGACACAAAACATTGGATCTAAAAGATGATTTGAAATTGATAAGGAAATAGAATATTAGGGCTGATTGTAGAGGAAATACGGTCCGTAAGGCCATACAGGATACCAAATTTGATTTTGAAGAGTTTGTTGATGAAAACGCACATGTGGGTGAAGATAACTATGATAGTGATATGGAATCTGAAAGTGACAAATCTTAGTGTAAAGGCATGCCACCATTGGAGGATAGTGATGGGGATGAATTAGCATTACCGGTTACTAAGTCCTTAGTTATAAGTGCACCCTTCAGGTTCAGGTCAAGGAAGATTAATCTAATCAACAACAAGAGAATATTTTTTATACACGCTATTACGTACAAAGCAAGGTATGTAGTTTAATTATTGATAATAGAAGTTGTGTTAATGTTTGCAGTACCACCCTTGTTAGTAAACTGAATTTGAGTATTGTTAAGCATGCAAAACCATATAGATTGCAATGGCTAAATGATAGTGGTAAAGTGAAAGTGACTAAATAGGTTATGGTTCCATTCTCGATTGGGAAATATGTTGATGAAGTTCTTTGCGATGTGGGGAGACCATGACAATATGATAGGAACCCAATTCATGATGGGGTTAAAAATAAGTATACCATTATAAAAGATGTTAAAACCATTACTCTTGTACCTCTTACACCCAAACATGTGTATGATGATCAAATAAAGCTAGAACATGAGCATGAGATGATGGGGAGAGAAGATAAAGGTAAGGATTAAGGGGAGAGAAGACCACAGATTCGGCCAGAACTCAAACCCCTACCTCCCATTCAAACACTCATCCAAACACAAACAAATTAGACCATTCGACCATAGCTCAAAAACACCCAAATCTAGTCAAGAGTGGAGGTAAGACAAGAGGAGTGAAGAAAGTCAGGAAGAGTGATGAAAATTGTGTGGAAAAACTAAAGAAACAATCCAATTTTTATGCTAGAGAGGGTGAGGTCATATCTGCATATTTCACAAACAAGCTAATGATTTTAGTTGTGTACAAAGAGGTTTACTTTAATACTAATGATTTTGATTATATTGTGTCAGTTCTGCTATTTCTTTGTTGTAGGAGTTTGATGATGTGTTCCCCGACGATACTATTAGCGGATTACCACCATTGCGGGGGATAGTACATCAAATTGATTTCGTACCTGAAGCTTCAATTCCTAACCGACCAGCCTATGAAGCAATCCCAAGAAGACAAAAGAGCTTCAAATGCAAGTTTATGAGATAATAGATAAGAGATATATTCGTGAGAGTATAAGCTTGTGTGTTGTATCCATGCTACTCATGTCTAAGAAGGATGGAACATGGAGGATGTGTGTTGATTGTCGAGCCATCAACAACATAACGATTTTGATTCGAGGTCGAATCCTTTTAAGGAGAGAGGGGATGATGTGAACAGGCTCAGAAACACCAACAAGGACCCATTACATGTTCAGGGGCTTGATACGTGGTTTTAAAGGTTTCACCAAGTCAGAATTGCAAGGACCATTGAAGTATCAAGAGGAGACCCTAACACATTTTATCTATATGTAGGAGGGCTCCAACACAACTTTATTTGGGCCATGAAATGAGGACAGCAAATGAGCCAAAAGGAGCCAAAAGAATCCCACTACAACTTGGAAACATGAGATTAATGGACTGGATGGAAAGCTATAAATAAGCCTTTGGGTTTTAATTAATTTTGTTAGCTATTGCTCAAGGCTTGTTTGGACTTAATTAAGATTTTGTTTTGAGTTACGACCTAAGACTTGTTTGGTTTAAGTCATGGGCTTTCCAATTTAGGGTTTTGGGTTAGTTTTGAGTGGATCTCATTTAAGTCCATATAAAGGGTCCATTAGGTTTACTTTTTGAAGAACTATTTAAACTCATGTAACCTAAATTTCGATAGCCATTGATAATTATTACTTCTGAAATTTTCAGTTTTATGTGTGAGGATGATTCTTGTATTTTTCTCATTTTAATAGTGCTGGTGCCTTGAAGCAGGTTTCCGTTGTGTCACATTTCTATCAGACCTATTTTGTCTTTCCAGGATCAGATCTCATTCTTAGTTGTGAGTTGCGTGACCACGTGATCATGAGATTGACATCAATATTTAGATAAGGACACTAGAATTATAGGGATAAAATATGGGACCAAAGTGATTTTGGTTGCTTGGTCACCAAGCAATTACGAGGATAAAAACATTATTTTGCTTATAAAGAGTGAGGGAATCTCACACACAAAAAAGGAGAGATTGAAGGGGAATCATACCGGTAACTTCTGGTACCACTGTGAACAACAACAGAAGTCTCCCTCTCACTCACATTAGTCTATCTCATAGCTCATCAGTGGCAACACCGTGAGCAATAGACTAGAACCACCTTAGCTGCAATGGGGGATTCTTCTTAGCTATATATCCAGTGTAATGTTCTCCTCAACGTGAGCTAGCAGCAGTAGAAGCAACAACTTTTTCTTGAGTCGTGCAACAACAGCTCAACCTCCATCTTTTTTGCATCGTGAGCAACAGTGTCAAATCTTCTTCATCAATAATCTTTGTCATGGTGGTCCAACAATTTCCTTCAAGCAGCAATAGCAGAGTAACAGTCGGTCTTTGCCTCTTCATCACAACAATAATAGGGGATACTATTCATTAGCTTCTTCTCAGCAATAGTAGCAGAGCACCTGGATTTTTTCTCTTCTTCTCAATCACAACAGCAGTAACTCAAGCAATAGAGGGGCACAACCGCTAGCAGCAACACATTTCTCATCTAGAAATGGCTTTGGTCTCCATTTGAAGGTCCATTTCTTGAGCTCTCAAAACACGATCTCTTAGAATTTGTTCAATAAAGCATGATGTATTATTGTTTCCATGATTTACATGTTCATTAATATATAGACAAGTTATTTGACACTAAAATAACTATTTGGATGATATTTGGTTAATATTGGATATTGTTTCTTATTTGAGTTTAGGAAAAGATTTGGTTGTAAAGATTTCAAGTCCATAATCCCTTCACTCAATATTTTTTAGCTTAGATTCTTAGAGTTTATCTCTCTAAATATCATTGTTTTTTTCTCTCAAAAAGATACGAATTGCAAGTGTCGATCACTAGCCACTTAAGCCCACCAAGCACAAGATACTAACTACCAAAAACCTTGGTCAGGATAAATAAATCTAAGTGTTAAAATCAAGAGAGTAATGATTCAACATCCAAGCCTTGGTAGTGAATTAAATTATTAAAATCGAGAAATTAATTGATTATCCAACATCTAAATCGTACTTCTAAATTATTTAGACTTTTCAATGCCTCATCAACAATAATATCATACTTGTTAGAAATGATGAGTGAATTATGATGAGTGAATTCTCCAAATACTGTTGTAGGATTCAAAATACTAGTTAATCTTTTACTTCGGTCATTATCTATACAACTAAATTAGTTTGTGATTTTACTGTGTATATACTGTAGCGAATTATTGTAGCTCTAGACTCAAATTATAGTAAATTGTAATAGTAAAATTACTATTTGGTTAATGTTTTCAAATAAACTACAAGCGTCGAGGATGTAACTCAAGTCGTAGAGTGCAAGCTTTGCATGCGAGATGTGCAAGGGTTCGATCCCCTACATCTCCACCGATTTATCTCCTCATATACAACTCCTTTCTTTTTCCTTTTCTTTTGTAATTTATTTGGATATAAGTATAAATAAATCAATAAATTAGAAGCATTGACACATAATCCTTTTCACCTGATTTTGTTAACGGTAGCATTAATTTTTTTTATTATTATTGATTTAGCCAAAATTAAATTGTACTTAACGAATTACTAAAAACTTAACTGAATTAAATGCATTATGATTCAATTATTAATCCTCAAATTGAATTGAGATTGAGTAGTTTTTATCTTCTTAGTATATTTTAAAAGTGTGTTTCTATTGAAAAGATATAAAATTCATTTGTTTGGTGTATTTTAAAGGAAAAAATTGATTTGTTGATATCATAAATAAAAAAATAATTATTTTAGTAAATTTTTAAGCAAAAAAATACTTTTAAAACCAATTACACTATGATACTAAAGGCGCATTAAAACAAATTAAAATAATATTATTTTAAAATTAAACCACATAAAAATAAACAATTACTTTAGAATCAACATGGCTAAATTACTAAGAAAGCTAAAAGAGATCGAGAAATTAAACAGTAGTAAACTCAGAAGTATTGTGGATTAAAATAGTAAAATTACTATTTTGCCCCTCCATTTACTGTAGTTTTAGCATGGGGGCCGAGGATATTTTTTATTTTTTATATTTCTGTGCATAGTGAAATAGCCATAATATCCATGAATAAGACAAAACAACACAGGAATCGCTGGGGGCATTAAGGTTATTGTACATTTTTTTAAAAATAACTAAATACTAAAATACCCCCTAATAAGACAAAGTTCATAGTAAAATATAGGGTCAAAATGATAACACCATTTTTTTTTAAAAAAAATAGCCAAATACATATATGACCCTATATAAGATAAAATCCAATAGTTGGATGCAGGGGTGTACCGGTAATTTACTATTTTTATAATATATTTTGACACAGTACTGTGTGCGCTTCTTTGGACGCGTCGTCTGTGTTCGTGCTCATATGGCATTTAGACAGCACATGTGGCAATGTTCGATGTTCAAAAATGCTTAATTGGTGTCTAGAATTATTCTAGACCATGTTTTCTTCCTCTTGGTGCGGCGCGTGTGATTCAACGATTGCTGGAAACGTGTCAGCGGGCAATAGAAGGTTTTTCCCCTTCTCTCTCTCTTGAATGCACATGTACACGTCAACCCCGCTGTTTATTGGGTTTTCATTTTAGTCCTTGATCTTTTGATTGTTTTGTATGGTCCTTGATCCTATAATAAAGGTTTTGATTATACATTTTAATTTCATTTTGGTCCTCAGTCTTTTAATTTCCAGATTGCTTTGAAATCCTTAATATTTTTAGAATTAGAGTTATGATTTGTTTCAATTGTATCCTTCAATTCAAATTGATTATATATTTTAGTTGCATTTCGGTCCTAAGTCTTTTAATTTCTGATTTTGTATTAAATTCTTTAATTTATTTCATATCAAAGTTTAGATTTGTTTTAATTTTGTCCTATAAATTAAATTTTTATATATATGTACATGCTCTAAATTTTTGTTTTCAATTTTTAATATTTCCACTCTTATTAAGGTTTTTTTAATGTTAAAATTTTAATTTTTGTTGGTGATCATTTGACAATTGATATTTATTATTTTTTCTCTTTGTTTTTTCATATTTATTTTTATTTATTATTCAATTCAAATAATTGTTTAAAATATAATAATATTTATTTATTTATTGTCATTTATTTTGTTCTTTATTTCTTTTTTGTTAATATTGTCGGGTATTGAAATTTCTAATTATTATAGATAAGACATTCAAAAGAATCATAATAATTATTTATAAGTTTTTCTTCTTTTTTATAAATATGTGAGACTAATTATATATTTTGATATTGATTCAATATTAGTGCCTTAATATATATATATATATATATATATATATATATATATATATATATATATATATATATATATATGACCTATTTTTTAAATAATTTACTCTCAGTGTTATGAAATACTTTTAATATAATAATATGAGGAATAACTAATTATAACATGCACAAAATTAATTATTTTTCTATATAGAAAAAAAAAATTCAGTGCAGCGCGCAGCCAAATTAGCTCATATATACTCAGTTCTAGAATTAGATTAGATTAAAAAATATGTAAGAAAAAAAATATAAAAAAAATGCCACAATGCTGGTTAAATTTTAAGTCAACTCGAGGTATTTTATTAAATTCACGGCTCAAATAATATGATTCAAATAATTAAAAAAATGAAAAAAGAATTATGAAAATTGATGAAGATTTTAATTTTCTATGTTTAATTTTTTAGCTTCCAATTATATTTTAATCGTTTCATTATAATCAAGATATAAAAATAATTATTTATCTCGTGTTTTTCTATAATAACATGAAGGTGGTTCTTTCACTTGTAAAAGTAATGAAACAATAAATCTTTACCATGTCATCTTTAAATTATAAGGGGAAAAAAAATTGATTAAAAGTACATTTGTTTAGTGTAAAGTATTTTATAGATTTTTCTATGATTTTTTGAAAATATTTTTCAGAAAATATTTTTATGTATTTGTATTCCATAAAATATTTTATAAGAAAATGTCAAAACAAAATATTTTACAATTAACTTTTAATTAGTTAATTTACTAGAAAATATTTTCAGCTAATAAAATATTTTATGAATGGTAATCTACTTCAACATTATCTAACTATAACTATTTCAACAACTTTCATCTCTCACCACCACCATCAATGCCACCTTCATCATCATCTCATCTCCACTCCCCATCTCCATCATCAATATAGAATAATTCTACATGTAAAATATGAGAACATTTTTCAAGCTAAACAATGAAAAATATTTTATGAAAAACTAACAGACCATTAGCAGGACAAAGGAAACTAAGAAAATATGATTTTTGAAAATCTTGAGCTCAACGGGGGCCAACAACAAATGATCAAGACGCTCGAACTCTCATTGTGATATTGTTTCGCGTCACTTTCAAAACATACATGACCAGCAACTGTAAGGTACATGCAAGACTTTTGAATGATTAGTGACACAGTGCAGAGTACATCAGAAAACGCGGTAAATTGGTGAGTAATATACTCCACGATAATAGACAGTGTGCCCTGCTTACTCAGTTAGCATGTTAACTGATTCAAGTTTTGTACAAATTCAGTCAACGAACTTGCCTCTTACCTCTAGATCCACCAGGAACACTAATAAGCCTCGCCTACCATGAGTTTTGGTGTTTGGATGACGAATGCAGCTCCTCTATGAAATCATTTCACTCCTAGGGCTTTGGTGGGTTATAAATCTTCCATGGGTAGGTACACTTGGCTTTAAGACAGTGAAGTTACTGAGAACAGGTAAAAGAAAATGCTACGAAAGAGGCGCGCCAAGATCCTCATCTACCCTATTCTCTTGGCATCTTTTGAGGAGGTGGAGCTGACTTCGTAGATGCAGAACCTGCCATTGCCACATTGGACGATGATAGATTAGAAATCAACCCAGAAACAGAGAGATTCAGAAGGCATCAAACCATTGATGCCTATATCACCATCACAATCAAGGTAATAAAATGGAAGTCTGGAACATTCAGTTTTCCCTTTTATATCCATAAACCCAGATCACAACCAAACATGTGGCGAGAAATACAACTAGCATACAAAAACCAAAAAGTATGAATGGTGATCAGACTTGGTCTGTTCTCATCCCCATGATCATTTCTTTATGATGAACCACAAGTTTTATCAACCCTAAAGGTCATTTGAAAAATAAGGCAACATGCTTCTGCTTTCCAAGTAAACAGACAAAGCAATACAAAGGTTTCAGTATCTACAATTCATATATTTTCTTACATTGTTTTGAACGGCTACCACTTACAGGTAAATTATTGATTATGACAACCAGAGCAAAACGAATAAAAGTAGAAAGACAATAATTTACCTCTTCTTGAAGCATAACTGGGAGATATTCAGTGGAAACAAGAGCATAAATTTCTTGCAAAAGTTTCTCATCTTTGATACCAGACCATGTTTTTGGAGGCAAAGCCAGTAAAAGTGCTGTTAAAACATCATTGCCAGCTGGGTACATCCCAATGTGACTGCTTGGACCACAGCCACAGCAAGTCATTTTTGTTTGAGATGAAGGAACTAGCACATCAAGCCCCTGCTCATTGATACCATCTACCACTGTCCCAGAAACCAAAGTAATAGGCTTGTCACCATTAGCTTTCAAGCATTTCACACATTTTTCCTTACAGCAATACCCTTCCACAGAAGAAGACTTCCCAGCCAAAATCTGTGCCCCCTGGCAACAGACACTTGCAGCAATATCAGGCAGATCATCTTCTTCACCCAGAATTGGTGCATTTCTGCAACATGAATTTGATGAAGACAAAAATGCCACAACACATTTAAAAAGGCCGGTCTCCTGCACCTGTTTCAACACCTCTTCCTGCCAAATCAAAAGGTTAGTTTTCAAAATCTTAAGAACAAGAGTTTACAAACTGCAGACAAACATCCAGCAAGTTTACGAGAAAGAGCCGAAGCTATACAGCACCTTGACAGAAAGCCTTCCTTTCTCCTCTTGGCTTAGACTTTGACCACCATCCTCTTGTCTCCGAACTTCTGCGACCCACTTGATGAAATCCCCAAATTTTGATGGGAGTGATAGGAAAACAACATGGAGAACTTTGTTGATATCTTTTACATCCTCTGATTTTAAGAGAAGAGGAACATCATCCATTAAATACTTCGCAACACCAACCCAACTCTCATGCTTGCAGCTCTGCACAAACGTTTAAATTTGTTACAGAATACAAACAATTCAAGTCACCCAAAGTTTCAGGCATCTCAAGTCTTTTCCAGAACATTATAAAACTAATTATTCTGAACAATTTAGGCAGTGAGGTAAACTCATTCTAGCATTCTACCAATGCCAGGCCATCTGTTTCTGCATAATTGCAGTGAAGCAAAATGGAGAATCCAAAATAACTTTCCTAACACCATTTAAAGCTGAATTGATGGGATTACTTCAAGGAGTGTTTCTGAAACTATACGTGGCAGCCTTCTTGAAATTTCTTTCATCTTTGTTATCTTCTTTTTTCATTTTTCTTTAGATTGTATGATAGGGTACACTAGTATCAAGCATATAAAGGTTGAACTTCCACGCTATATGCTTAATGGTTCCTTTTCTTCTATATCTTAGACGGGTCTGAACATTGAATCTAACACACTAAGGCACTCTGTACAGCATTAACTTCCTCCAAACTTTAAGAAGATAAATCTATATTTGTCCCTTTTAGCTAATGGCCCTCCAAGAGTTTTTTTTTAAAAGTTAAATTTAGACCACCCTTATATTTAAGGTTCCTACAACTAGCCCCTCCAAAAACTCTCATTTAATTTATGACCCCATGCCATTTAGTTTAACTATCCCCCTCCCCCCAACCCTTTTTAGTAACTGTAGCTCTGCCACACACACCAATATTGGAACAATGAATGCAAAGTAGTTGCCTTTCAAGGCAACTAGCTACTTGCAAAAATGCTCAAAATACACTATAAGAACTCTACTGCATAAATTTATGCCAAAAATTAAAAGTTACAAATATATGTGGGGGAGGATGGAAGGGCAGGCAGAAGGGTCAACCTATAAGGAACTAAACATCCATGGAAGTGCGGTGAACATGTGAACAATAATGCAGTTTACACCATAAATGCCAAGAACTGTACCAGGGTATAAAGCAGTCCTGGCTTTGTGTGAGGCCTCGATATTAGCATGAACCTGAAACATAGGCAAATAGAGAAATGATGATGTCATACTAACAAGTATCAAGGAACAATCGATAATGCAAAACACATCAACTTCGAATAGAAAACCAACAGAAAAAAAATATGGAAGATTGATAAAATCCAAAAGAGAGCAAAGGAAAAGTGAACTATTGGGTTCAGATCACTATTATATCAAGGTAGAGGACTTCAGTGGGAATAATTGCCTTGGCAATTTCTTGCAAACCTTTTGAGATAAAAACTCTTAGTTAGTTTCAGTGTTTCCTTTTGGCCAAGTTCTTTGTACTGGTGTCGCCAACTTATATGTTGTCAATTTTAGGATCCGAATTGAAAATTAAAACTGGATCCATCCATACAGTTTGTGGAGCATTGAAAAATTGACCCTGCTGCATAATTACAATATTTAGAGATTGTCTTTCCAATTGAAAGCAAATTTGGCTTTTCACTGTATTCAATTCATTGTGATATGTCAATTATCAGATTTAGGTGCTGTCCACCAAGATTCATTGTGATATGTCATTTATAAATGTATCTAAGCAAAAAATGCATACCCTCTTCGTTGAGAAGTTGTCTCGTCAGTCCTGTCCATTGCTTCCCAAAGAAGTGTTAGTGGAACCCAATGAGGCGGATACTTGAACCGCGCAACATCTAAAATCAGTGCCATGTCCCTTCCAGCATGATAACCACCAATAGGTGAAAAATGACCAGTTCCTGTCTGGAAAAAAATAGTTCCCAAAAACTTCTTGTGCTAAATTAAGTAGGGAGTGCTAAATTTATGACATGAGGCATATAAGCAACAAAATAATGAAATAAAATATCAATGTTAGTGTTATTTTCCTATTACACACCAAAAAAACAAAAACATCAGAGGCAATGTAGATCCCCCATGTTCTACTATTAAATCTTTAACAAATGAAGCAAAAAGTAACATAGCAAGATTATCTTAATTTCATTAGAAAGTAGACAATTATGAAAAAGATTCAATCAAGTTAAAGATGAATACCTGTTTAAAAGTTCCTCTATGATAAGACGAGATCAAATGGCAATCATCAGAGGTTGAACATCTCATAATGTGTACACGGAATTCATCTAAAGTGCTTTGATTTGTTCGGTACGCTTGAACTTTAACCCCAGCACAATGAGCCAGACACACTAGCTTCCCAAATGAAATACCCTTAGCTTTAACCTGTTCTAAAGGCTCACAGCAGTCAAGCATTGATTCATCAAACCACCTCCAAGATCCTGCGAGTAACAAGACCACTTTCTAACACATACTTTGTGGTAACTAAAAAACTGAATCAATTCAGTAGTCCTAACAAGGGTAATGCAAGGGGTACTAAAATTTTTTTTCCAAGTTTTGCTTACTAAATGACATGGTATCAATTACAGGGAAAGAACTTCAGTTATTTTTGCTTAGTAGCATGGTTTTTTTAAAAAAAAAAAAATTGAAAAGTAACATCCTATGAAAAAAAAATTGGTAAAATAGCACCATTTGAGCATGTCACACATTCAACCTTATCTCTATTTAAAAAATGTGACATTTCAAAAAAATTGTAAGATTGACATGCACAAATTACAATGAGAAAAAAGAGAAGGAAAAAAAGATATTCAATTGAATTTATTTTTTATTTCATTGTCCTTTATTATTTATTTCTCTCTCTCATCTCTAATTTTTTTTTTTCACCAATTATGCTATTTCACCAATTCTTTTTTAAACTTTATTATTTTGCTAAAAACAATTTAAAAAAAAAAAAAAACATGATGATATTCAAAAAAAAAAAATCAGGAATTTCAAATCATGGATGGAATATTTTATCACATTTAATTGAAAATTATTTGAAGTATAAAATTGATTGGTAAAACACAAATTGCATGATGTCCCGTTACTTACTATTTCAGAGAAAAAAAATAAAAATTAAGTATCTTAAGCATCATCCGTCCTAGCAAACGATTCGCAATCCTACGAAACCCCAAATCATAAATAAAAACTACCTTTCCATTTCCTCCCGGGGTCAATAGCTAGGGCATTCAGGACCATAGAAAGACTTGCCAAGCCACAATACGCAGGCTCCGACTGTGTCTGGAAGTAAGAAATCAACCTATAAAAACCTTCCATCGTTCCATTTTGAATTGCTTCCATAAAAAGTTGCTGCCATCCACAATTTGCACTAATTAGAAAAACATAAACAATTAAAAAAAACAAATCACACAAAAATCATGCAAAGAAAAGCTAGTAAATAAAGTTTATAGTACTTCAAATTTACTAAGCTACACACTACAATCTAACAAAAAAAAACCTAAGTTTTCACGAATTTCTAATGAATAAATTTTTAAAAAATGTAGAAAAAACAGCAAGGATTGACCACCTTTCCTTCGGCGGAAGCGAAATCGATGGCAGGTGGAGAAGGGAGGATTCGACGGTAGAATCCAGCCATGGCCATTTTTTCACTTTTCCAAAAACTAATTGATATCAGTAATAAATTGTGTGTGTGTGTGCGTGTTTTGGGAAATCGATTGCTATAAAAACAGAAAAAATAGAAAGCGCTGGCTTCGCGCAGTTAACGATGCTTCTTCAATCGAAAAAGGAATTTGTTCTCCGTCCAGAGCAGAAATTTAATGATTCGCCGTATTTATTGACTTCCAGCTTGTTTTTTATTATGAAATAAGTTTTTAAATTCTTATTAGTTTGAAAATATATTTTTTATTTATTTTAATTTTTAATATTAGTATACTAAAATATTAAAAAAAAATTACTTCAACATTTGTTGGACGAGAGTTAAAGTCCAATAGTGTTGATGTTTAAACATAAATTATTTTTATATCATATTTCTATCAAATCTCGTTTACTTAGTTTTTGCAAAAATTAATGTCTTTGTGTGTAGACTTGGCATCTTACATGTAGTTAGCTTTTCCAAAAAATTAATGTTTTTGTATGTCTACTTGGCATCTTACATGTGGTAAGCAAAGAGAGAATATAGAAAAAGAATAAAAAAACAAACAAAAAAATTAAAAGAATAAAGACTGAAATGAAAACCTACATATATAATTAGTTTCAATTGAAGGACACAATCACAGACAATCAAAATTTTCATTGAAGAAATCAAGAATAAAACCAAAATCAAAAGAATATGGACTAAAAAATAAAACAACCGAAAACATAAAGGATTGTCATGTATTTTTCTGTTGGCACGAGAGAGAAAAGAGGGAAAAAAACATAAAATCATCCTAACGATTTATCAACAACCTTCAACGCCACACTTCGCACTAAGAGGAAGTGGACATGGTGGCACACTTGGTGACACGATGCCCAAACATTTTACACCACATATAGACACTACATACTTTGTCTAAGAGGCATGTGTGCATGAAAAGCTATCAGGCATCCATACGGTGCCCCTACAGTAAATTAAAAAATAATTTAAAGAATACAAAATTACTTATATACCCCTGGACCCAGCGATAACAATAAAAAACCGAACATGAAAGTAATGCCCCCAGCTCCAAGCCTTTGTTTTTGTTTTTTCTATAGTATTTATATAGTTTTACTATGCACAAATATGTGAAAAACCAAAAATACCCCTTATTGTCCCTCTTTATTTTGTTAGCTCCCATAGATAAATTATTAGTTCCATTATGCAAATTAAATATAAAATACCAAAAAACCCTAAAAATTTAAAATTACCATACATGTCCCTTGGAAATGTCCAAAATCCCCTAGTTTCAAGAGGTAAAACAGTAATTTTATTGTATAAATCCACAATGATATATGTCTAGGAACACAATAAGATATGAATTCTATCAACAACTGTGATGAAACTCAATAATAATGATGGTTTAGAACCTCAAAAACGTGTAGACAATATTAGTTGAGTCTTGACCCAACACCTAACTAGATGAAAATCAAGACTATGAAGGATTGAAATGCCACACCAAGAAAACCTTATAATCTCTCAATAATCAAGGTGATAATTTTGGTTGTTTGAAAAATACAAGATTAACTTGATAAGTTCTAAAAGTTCTTTTAAGAACGAAGATGAACACAAGACCTCACAATAATGATAATTTTTTGAAAATATAATCTGCTTATTCAATTCAAAATACCCATCTATATACTTGGAACAACCCTCCAAGAATAGGAAAAGTCATAAATAAAGATTTAAAACAGCACAAACATCAACAAAAAACAAGTTCCTATATTTTTAGGTCATAAATAACTAAATGATTAAATTCAATGTATTTAACATAACTAGTCAAGACCAAATTCATTCCTCTATTTAATATCCTTAGAACTCAACAAATTCATGCCCTTTGATGGTCTGACCATGTTGGTCATGTTTTTGCATGCTAATTATTAGCCTCTTCAATTACTTTGATAACGTGAATTAAGCCTTGATTATTATTTAAGTCCATTTTGTTCTTTTTAGAATTAGCCAAATTCTCTTGAATTAGCCCATTTAGTGCTTCCTTAAAACGTTTGGCTTTAAATCTTGTAATTGAACCACTTGAAAGTAACAAAGGATTTTGTGCAAATTCAGCCTCATTCTCAAGTGTATAATCAACATGTTCAGCTCCTTGGTTTGCATCAAGTAAAGCCATAACCTATTTTTTTTAATATTTTGGTTTTTTGTACATTTGACTCACTAACTCGCCAGCCTCTAGCTTTCTTTTCAAGTTTAAGAATTAGGAATATATTACACACGCACTTAAAAAGTGAATTAAAGTTCATAGAGATATCTACCCAAGGTTTAGTAGGCATAAGTAATGATGTATATAATCCATGTGGTTGTACTCTAGATTTTGCCTTTCCCTGAGAATACATTGTTCACAAATTCATTGCACATCTCTTTTCATCTTTAGCCAATAACAATGCTTATGCAATACATCCAAGGTTTTCGCAACCCTAAAATGACTCATTAAACCACCCCCATGTGCTTTACAAACAAGCAATTCACGCAAAGAACTAGCAGGAACACATAATCTATTATCTTTGAACAAATAACCATCTATCAAATAAAACTTACCAACAACGAATGTCCACATGCATTATAAATCTCAGCAAAGTCAAAATCCTTACCATACAGTTCTTTCACATATTCAAAGCCTAGAAATCTAGTATTTATGGTGTGTAAAAGAACATACCTGCGTAAAAGTGCATCAACTACAATGTTTCCTTTGCCTTGCTTATACTTGAATACGTAAGGAAAAATTTCAATGAATTGAACCCATTTTGCATGACTCTTAATCAACTTACCTTGTCCTTTCAGCTGTTTCAAAGACTCATAATCCAAATGGATTACAAACTCTTTTGGGCACAAGTAATGTTGTCATTTCTACCAAAAAAAAGAAGTAATGTTGTCATGTCTCAAGTGCCCTTACCAAGGCATAGAGTTCTTTATTGTAAGTGGGATAGTTTAATATCGCTCCACTTAGCTCCTCACTAAAATACACAATAGACTCTGATCTTGCATTAAAACAACACATATTCACATTCCAAACACATCACATTCTAATTTAAATGTTTTCGTAAAGTCAGATAAAGTCAAAACAAGTGCAAAACATAATTTCTCTTTCAAAAGAACAAAAGTCAATTCTCATTCCTCCCCCCATTTAAACTCAAATGGCTTTTTAACAATTTCATTCAAGGGTACAACTATTGTATTGAAATTTTTCACAAAACACTTCTAAAAACTAACTGATGGAAACTCCATACCTCACTTACTGATTTGGGTGCAGGCCAATCTTGGATGGCCTTAACTGTCTTATTGTGAAATCTGAGAATAAAATATACAAAAAGGTAAGAGGTTTATAATAAATTAAAATATTGTTATAATATAAAAAAATTAAAAGAAAAGAAACGCAAAAAAAATCAAGGTCAAAATAGAATTAAAAAGAGATGGGACTATAAATACCCATCTCTTCTCTGAATCATGTCTAGCTGAAATTAGAAAAAAGAGAGGAGAGATAATCCCAAATTTTTCTTCATAAAAAACTAGGAGTAAACACCCAAAAGCTTGTACACCCATATAGGTCTTAGAATTCTAAAGTGGAGGAACACAATTAGGGGGAGAAATTAACAAGAAGAAAGTGAAGAAATTGGGGAAAAAAGGAAGGAGAGGAGTGGTTGGTTACTTACAAGGAGAAGAAGTCTAAGATCCCTTCAAAATTGTGAAGTAAAGTCAAGATTTCATCCAAGTAAGGAGCTATAATTCCATTTTTTATGAAATTAACTTCAATTTGATTAGAAGTTCATGATTCTTCTTGAAATGAGAATTAAGTTTTTAACACAAAATGTTGGGAAAATGCATAAATGAGTAGGGTTTTCATGAATAAAGGGAAAACATGGTTGTGATTGATGAGGAAACAAGGATTGAAGATGAATTGGATATGTTTCCTCTATTTTTGCAAAACCAGATAGATTCATTGCCTTGTTTCTTAGGGGAATTTGGACCTTAAAAATACATAATTCAGGGAGGATCCTTTCATAGAAGTTGTATCTTGGAGTGTTAGCTTTCCAACAAGTCTAATCCTTTCTAATTTAGAGCTCTGAAACTCCAGATATGGGTGAAAATCTAAGGAGAGGTCGAGCTGTCACCTCTGTTGACAGTTTCGGCCAAGTTGAGAAAATAGCGAAATTTAACCAAGTTAAGGGTAGAAATTGTTTCCTTGCCTTTCATAAAGTGTGTCTTGATCTTCCAAAAAAAAGATAATAAATGGTGATTAAAATTGAATTCATGATGTCCACTTGGACTACAAATGAGCTGAAAAGTTAAAGGAAGATAATGAGAAATATAAGTAAGAAAGAAAAGATTTGGTAAAGAGAAATGAATACTATTACCATTGTTATTGCTATTGTGTGTGATATGTGTATTAATATGAAAAAATGATGGGTGTTTGTGGTTTTAGGAGGAACCGCGGGAGGAGAGCAACAACAATAAGGGAACACAAGTCGAGCGTTCACAGTAGGTAGGTACTTGGTACCTATATCTCCTTTATCTTATAATTATTTTCTTTACTAGTTATTGAACTATAAGATACAATTTGATGCTTATTGATGAGGAAAAAAAAGGGGTAAAGGAAAGGTTAAGGGATGGAAATCTATATATATATAGGAAGAAACAAGCTAGTTGATATTGGCATTACCGGTATGTTAGTAGCGAGATAGAGACTCTAATTAACTATTCAGTTTCAAAATAGTTAATGATATCGGCGGGTGACGTCGATATCGGCATAATTTATAAACTTGATTAACTATTTGGTTCTGAAATAGTTAATGATATCGGCAGGTGATGTCGATATCAGTATAATTTATAAATATGATTAACTATTTGGTTCTGAAATAGTTAATGATATCAACAAATGACGTCGATATCGACAAAATTTATAGACTTGATTAGCTTTCCGAGATGAAAGCTAATGATGTCAAGAATCCTTGACATCAGTATGCTCTAAAACCTCCCAAGGTAATACAGAAAAATGATTAACTATTTTATTTTTAAAAAATAGTTAATGACACCAACGGTTACGTTCGTGTCGGTATTTTCATGAAACTGATTAGCTGATTCCAAGACGGGAAACTAGAGATACTATTGGAGGTCATTAATGTCGGCTATAGTCTCTTCGATGTGAAGGGGGGGGAGAAGTAATAAAAAAAAATTCTTTTATATAACCTTAAAAAGGGTGTTTAGAATCTCATATGATTTAAGTAGATTAATGGATATGTTGTTTAAATT
Organism: Salix dunnii; assembly: GCA_015731905.1. Taxonomy (NCBI): domain Eukaryota; kingdom Viridiplantae; phylum Streptophyta; class Magnoliopsida; order Malpighiales; family Salicaceae; genus Salix; species Salix dunnii. Next base: position 12,766,906 of record CM027672.1, read on the forward strand.
TCTTTTGTAAATTGCTAGTATTTACTTAATTGTTTTTACTTATATGGAAAATCTATATTTTGCAGGTTCCTCCCATTCTCGTCAAGAATAGATTTTAAGTCATTGATCCCTTTTTGTATAAGATAGGAACTTAGGGATTTATGATGTAAATTTTTGTTATGAAGAAAACATGTAAACTGTTATGTTCATAATTTTTGTTTCTAAAAGGTTAAATGTATCAACCTATGTTTGGGATATTAGAAAGTATGAGATTATGTTAGAATATTAAATTGTGATATGTTATGTGTGTGTGTGTGTGTGTGTGTGTGTGTAAATATGTGTATGTATATGAAATCTTCGAGTTCAAATTGGCTCTTTTATTTATCTTATGCGTGCAATGTAAGATGGAGTTTGGGAATAAATATGGTCCTGAGCATATTCTGGAATGAGTTATGCAGTTGTGTTGTACTAAACACGGTTATGATTGTGGATGAGATGTGATTCAAATTGTGTGCAGGTTGTGTTGTTGATAACTTAGGATCTCCCAATATAGGAGAGACTCTGCCGAAATTTTGTTAGAAATTTCGGTGAGAGAAAAAAAATTCATGTTCCTTCTACCCTTTTATAAGGGGAAAGATTAACAAATAAACTAATAAGAGGAAACGAAAATTGGGGTTGTTACATTTATCATCCATCTCGATACCCTATGCAATTACAATATAGCTAAGAAACACAATTTTCTCTACAAAAAGCATACTTTTTAATATTAGCATATAATTTCTCACTACGCAACACACTAAGTACTTTACACAAATGATCAAGATGCTTACTTAAGTTCTTGCTCTATATCAAAATGTCATTAAAATATATAACCACAACTTACCAATGAATGCATGCAACACATGATTCATTAAATGTACCAAGTGCATTTGTAAGTCCAAACAACATTATTAATCATTCATTTAAACCATGCTTAGTCTTAAATGTTGTTATTCACTCATCACCCTCTTTCAACCTAATCCGATGGTACCCATTTTTCAAGTCAATTTTAAAGAAAATACAAGATCCATGTAACTCATCTAACATGACATCAAGCCTAGGAATGACGTGTCTATATTTTATTATTATATTGTTGATGGCTCAGCAATCAGCACACATCCTCCATGTTCCATCTTTCTTATGCACAAATGGCATGAGTACAGCACACAAGCTCATACTCTCATGAAAATAACCCTTTTTTATAAGCTCGTTAACTTGCCTTTAAAGCTACTTCGTCTCTTCTGGATTGCTTTTATAGGTTGGTCGATTAGGAATTGAAACTACGGGTATGAAATCCATCTTATGCTCTATCCCCTTCAATAGTGGTAATCCATTAGGAGTACTATTGAGGAACACATCATTGAACTCCTATAACAAAGAAATAGCAACACTAGGCATAATAAGATCAAGATCATTAGTATTCAAGTAAGTCTTTTTATACACAAGTAAAATCATTAGCTTGTTAGTGAAATATACAAATCTAACCTCACCCTCTCTAGCATAAAAATTGGGTTGTTTCTTTAGTTTTCCCACACAATTTTCATCACTCTTCCTAACTTTCTTCACTACTATGGTCTTACCTCCACTATCGTTCAGATTTGGGTGCTTTTAGTTGTGATCGAATGGTCTTATTTGTTTGGAGTGTTAGCCAAATATTTATTTGTGTTTGGATGGGTGTCCAAATAGGTTGTACTGGTTTGGGTTCTTGCTAAATCTGGTGGTTTTCTCTCCTCTTGTTCTTAAACTTGATTTTCTCTTCCCATCACCTTATTCTCACTTTTTAGCTTTATTTGATCATCATAAACCTGTTTGGGTGCAAAAGGTACACGAGTGAAGGTTTTACCATCTTTTACAATAGTATACCTATTTTTAACTCCATCATAAATTGTCTTCCTATCATATTGCCATGGTCTCCTCGACAACATGTGACTTGCATATATTGGTACCACGTCGCATAAAACTTCATCAATATATTTCCCAATTGAAAATGGAACCACAACTTATTTAGTCACTTTCACTTCACTACTATCATTCAACCATTACAATCTTTATGGTTTAGCATGCTTAACAGTACACAAATTTAGTTTACTAGCAAGAGTGGTACTAGATACATTAACACAACTTCTACTATCTATAATTAAACCAGACACTTTACTAGCAAGAATGGAAGATGTTCTCCCTTTGTTGATTACCTTCATCTTCCTTCTCCTAAACCTAAAGTGTACATCTAATAAACAATGACTTCACAATCGGTAAAGGTAACTCATCCCCATCATTATCCTCCAATGGTGGCATGCCTTTACAACTAGATCTGTCACTTTCAAATTCCATATGACCACCATAGTCATCTTCACCAACATCTGTGTCTTCATCAATAAACTCTTCAAATCAGATATGGTATTCCATATGGCCTTATGGACCGTATTTCCTCTGTGATCATTCTCACTATTCTATTGCTTTATCAATTTCATATCATATTTCAAATCCATGTACATCCTATACAATAACTCAAGTTGCTAACCTATGGCTCGCAATTGGAAAGCTACATTAGTATTTTATGTTGCTGATTCGTTGTTTTCAAACATCTTTTGAATTTGTAAAATTTGGTTAGTATCACAAAATATATCCTCACACCTCTCATGTTTCACACAAAAAAAATCAATGCTTTTCACTCTAAGAAGCTCACTATGCCTTTACCTCACAACTTGCGTTTGTTTGGTTTTTTAGGAACTGAAATCAATAAATCAAACTCAGTCGCATTCTAATTATAATTTCAGACTCAAGAATCAATTAATATACTAAAAACAAAGCAAAAAAAAATGATTATGATTTCACGAATAGCAATGCAAGTTCGGATGAATTGTGGACAAAACAAAGACATGAAATAAAACATAAGTGAATATTAGCGAAAACACTTACATGACTCCAAGATAACCCAAATATAATAGAAACAAAGATTTGGATAAAACTAAATAGTAAGGATCACGTTTTGAAACTTGACACAAATGTAATCGTTTATGCAGTTTTTACATAAAAGAATTGAAACCTAGATCAATCAACCTCAAAATGACCTCAAATTCATTATTTAGTATTATAATACTAGGTAAACAACAAACCTTAATTTATAGGTCGTTCTTTTACTTCTAGGTACTCAAATCCTTGTATGATCAGTTTGCGGCATAATTGAATCTCCAATTAAAACCTCTAGAAGCCCGTATCAAAATAATCCCAAATTTACTATATGGTGCAATCTCATCCACAATACACATAATATGAGGTTATAATTGATTCTAAGGTGTTTTCCTTATAGTTCACTAAGAATAGTGTTTATATAGCAGAATTAAACCTTGAATTAAAACATCAAGTAAACAATATAAAGAATAAGTCCAAATTTGATATCTGATTCATTCTCACTCCCAATAGATTGAATATAGAGTTTCAATTAATTCAAAGGTTTTCTTATGGTTCACCTAAAGTTGTGTTTTTTGTAACAAAAATTGAATGATACTTCAAATTTCAACTGATCCCTCTTTCTTCCTTTCTTTTTTTTTTTAATATACTTATACGATTAGAGACAGACATAAGAGGAAATATAACCTGTTTTTTAGATGATGTAGACACAAAGAACACAAAGATGGACGCAAACATTAAAAAACTTAAAGGAACACTAAAAAAAATTAGCATAAGGATATGATCTTGTTTCGGAGCCTAGTTGTGATACGAAGTGATGTGAATCTCGTGATCACGTGATCATATAACCCACATTCAAGACTGATATATGATCCTGGAAAACCAAAATAGGTTTGAGTGTGACACAATGAAAATCTCCCCAAGACACCAAAACTATTGGAATGAGTAGAATGATGCCATGAAGCAAGTTAAACTTTGATAAGTCAGATTCAGCTCGTTCAAGAACTGAAAAATACAAGAATTACTCTCACACATAAAACTAAAAAATTCAGAAGTAATATTCATCAATAGTTGTTGAAATTTAGCTTACATGAATTTATATAGTTCTTAAAAAATTAATCCTAATGAACCCCTTATGTGCACTTAAATGAGGTCCACTCAAAACTGACCCAAAACCCTACATTGGAAAGCCCATGACTTCATCCAAACAAGCCTTGGATTTTAGCTGAAAACAAAGTATTAATTAAGCCCAAACAAGCATTGGGTTGTAGCTAACAAAATTAAATGAAGCCCATAATATTAAATTCATGTTCTGCCATAAGAAGAAGAGAAGTAAAATATTATAGAGCTGATTCAAAGCTTATTTATAGCCTTCTATCCAGCCTCTTAATCCTAAAAACAAAAGGAAACGGTAGTCACCCATGTTATTTCTAAGTTGTAGTTGGATTCTTTTGTATCCTTCGACAACCTCACTTCATGATTCAAATAAGGTTGTACTAGACCCTCCTGCACATGGATAAGATGTACTCAGGTCTGCTTTTGATACTCCAATGGATCTTGCAATTCTGACTTTGTTGAAATCTTTAAAACCAATGCATTAAATGCTTGTTTCAATATCTTTGTCTTAGACCGGGTCATTGACCATTTAGAACATGTAATGGGTTCTTATTGTTGTTTTTGGGCTGGTCCACATCACTCACTCTCGCTATCCCCCTCTTTCTTTAACCCAGAGATTACCCCAACTATGAGCCTTAATGACGATGTCAACCCTGATTGCCTTTAATCTGAGGCGTCCACCTTGCAACGATCCAACCTAGGATCAACAAATTGAACTCTTATCGGGTTCGAGAAGCAGATTTCAATTAACTTGTTTTGACAAAAAAAATCAAGAATTACAACACACGACACACAAAAATTATTTAAAAAAAGAATGAAAAACCAAGAAAGCCCTTATCTATCAACACACAGCCCGAGATTATAAAGGGCAATCTTATTAGTGCACTACTAAAATCCATAGTAAATCAACTTATAAGTTACAATGTAGTATATAGTGAAACACCTACAAGCTTTATTTTTTAGTTAATATATATAAAGATGACTTTTCTTTTATATCTTTCGTGCTTGATAAGTATTAAAAACAACCATATTGCCTATAGGAGAAACACACCTCAAATAACTGGTTTCTAATTACATTATGAGTTAATACTAATTTATATTGTGATTGAGTAAAGTAATTGTAGATTATTATAAATATAGTAAAAGAAAAAATGGCGTTTTCATGTAGAAATAACATAATAATAAATTTTGTTAATCGTTGTAGCAGTGACTAAATTATATATTTTTTTATTAATATTAATATATAGTGAAAGTTTTTATCTTATTACACTTGATCTTTTTATCATATTTTTTTTCTTTTCTTTATTTTTTTGTAATATTCCCATTTTTTTAATTTTTGACACTTTGAATATTTATCACTCTATATTTATCTTTTTATCTTTTTATTATTTCTTTCACGTTAAAAATTAATTTAAAATTTTATGTTTTTATTTACACATATCTAACATCAAACCTTTTAATTCATGATTATATTTTTCATTCATTGTCAAAAAAACACACTAATAACACCAACACATTATTTTTTTGTGTTATAAATTTTGTTATTAATCAAGACAAATTGAATAGACACATTAACATTTTATTTTTTTATGTTTATTCACACAAAAAGTTCGTGATATATTTAATTAAAGGTAACTTATTTTTTTATTAAAAAATAATCCAGCAACAAATCACAGGTCAAATACCTTATGAAAACTAAAGAAGAAAGATAACAGTCAAATGGAGAGTAATAGAATATTTACTCATTTTTAATGATAAAAACCATCACATAAATGGTCAGTTACAACAACGAATTGTTAGGAGGTCGAAAGATGCAGATCAGGTGAGGCCAGAATGGAGATAAAGAAACGGTGTCAAATTGGGACCACCACTGGCAATGCCAATAAGGATGCTAGCTGCTGCAGCTACAGAGCCTCCTCTATGAGTTTTTTAGTGAGAGCTTTGGAGAGTCCCATCACGCTATCAGTTGTCCCCACCTGCACAAAATACCAAAAGAATTTAAGCCTATCACAGTAAAAAATAAGTCAATGGCAGAGGCAATATCAGTTATCCAGAATCTAATATCTATATGAAATTTGCCTGGGATCAAGGGTTTAGAAAGGACAGCTAATATAAACTCATTTCTTACTTTGAATGATAATACATATATCCATTATTTTACTCAATTAAGAGTTCTCCAAATGTATCATGTCTGGTTATCCAGGCTCCAAGGGATGCAGCTAATTGCCGAATAGACAGATCACATAATAGTCATACTACAGCTAAACCGGTGGCGCAGTTTCAGTTTAAAATCTAAAAGCATCAATCACTTCATGGAAGGAGTAGCCTGGGACACTATAGTACTTGCTTGTCCCAGCATCAAATGTTTCACTCTATGCATACTCCGTTAACATTTGTCCTATTACATATTGCATAAGGAATAGAAAACCCACCACTTCTTTAATGTAGGGCAATACCAACGGGTGTTCAATTATTAGCCCCCCAGCAACTCTGAGCACAATTCCCTCTTCAATCTGTGGAGTGCATGAAAGGAAACAAAGGAAGTAAATATAGCTTGCCATTTCCATCACTGATACTTTGCGAGAAAAATGAGTTTTACCAGCTTCTCAATGACTTCATCTGGTATTTCATGGAAATAGATCTGTAGGGCATCACAACTTAACAGTTAGTCATTGGTAGATATAATCAGGTAAGAGAAACTATTACAAAGTGTCTCATCATTATGTATCTGTCTAATCACTGTATCATGTATGTGTTATCATTCAGGTTGTTCCAAGCAGAAAACCTTGACCACCATTAATTGAAAAAAAGTCTAGGCAAATAGTACCTCCACCCTGTCCCATTCTCCTTTCCTGAATCCAGTTTTAAGATTTGTGACAAGAACCGATCCCACAGTTGCAGCATGTCCCCCAGAATACCCTGCATTTCACGTAGATAAATAAAGAAAGCAATGGAAGAGTAAAAAACATGGAAAGAGAGTTGAAAGAATGCTAAGCAAACCTTTTAAACATTCCCATGCTTCTTCCTTGCCGGCAGGCTTTTCCCTGATTGCACCTTCATAGACTACCACCTTCAAATTTATAACATTAGCAGTAAGAAATAACAGAACAAATATATCTACATGCAGTGAAAGATCCTGATGATTTCTATCTACAAGCATGCATGCAAAACCAGTTCGTGGATGTAAAAGGAGGAATGGGGCAGGAGTAGGAGGAGAGATGGCCCTTCCACAATTGATGATAAGGAATTGGCCTCTAAAATACATCACGTATAGAATCTCTTGTCTGATTTCCATTTTACACAAACAAACAACTTGTACACCACAAAGAATATATGTTACCACCAAAAGATTAGCTCTCAAAAGATTAGCTCTCAATTTTAGGGAGTTATCATTACCATAGTTGTCTACTAAATTTGCCAAAATGTTTTATTCCAACAGAAGCTCACATATTAGAAAATACCTGTCCCATATACAAATACAGTTCACTGCAGATAATTATCATTTATACCTAATTAGTTTTCCTTTCTTGACTTTTGCTTAGGTATAAGAGGAAGAGCCAGGAAACAATATACAATAGCTTTTTCTTTATAAAGCTCACAGTATGCCAAAAAAAAATGAAAAACAAATCAGGAAGAAAAGTATATCAATATCTACTTGATCTGCAGTAATTAACAATGTTGGCTCAGCATCCTTAGTGTAGTCACTGACAGGGAGCTTCTGCAAAATAGTGTCAGCCTGACATGAAGTTTTCACCAGATAAGGTAAGCACCAGAGTCCACACTCAATTAAGCCAAAAGTAACTATTGTCAAATTACCAACAGCATCATAGGAAAAAAATAGTACAGGCAACATATATATATATATAGATGTATCATGTAGTATCCAGCAGCCTAGGAAGCAGGATTGGAAAGGCACGAGGACTATTAGAGAATCCACAACAAACAATGTGATTGCAATGGTTGAACTAGGGGTGTTCAAAAAACAATTCCCATCTATAACATTTGCATTATTTGATGTTGGGTTAAGATTTTTGAAACTCGGTCAACCTATATACCCTATACAGCCTACTTGGCATAAATACTCTATCTTTCTCTCTCCATTTTTTATTCTCTTGCCGCTCAACCTCTCATTCTCTCATCTCCCTCTCAACTGTTCTGATAAACTAAAACCACATATCTCTTCCTCTCATCTTTATAACCAAAAGCCCAATCTGACATTGACAAAACCTCTACTTTACCCTTGTCAATCAAACCTTCAAAAGAAAAAATTAAATCAAACGCCTAACAATAAAACTCTATCAGAGGTCAAATTTCTCTCCTTTAGGTTTCAAGCACTAGTGACTTGAACCCACAAGATGTAGGCATCATTTTGCAAGTATATTTATCCTCTCATGGTATCTGAAGATCAATGATTCTTTCAATCCTTTGAGGAGTTCCACATAGCACAAAGGTTGTCTTTGTCTTCGGTGACAATGGTTTCTAACTTTTTGGATCAAAGGCAACTCCAATGAATCAAAAGCAAAAGCATGAGAATTACAAGTATTTGTCTGCTGTATTGGCTGAAAGATTATGACTTTGGTGTGCTTCCTTTGTCATGATCGCAAATGTGGGTATCTATTACGTCATTAAATCCACATTGGACTCCTGGTATTTTGGTTAAAATTGAAAGCCTTTAGAGATTAATAAAACTTCTCAAGAACTAGAATGTTAGTAATACCTTTAGGATTCAGTATTGTTGTGGTTTTTCAACCCATGGATATCTATAATATGCACAACTTTTTTGTTAAACCTGATAAATCCAATTTGCCCAGGTCTTCAAAAAAAATTGAGTGGGTCAGGTTTACAGTTCGAAGGATATAAAAAGTTAAGTTGGATACAATTATGAGTCCAAACCCGACCCAATCCATGAAAGCCCCTCGAACATTCCAAACATACACATACATTTGAGGATTTTCTTATCATTATCTAGCATCCAGCCTCGCTAACAAATAACTTCCAATCAATTTAGTTATATTTATTGTTTCATTGCAAAGTTCCACTGAAGCTAGCTCACCATCATTAAATGGAAACAAGACCACTCACACCAAGAACCTTTCCTATCAAAGCAACATATGGGAAGCACCCAGTCTCCCATTTACTGCAAAACCAAGCGCAGTATCTATAACAATACAATTTCTTGGTATCCTCGAGCATTTAAGGAACTAGTCTTAAACCCAAAGCACCTGAAGCATCTAAGAACAGGCAAAAAAGAAACATAAAAAGAAGCAACATCAAAACATACAGTGTCGGCGGCAACCAAAATAGTGGGTTCCTCATCCTTGTCTTGTTGATTATTCATAGTAGTAGTTCGTAAATTTGCTATAATAGCATCAGCCTGAGATGCAATTCACATTCATCAATTACTCGATGAAATTATTCTTAAACCAAATTTCCACTCCAATTTATGATGTTACAAAACCACAACAAAAATTAGCGAAAGAAAAAAACAGTAAAAAGCCACAACAACAATCATTTCAAAGTTTACCTTAGCCTCGGCTAGAGTCATTACTAAATCTTCTGGTTTTTCTTTGCGAATGCTCTTTTCATCAATATCTGCAGTCTACCAAAACAATTTCCAATTTTTAACATTATAAACTGAAAATAATTTTTGCCAAGGAAAAATAAAAACTGGAATTTGAAAAAAAGAAGAGGAATCTACAGAGATTGTGAATTCATATCCCATCTCTTCTAATATTTTCCTTCGTGAAGATGAGGCCGACCCCAGTATTAACTGCATACAAACACTTCTAATTCCTTAATTTTACTTGCAAACAAACACAAAGATAAGTGGAAAGAAATTGTCAGTAGAAATTTATGTAGAATTACCCTAATTATTCCCGCAAGTAACTTCTTTTTAACGGAGATTTATATTTTAATTACCTTAAAAGGAGGAATGGCATCCATTCCTCCGTGGAAGCTGGAGAGAGCTGGGAGCAGGCAGGAGGGTAGAGCTAGAGACAGAAAGAAGGTGAAGAATGGGGTCAGTGGAGTAGTAGGCTGAGAGTATTAGTAGGCTGAGAGTGAGAAAAATCTGGTCCAGGCCTATCAGGAGATAGGCTTTTAGATTTGGATAGCTAATTTCCAAAGAACCAACCGGACCCCCATTTTCCATTTTTGATGAATTGGAGTGATTTTATATCATATTTCAACCCTTTTATTTTATTAATAGATTACGTCCACAAGAATAATTTCAAGAATAATTTGAGAGTATTAGGTCGGATTCTAGTTCTTTAACTAGATGCATTACTCGCACTACGTTGCAGGTTGAGTAAATAATTTTTATAATGATTGAGATTAAAAAAATTAATAAAATTGACTAGTTCAAAAATAAAATATAATATCTATACATGCAAGGTTTGATATGATAAAACACATTTTATTATAGCAACAACAGCATCGAAACCTTAACATCTAAAATTATAATTACTATTATTGCTAAAACAATTAAAAATATTAAATTATCCCAAGAAAAAAAAACTAAAAAACATTATCAAAAGAGGAAGTAGAAAAAAAAACTAAAATTATTATTGTTGTTGTTGTTATTGTTGTTACGTTAATAACGGAAAAAATAAAATCAAATCAAAGAATAAAAAATCATAAAAACTTTAATAAAAAAACAAACAATAAATGATAAAACAAAAACAAAAATATATTACATCTATACATATAAGGTTTGATATAATGAAACATATTCATACACCCTAATATAACAATAATAATATTGAATCCTTAACATCTAAAATTATTATTACTATTATTTCTAAAACAATAAAAAATATTAAATTACCCAAAAAAACTCAAAAACATTAATCAAAGAGGAAGCAAGAAAAAAAACTAAAATTATTATTAATAATAATATTGCTTTAATAATGATAAAAAATAAAATTAAATCAAAGAATAAAAAAAAGCCTAAAAACTTTCACAAAAGACCAAACAAAAAAATAAAATAAATGATAAAACAAAAATAAAAAATATAACATCTATACATGCAAGGTTTCATATAATTAAACACATTCACACATTCTATTATAATAACAACAATATTGAAACATTAATATTTAAAATTATTATTATTATTATTTAAAAAAATTATTAAATTATCCAAAAAAAACTTAAAAACATTAACAAAAGAGGAAGCAAGAAAAAAAAAATATTAAAACTATTACTATTATTGTCGCACCCCGAAAAATGAGTGCGGCGTCGTGGCAACCCTCCCCGTGAGCAAGGGAATTCAATGTCGAGGGTCTTATCTTTATTTTTGGAAAAGAGAGTCGCCACCTAGTATTACGGTTACTAGGAAACCTAAAACTGGTCTTTCAGAAATTCTAAGGCAAGGGACTGTTTGCGTAAAGAGAAGGTTTTAGCACCTCTAGTACACCCTACCTAAGGTAAACTGCTTGACGTTTTGGTTTGTTTATGATTTGTTATGAATTTGATCTTTCAAAGAATATGTCGGTTAAAAGATGATGGTGTATTATCCCCGTCGAATATTTTAGATATTAAACCTTTAGGATTTATTTATCCAAACACCAATGGTGAATAATAGCAAATTATCCCCATTGAATATTTTGGATATTGATCCCTTAGGATTTATTTATCCAAACACCAACAGTGAATAATAGCAAATTACCCTCACCGTATATTTTGGATATTAACCCCTTTAGGATTTATTTATCTAGATATCAACAGTGAATAATATGAATAACCAAAAATAATATTTTGATATTTTTGGAATATTGACCAATACCCTTTGGATTTTACAAATATGTTGTAGAATCCAAAAATGCAAGAAAATGATTTTACCTTGCGAAGTCCATGCTAAAATACATTTTCCTCAAAACTCCAAGATAATATTTTTTTGAAACAAAAATAATATTTTTTTTAAAATATGCTAGTGTATTGGCCGTATTTATAAAACCATATTTTGTTCTAAATATTTTTCTCAAAAAATATATATTTTATTTATTTTATTTTTTTGTATTTATTTATTTTATTTACTGGTGGGCTAGACTGCCAACCCACCAGTTTAGGGTCTGGGCTTCCAGCCCAGCCTGTCTCGGGCTGGGCTGACAGCCCAGAGAAAGTTGGGTCTGGGCTTCCAGCCCACCCACTAGGGCTGGAAGCCCAGAAGGTTTCGGGATGGGAGCCCATAAATGTTTGGGCCAACCAACTTATTCAGATCTGGGCCGATAAGTCAACCTTGATAGGCCGAAATGAAGGCCCACCTCCTAATACGTTCGGGCCGAGCACAAAGCCTGACCCAATCCCTTTGCATCCGGCCCTGCATGAACAGTGGGACGTGTATCACGTCCCACTGCATGCAGGGACGAGATGTTGACGACGATGAACAGTAAAACTTTGAATATAGCGAAATACGCACCTATTAGTATGGTTGGGTAGAGGAGGTCGATGTGGTTGTCCTGGTGGTTGTGGCGTCGTCACCGGTGGGATGTGGTGGCTGGAGAGAGCTTCCAAAGTTACGGGGTTTATGTTGCTGTTGTAGAAACCGTTGTCGGGGCCTCGCCTGAAAGTGTGTTTATGTTGCTGGTGTAGAGGGGAAGTAACCGATGATAATGAGGTGGTTTGGGGTGGTCGAGCGACTGCCAAACGGTGGAGAGAGAGAGAGCCGGGAGTCTGCAACTAGAGAGAGAAACAGTGGAGGCCGAGAGAGATGAAGAGCTGAGGGAGAGGGACAAATGGATGAAGATTAAATCAATCTTTTTACGAGGATTTGGATTTGCAATCTCTCTATTCTCTCTGTGTTTTGCTCATAAATTTCCTTTGCTTACTCCCGATTGTCTTCCCTCTGTTTTTTCGATTTTCTTCTATGTCTCTCAATCTCCCTCTCTGTTTGTCTTTCTCACCGTTTTTCTCTACTGTCTATCCCCCTGTTTCCCCCCTCCTTTCATGGTCTGTGATGCATGTATTTATAGGGGGAAAAAGAAAAAAAGAGCATGCATTGTGTGTGCTGTGTGGCTATTTATTGCAGAGGGGCAGAGACTGCAAAGAGCCGTTGCTACCCGTGTTTCCTACACTGTTCAGGTGTCGGAACAGTGTAGGAGACATGTATTTTTGGTGCTATGAGGGTAAAGTGCAATTTGGTCCTTAACTTTATCATTGTTCTAATTGCATCCCCAATTAGTTTTAACCTTTTTAATTTGTGCAATTGTACCCTTGTTAAAATTTCAATATCAACCATGACTTCGCACGCCTTTTTATTCTGATCCTTGATTTCTAATTTGCACAATTTAAAACCTCAATCAACCATTAAACTCTCAATTTATTCAATTTGGTCCCTGATTTCGCATAATTGACTTAGATAAATTCAAATTGGTCTCTGAAAATTTCATTCTCATCAATTGAACTGGAATTAAATTCAAAAACTTTATTTCTCATTGACTAAACCCTTAATAAAATCAATTTGATCAATTTAAAATAAAATTGAGTTATTGCGCTTAATTAAATTCTTCGATTAGACCCTAAATTAATCCTCAAATATAAATACACTTTTAAATTGGCCAACGATTAAATCGAATTGGCATATAAAAATATAATTATATCTTTTGACTTGATTTTTACGCAGATTTGTCCGATAATAAATTACGTTAATCTTAAATTTGCATTTTCCTTCATTTCTGGGCACAAAAAAGGATAATCGAGCTCTTGAAACGCCAATAAATTCTGCATTGATTTTCTTACCGACACCGGGCCTCTTTTATTTTATTTTTGTAGTTTTGGATAGTTTTGGGGAATGATCCAAAATTGGGTTATGACAATTACTACTACTACTACTACTACTACTACTACTACTGAGTTAATAATGAAAAAAATAAAATTAAATTAAAGAATAAAAAAAATCCTAAAAACTTTAACAAAAGAGCAAACAAAAAAATAAAATAAATGATAAAACAAAAATAAAAATTATTAGCTGAAGAAAAAATCATTTGACTTTAAAATAAAAAAAAAAAAAACTAAGAAAAAAAGTAAAAGAAAGAACAAAGAGAAATATAAGAAATATCAATTTTCAATTGATCATAAACATAAACTAAAATTTAAGAACTAAATTTTTCAAAAAAATATCACCTCAACAAATAAAAAAATAATAAAAATTAAAAACCAAAGCTAAAAAGAACTCATATATATAAACATAGAAAAAAATAAGGACTATTCTATAAATAAATAAAAAATAAAATGTATAAGGACTGAAATGAATATCTTTTACCACTGGACGACGACACGTGCGCCGCCCGAAGTGTGCATCAGGCTGAATACTGTCGGCGGGTGTGTCAAACGTGTGCACAGTATTTGGCAGAAAAGAATAATAAAAAAATAATAAATTACTGGAACACCCCTACAACCAACTCTTTAATTTTATCTTATTAGAGGTAAAAAGATTATTTTACTGTTCAATAGTATATGAAATCACTGTAACAGCCCCTCTGGTAACCGCTAGTTTTTATCTCACATGACGATAGAATGATTCTATTATGAAAAAATATAAAAAAATCTCAAAAAAATATATTTTTTAATATAAAACATCAAAAAATTAATATAAAACACAAGAGACAATTTTGAAGCATTAAATCAAACAATTCGTCACCAACGCCCGGTAATTTTCTATTGTTTATCTGGGTTTCAAAAGGCATCTGAACTCTCTAACCTAGCTTCACCTCCTTCATCTGCTTCGAATCTGGCTCCACCTCCTTGTACTCCTCTTGATTTGGCTCCACATCCAGTGACACCTAGTAATAGCGCCAAATCAGTCTCTAGTTCCCGGCCCGACCCCAAATCCAGCTTCTTTTCCTGATTCCACTCCATCTCCAGCCCTGGTTGCCTGTACTACCACCCTTACATCTCGTGTTTATGGAAATATCTCCTTCTCAAAGAAAGTAGTGGGAAAAGGTGGAAAAAGGTGAAACTTTTTTCGGGCTTGCATTTTGTTCAAAGTTTGGGTTTTGAGTATTTACTTTTTAAGATTATTTTAATGGGTTTCTTATTGAGATTTTATTATATAAGGAATACAAAGTTTGTATCTGAGTTTGTTCAAAGTTTGAGTTTTGAGTATTTATTTTTTGGGACTATTTTAATGGGTTTCTAATTGAGATTTTATTATGCAGGGAATACAAAGTTTGTATCTTGAAGGTTTCTGCCCCCTCCCTTCTCATTTCTCTTATGAAACAAATAGAAAAGAAAAGGAGAGTTGAATAAACTTTAGAAAATCACAAAAACCAGGACTAAACAGCCGAACTGACCCAAATAAAAAACCGAACTAACCCAAAATCACTATTACAATCCATAGTGAAAACACTCACAATGCACAACGAATGTCTGATCTCTTTTAGTAGATGTTATAATATTCATTTTAAGTTGTCAAACTTAAATTTAACAAATGTAGTTAGACATGGAAAAAACCCAACTTATTATTAGATTGTAAATTTAATTAATGAATTGTTGGTTTAATTTAAGAGTTTGAGGCCAGAATCCAATTCTTTAATATTTGTTTTTTATTGTGGGTTGCGTGACCACATGATCACGAGGTTTGCATCAATTGGTATCAGAACTAGGTTCCAAAATAAGGTCATATCCCTCTGTTATTTTTGTTTTTTAGTGTTACTTAAAGTATTTTTTAGTGTTTGCATCCATCTTCTTGTTCTTCATGCCTGTATCATTTAAGAAAAAAAAAGTTATATTTCATCTTATTACTGTCTCTTGTCATATCAGTATATTAAAAAGAAAGTGAGAGAGTGATTAGTTGAGATCATTCAATTTTTTCCACAGAAACACACAACTCAAGTAAAAGGTAAGAAAACCACATCAAATTAATTGAAAATTGAAAGGATCATTCGATTAGTGGAAACACAAGCAAGGATCCATTGCATGTTCCAAATGGTCCAACGACTTGATCTAAGACAAAAACACTGAAAGAGGCATTGAACACATTGGTTTTGAAGGTTTCAACCACGTTTGAATTGAAAGGTTCATTAGAGTATCAAGATGAGACCCTAATACTTCTTATCCATGTGCAAGAGGGGTCTAATACATCCTTATTTAGGCCATGAAGTAAGGATAACAAAGAAAACAAAAGAATTCTACTATGACTTGGAAAAAGCATGGGTGGCCATGACTACTAGCAGATTCTAGTTTGATCACGCACATCCAAAGAGTTGTAGTCATATTTCACTCCTACATATCCACTATATTTTTCTTATGCATTCATGCTCATACACATTATATACATAATTATAAATTGTCATGTATTATATATACCAGGTGAAATATAGGTTCTCCATTAAAGCACACTTATAACACTTGATTAAGAAAAGGATAAATGGAAAACAAAGAAAGAGCCTAGCTTGAAGCCCAACACCAAAAAGAGTTGGAAATTCTTAAAGAAGATATAACACGACTTACTAGTTAGCTTGAACAAGCTATGAGGTCTAGATTCAGAGAAGGAACACTGACCTTACCAACATTTCCTGCTCGACCTTCATATATGCCAACAACTCCCTTTTATTACACAAAATATAAGGGAAACATAACATCACGTGAATTACAACATGTGACACATTTTCAATTTGCTCAACAGCATATCCCATAAGGATGCCTCCTACTATGGAATTGACAACAAAAAAAAAATCTCAAAATATAAGGTGTTGGTGGAAGATGGCCTGGAAGAATTAGCTGCTTCAGAGGAAATGATGAGAGAAATTGAAGGAAGTAATTTGAACGACTATAAAAATTGTTTGAGAAGTGTTTGGTGCCCAACATTATCATTCCAAAATGTTTAGGGTGTCAAAGTTCATTAAATATACCAAAACCCAATGCTCATAAACTCATCTCAAAGAATGCTATAATAAAATGGTTTAGATGGTTCAAGATGATAAATTGTTGATTTCTTCATCAGGCAATACAATTTCAATGTGGATGTGGATCTTGATAAGTCAAGTTTACAAGTTATAAAGAAGGGAAATAAAGAGTTTATAAGGGAATACGCCCAAAAATGGTGTGAATAAGCAAAACAAGTCAATCCTTATCTAATAGAAAAAGAGATGGTCAATTTATTCTCAAACACTTTCAAAGCTCTGTACTTTTGGATCAAGTTATGAGCATTTTAGTTTAGGATTTTGGGTCAGTTTTGAGTTGACCAGTTATAAGTCCACATAAGGGGTCCATTAGAATTAGTTTTTCAAGAACTTTTTAAACTCATGTAACTAAAATTTCAACAGCTTTGGTGATTATTACTTATGAATTTCCAGTTTTAACATTTTTTAATAAAAAAATTGTTAAAACTAAAAATAATTCTTGCATTTTTCAATTCTTAAACGAATTGAATCTGACTAATCAAAGATTAACTGGTTTCATGTCATCATTCTACTAATTTCATATTGATGTCTTGGGATAGGTTTTCATTGTGTCACACTCCTATCAGCCCTATTTTGGCTTTTTGGGATTAGATCTCAATCTTGATTGTGGGTTATATAACCACGTGACACGAGGTTCACATCATAACCTTGTTGTTATTGTTTGATTTTGGTTCAACCCAAACCTTCCTTGCATCATGTGTACTTGTACCAACTTCGTTACCACGTTTCTCCATCCTATCAAGTTTATCACAAACATTTCCTATCACAAAGTTCATACACTATATCATCTTCGTCATAGATTGCATTTGGAACTTAAGCTCACCTTCTTGAGGGGGTGATGTGTTGTCCTAATCTGACATTATAATACGTGCAAACATTTGTTAATGGTAAAAAATATCCTCACATCACTCATGTTTCGTTCAACCACTATTAATGTCCTCAAATACTCACACCTCTTATCTCACCTTCTTGCGGAACTAAAACCAACACCAAGTACAATTATCTTCACAGCACAATTTGAATAAGTGTATATGACTTAAGAAGCAATAAACACACAGAAAACTAGCAAAACAAAACCACGATGATAGTATTGCAAGTAGCAAGTGAACCTATCCATCTAGATAAAACTAAAGACTAGAAAAAAAAAACAAAAATAAAGTATCAAAAATGATGAACCGACACCAAATATGTTCTATATTTTATAAATATGTTGTAAGAAATGAAAACAGCATAAATAAAATTAATTTCAAAGTTGAAAAAAAAAACCATATGACGACAAGTCCAAATCTAAAACCCAAGGTCAATGATATCCAATTGAGCTATAATTCATAATGAAGTGTGATTTCAACCCGAATAGATAAAATATTCAATTTGAGCAATTTATGATAAGGTTTGATAAATCAAACCTAATTAGACTCAAAATTTGAAACCTAAACAAATGTTATCCAGTTAACCCCAAAATTAAAATTTGGTGCTATTTGGAACTTAGTAGTCTGACTTTAAATTTGAGCTAATTCGGAATTAATTTGACCTAATTTTCCCTTGTTGAGTGTTCTAAGGAAGAAATCAATAAACATCTTTGAATGAGCTTTTTTTATATATTATTCTTTTTCCTTTTTTATGCTACTGTTATATTTTGGACAATAACAAAACAAAATAACACTTTTGTTGTTTTTTTTAGATGCCCCAAATTCAAGAAGAAGGAGAAGAAATTGGACCCTAAGGATTTTCTTGCAAAATCAACAAGAAACAAAAATTTCAGAAGGATATAACATGATTAATAAAGTCAAGCTCTAATACTAAATAATGTGAACCTCTTGAACATTGGTCAAGCAACTAACACGCAAAGACACTAATTCTTGAAAAATCAAGTAAATTAGATTTTATAGGAGTGTGACACAAAGAAACTTGTACCTACACACCAACACTATTGAGTTCGAACACTCACCCAACAAATAGCAATTCACGAATCAGTTCTGCAAGAACCCAAGAAGGTGAGATGAAGATATGAGCGTGTGAGGGCATTAATATTGGTTGAGCAATTCACAAGTGACGTGAGGATTTTTTTTTTACTGCTAACTAACTCTTACAAGTACTATAGGATAACATACCACCCTCTTTTGAGGACGAGCTTAAGTTCAAAATGCAAGTCATGACAAACATGATGAAGATGATAAATTTTATGATGGGAAATGTGTATGATAGACTTATAGGGTGGAGAAATATGATAACAAAGTTGATAAAAGTACAAAAGATGCAAGGAAGGTTGGGGTTGAATTGAAATCAAACAATGGTTGTAGGGTCAAAAGGCTAACATGGGTTGATTATGAGGCTTTTAAAGGGGACATTGATGATTTTGGTTATGGTTTTGAAGATGAGACCATAGGTCGTAGGGGTTTTTTGGCAGTCTAGAAACTGAAGGAATTTTGGGAATAAAACCAGGAGCCAATTTGGTTAAAGGAGAAACTTTTATAATTTTAGGAGACATGATGATGTAGATGGTGATTTGGATTCTATCAAACTAAAAATACATTCTTTTATAGGTAAAAACAATCCCTGAGCATATTTGGAGTGGGGGGAAAAGCTCAAATCTAACAAGCTAATGATCTTACTTGTGTATGAGGAGACTTGTAGCAAATCTAACCTATTACATAATTTTTATATAACAGAATTGAAATTCATACCAAATGACCTCAAAATTCCCTCAAATTCAATATTGAGAATTGTAATACTAAACAAACAATAAAATCAATTTATAGGTTGTTTGTTTACTTCTAGGTACCCAACCTCTTATATGATCAGTTTCAGAGCCTAGCTCTGATACTACATGATATAAACCTTATGATTACGTGGTCATGCAACCCACAATCAAGATTAAGATCTGATATCGAAAAGCTGAAATAGGTCTGATAGGAATGTGATACAATGGAAACCTACCCCAAGGCACCAACACTATTGAAATGAGTATAAAGACACCACGAAGTTAGCTAATCTTTGATAAGTTAGATTCAGTTCGTTCAAGAACTGAATGATGCAAGAATCACTTTCACACATTAAAACTGAAAAATTTAGAAATAATAATCATCAAAGGCTAAGGAAATTTTGGTTATATAAGTTTAAATAGAACCTGAAAAATTAACCCTAATTGACCTCTTATGTGGACTTATATGAGGTCTATTCAAAATTGACCCCAAACCCTAAACTAAAAGCACATAACTTAATCCAAACAGGTCTTGAATCATAATTGAAAACAAAGTATCAATTAAGCCCAAACAAGTCTTAGGTTGTAGCTAATAAAATAAAATAAAACTCATAATATTAAATCCATGTTTAGCCATGAGAAGAAGAGAAGGAAGTAAAATATTATATAATTAATTCAAGGTTTATATATAGCCTTCAATGCAACCTCTTAGTCCTAAAAAAAAAAGATAGTCACCCATATTGTTTCCAAGTTGTAATAGGATTCTTTTGTTTTCTTTGTTATCCTCACTTCATAGCCCAAAACAGGTTATACTGAATCCCTCTTGTACATGGATAAGATATACTAGGGTCTCCTCCTAATATTTCAATGGACTTTTCAATTCTAACGTGGTTGAAATCTTCAAAGTCAATGTGTTCAATGTCTTTGTTTTAGACCGAGTTATTGGAACATGTAATGGGTTATTGCTAGTATTTCTAGGCTAGTCCACATAAGGTTAAAGTAGGAGAGAGTTTGTATAATGGTGTAAAATCTTTAAGTTAAGCCTTGGTCACATGAAAGGTTATGATAGTTTTTATGATAGTGTTCCCTCCCTCAAGATTATTGGCTTGTGGTGTATGGGATTTTTTTAGGAGAAATGGGGAGGTTTTCGGGTTATAAGCTATTAAAATCTCGAACCTTAATGTTTTAGAAAGAAATATGACCATTGATTATAGCTAAGGAAGAAAGTTTGCTTGTTCTACATCTATGAAAATGATTACTCACACATTTGTAAATTTCAACAGTTAATGTATGAGTTTATTGTGGTTTTTCTTGAATCTTAAAGGCAAAGGAAGAAGATCATAGTAGTTGGGATTGTATAGTTAGGATTGTATAGGAACATCTTGCTCATTGTTGTGGTCACCTATCGTCTTGATTATTGTAAGGATAAGGTTTGGAAGAGTCTAAAAGAGAGCAACTCATTCATGTTCTTCATGAGTTGTGATTAGGATGGATCCTTATGGTATTTATTTTATCTTTTAGAGATAAATTAATTATTTTAATGGTTGGATATTGTAAAAGAAACTTGTAATGCATTTTAAGGGTATTTTGGTAACTGGATAAGAGTTAGAATCATATTGAAACAGGACAACTCATATAGTTTTTATAGGATAAAATGAAGAAGAAAACAAATAGTAATTGAATGATAGATCATGTATGGTTTTTCTTTTCTAAATGAACTACTTGTTGCCTACAATGCATTATTCAATTTAGTCCCTATTTTTTAAGTTTTTCAATTAAACCCTCAATTTAACCTATTTTTTTAGAATTTCTTTAATTTCATCATCCTTGGAACATTTCAATCAGTCCGGTGCTTTTCACATGTTCTTCACAGTGATCATTGGTTTTAGGATTCATCAATTTCACCCTTAATCAACCTTCAAATCTCTTTCAACCAGGCCCTTAATTATACCGAGTAGGCTCTTTAAAATTCAATTAGATCCTTGATCCTCCCATTATTGCAAGATATAGTGAATTCGCAGTAATTTAAAGATCAAGGTTTTCTATGTTCTATTTCATCTCATCTTGTCTCTTTTATCCCCAACAAAAATCACACGCTACTAGAAAGTTTTTCTTTATGAAGCAAATAATATATGATTGCTGCTGTTTTTTTTTTTTTTTTTGTAGCAAAAAAAATAAAATTTGCTACACAACGTACTACTGAACCTAATATTACTGGGATTGGATTGCTTGCAGTTGCATGATCAATGATCAAACTTTCTTTGGTTCTCTTGCTCAGTATCTCTCTAAGATTTTCCAATCTCCTTTCACCTTTGTTTACAACCCGAAAATCAAAAATATAAACACCATGAATATGGCCACACTTTTTAAGTAGGAATAAAAACGAAGAAATCATGATTCAATAGAGCAAATCTCGTTGCTACTCTATACATTATTTGGAATAAAGTTGTAAGCATCTGTTGTACATTTATTCTCACACTTCCATTCAAGGAAAAAAAACGATTTGGTTAAAGGATTGTCATTATCCTTTTCCAAGGCAAAAAAAAATATGCCCCCTTTAGAACTGTAATCAGCAATCAAACAGGGTTCACATGGGAAGAATATTGAATTCGTGGGGCATGAAATCTTCACCGGGTCTGTAGTATTTGTTTGGAGAGTAAAGGCTTAAGTTCGATACTTGACTGGTATAAAGACAGGCAAATCTCTCAACCTGTTTGTGCAGAAGACATTTAAGAACAAACCAAAAAAAAAAAAAAACAGGGAGATTCTTAAGGTGAGGGTACAGATTAGCAAATGGAATAGCATTTGAAAGAGAAGTAATGAACACTAAGGCTTCATGAAAAAAAAAAAAAAAAACTGTTCACAAGCTAAAAGTAAGAGAAAAGAAGCTTCTCCGATTCTTTAAGGAAATTTTGGCCCAACATTTTTTTTAAAAAGAAGCACGCACAAAACAGCTCTAGGTTCTATGATCTCACCTGATGTGCAAAGCGAGAGTTTTGGTAGCCCGTCTTCATCAGTTGTCCCCAGACCTTGTGAAACTGTAAATTAATCAGTGAACAAGTCAAAAATCAAAACCTTGCTATTAGACATGGTTGCAGAGAATTGGGGGTCGCAAGGGACAAAAGAGCAGCCTCACCTTTTGGTGACATCCTCGTTGAGTCTGTTGATGTTTGATTCTTACTTGATCCCTCTGGAGCTGTTCAAGGAAACCATTGAATAATTAATGAGTGGCTTTAATAATCCATCTGTAAATATTCCAATTGCAACGAAAAAAAAAAAAAAAAAAGCAACCTAACCTCCAAATCCTCTACCAAAGCAGACTTCTCCTGCTTCTGATCGGCATTAAGATCTTCAAAGCTGTAAGAAATTCCAGTTTCACTTTTTTCAAGCGAAAGAACTAAAATCATACCGTATCAATCATTTCTTTCACAAGTTTTGTTTTACTTGCACAGAAGTATTCTATCTTCTTCGCAATTACTAGAAGCAAGTTTATTGGTGCATGACACAATGTTCAAAATCCAAACTGCAGGTTTCATTTTATTCTGCATCTACCACAATGCAATAAAAAGCGCAGCTAGAGTCTAGATTTTGGCAGCTACTGTAACAAAGAAAAGACAAGAACAATTTAGAAAATCCCCACTAAGGATCAAATGGTTGTGCGAAACAAATTGCATAACTCTACATAAAATTTCCCAGAACCTTTCAGACTTTAGAGAAGGTTGGTTTTGGGGATGTTAAAAGGTGATTTATAGAATAGTATGATCAGAAAATAAGAATCCAGATATATACTTACTCAAGAGACCACCTTAGTCGATGTATTTGATCTTCAATGTGATCACGGTCACTTCTCATCAACTGAAGTGCCTGCAAAAAGTTTAGGCAAGAGAAAAGAAGAGCAACCATCTTTAATAGCTTAATTATCATCAGATTTCAAACATTAGACCACAAAATGGACAAACATAAGCATCTCATGAAGACCTGGATAACTAGTAGTAAAAAAGTCCAACATAGCAACAGAAATTCATGAAAATACAGGTGTCTAAGGAAGAAGACATAAATATTGCTCTCTGACTTCCAGCACAAGAGACGCCCCAATTTTACTGTTCTGCAATGCATTCCAAGCAATGATCCGGTTTGAGCAATTTCAGTAATAGAACTTCATATTAAGAAGGTAGGTTTCTCTGAATGAACAATTAACCAAAACAACTAATAGTAATTGGTGTTTATTAATGAACATGCTATTACAAAATATGGTCTTTGTAAGATTCAGAATCTTAAACTTCCACTGTTAGCCTTCTCTACAAGGACGAGGCATAAAAAACTGTCATTAGAGCTTAAGAAATTTCAAAAATTACCTTGCGTGAGTCCCTTAGTTCCCAAAGCAGTTTTACCTCTGTCTCAAGCTCTGGAACAACGAGCATTGTTCTCCAACCTGCTCATGGAGGCATAAAGGGCAAGCAAACCACAAAAACCAACACAACACCATAGCTTTGGCTAAATAAAAGATTTTAATTGCAAAACTGTGATTGACAGGCTTGATGTGCGAGGGGGAATTATAGATCTTCAAGAGAGGAATTAGAGATAGTGCGCCTCAACTTCTGTTTTTATTCATTCCCCGTGCAGACCCTAAAATAGTTATGTACTCACCCCATTTATTGATTACTTAAGTGTCTTATATAAAATCATAATTCATAACCAGTCCATATAAGCTTCAAAGGCTACAGAAAATAGGAATAAGATAAGAAAGAGTGCAATACCGAGAATTTTTTTGCTGCGTAAAATATCTCCATAGATATGATCCCCAACATACAGAACCTATGGAAGCAGAAAGAATTTTAGATCTAAAATCCACATGCATGAATCCAAAAAAAAAGAACATATAAAGAACAAGCAGCTCAGCATATGATGTAAACAGAATGAATTTTAAAGATTTTCAAAGATTTCAACTATCATTCATAAAGTTACTCGATATTAAAAGAAAAAAATAAAAATGACAAACCCACATTATTTCTTTCCATGGATATAATTACGCAAAATAACAGTACAGAAGAGCAATGCAAGACACCCAGAAGTACAGTATATAATCACAAGAAAGGTTTTTTCTTTCATGTTTATGAGCAGTGCTTTCCTTCCATACCCTGCACGCCCATTTAACAAAAAAAAGAAAATACTAGAAGGAAATATAATTTGTTCAAAGAATTAAGAATGATAAACAGGGAAAAGAATTACCTGTGAACTTGACTCAATTGAGAGTAATTTATGCAGATGACGAACAGTCCCACCCTAAAACGTCAGATTTAAGGACATCATTAGATGTCTTGTACTTTTCATTTCCATCTAAAGATTCATTTGATGTGATCTAAGTCATTGATGTTACTTTTAATACACAATTACTTAGATGGATTTAATTAATTAAGAACTTTCTTAACATACCTGGAAAACCCTGCAACACTCATTTTGCTTCTTCAGTGTTATGCTAGGTGAAGTGTTTCCAACCTTTTTTGAAAAAAGAATAAAAAACACACCGAAAGACATAATAAAGAAAAGCACACAAGAATGTCAAACAGTTTTAAATGACAATAGTACTACACTACCTGAGCCATAGGAGTTCCATTATCGGTATTGATTAGCTTGCCAGATTCAGGTTCAACCTCAAAAAGATTAGCATTACTTTCTTCATGAAAAAATCCCGGTTTTGCACTGAATATATTGTCAAAGTCAATGACTAAGTCATAAATTACCTTAAAAACACCAGAATATTGGAGCTTCTGGCATAACAGAATTTCTCAAACAGTGAAAATTAATACTTCAAAGTGTGGATTTAATTCTATCTTATTATCAGAACAAGACTAATAAAAGCATCTTTAAGAGCACCATCCATGGTTTTATAACATGCTGATGGAAGCTGGCCACTAGTTAAAATAATTTTTTTGAAGTTTTGATGCAAATTGCATGTCAAATGTTAATTATTAAACTTCTTTAATAAAAAAAAGGAATCAACAATCAATATTTTAGCTATTACATATGCTGTTTTAAGGAGAAAACATTACCTGCCAGTGATGACAACATCAAAGTACTGAAGCCAATCAAAGTTGCAAGCATCAAGGGTACGGGACTCGCAGAGAAAATTCATCACAATATTTGTATAGTCCCATAAACTGCAAAGATGATGCAATGATTACTTAAATTCTCATCTCAAATAGGTTGTAACATCCAGAAAAGTCACGTGCAAACAACAAGAGAGAAATCTGCCAGGATTTTATGTAACATTTGTTCTGGATATGAAAAGATATTTCGTTGGATTCAATGGTTATAGTACAGGAAAAGGAGAAAAGAACAGGAATGGGGAGGGGAAGATTCAATACCTATTTGTTACCAAGAATGTTGCCCGTCGAGAATCCCTGAGCATTCTGAGCAGTGGAACTATAGACTTATCCTCGTTGATGTACCTGGTAGATGAAGCCAGTAGACATAAAGACAAAAACACCAATAACCAAGCAGAAGAAGTTAAGGGAACCTTTTCCAAATAACTCAAAAATTATATAAATCATGTGTCTATTCTTTCTAAACCAGCATCCATTAGATCATTTGTCCATTCAGCAAAACAGACTGCAAAAATTAATGCAATTACAGTCTCTTCTAAACTAATAAATATAAGCTTCCTAAATAGAAAAGCAGAAAAATTACCAATGACTGACAGCCACTTGATGAATAATTCCATTTTTTTAACTTACTTTATAGGATCTTTTGCTACCATTTGCTTTAAAGTTCCATCACGATGGCACATATCAACAGCAGATCGAACATCTTTGTACATGCGAGCATAGCTGAAAGTGTTGTTGTGAAACAATGAGCTTTCAAGATCTACACTTCATTGAACAGGTCTACTCTCCACCACATTAATTGGTTATTTATTATATGCAAACAGCTGTAGGTGACGCTTGTGGATATTATTCAATAGCAATACAATAACATTTCATCTTTAATAGGAACCCCAATAATTACTTGACTCCTAAAGTTGGATAACCTAAAATATGGAAACCCTTTGCAAGGCAATGAATAATTCATTGTTAAAAACCCCATCTGTATTATGTAGCCATATTATGACATTTCTGCTGGTATTTAAACCACATATGTAAACATGCTTGTTTTTACTGTTCAAAGTGCACACCTTTATTGCCAAACCAGTGAATTCACACCAGAGAAACATGTTCTCCCTGAAGTTGGTATATTTTAGGCCTTGAAAGCTTTTTTAAACGTAACCAAAGTTATTGCAACAACTAAGTTGGCAAATTTGAATCAGCATATATGAAGGGGGGTAGAAAAGGATTTGGTTTAGTTGGAATTTACTATCATAGCGAATCCACAGAAATAAATAAAAGACCTGGTACCACAAAAGACAAAATAAAAAACAAATGATGTGTTCTTACTCTACTTTTGCTGGAACTCTTCCTGGATTTTTGTCCATAAAGTCAACAAGCTGGGCAAACAAATAGGCTTCAGCTAATGAGAAAAGAGTATCAATAAGCGCATAATCTGGCTCATCAAAAGCATCTCGTATCAGAGTGTTCCCATAGGAGCCAACTTTCTCTTCCTTGGTCAACTCTCTAAATCCATGGTATGCCACTTTCACATATTTATGACGATCCATCTGTATAATGCAGATCACCAGTTAGAATATTTTCCCACACAAATGTTCTTTCGAGTAAAAAACAGCTGATGAGAAATTATTGATGAGAACCTTCAAGATATTGCCTCTCTTTTTATCTACAACCAACCCTCTGACCATATACTTCCAATTAAATGTCCAGCCCAACAACTGTATAAAAACACCATTCTTAGCCAACATACGGTCAAGTTAAATGGAGCAAAGCAGCATGGGTTTTAAGAAAAACAAACCTCTTCAGGATAGCCAAGATTAGACACCAACTTTTCAATCGTGCCTTTGTACGCAAGTTTCTCAAAGGTTTCAGGCTTATACTGTGCCAATGTGTAATCCATATCAAAGCCGACAGCTATAATATTTCTCATGTTCAATGACCTATTGCAGAATATCTGCTTTCCAAGTTCAGCTTCATCTTTCCCCCCTTCAGGAGATGACCATATGCATGGTTCTTGAACTCCATCGCTACTCTCCATAGGCTCAGAACTCAGTCTCTTGTCACCTAAAACAGCCTTCTGACCCTTGTCCACCATATAACTCATGTGCAACTGATTGACTCCTGAGATATTCAAAAGAAATAACTTCTAACATCGATAAATAATGACATTCAAATTACTCCATGCACAAAATGAAAGAAACCCATTTCTCAACAAATTCAAGAAAACAAGGTTTTACGCTACATACACAATCCGCATTCAGCCATATTAGATGGGTACAAATCGATCTACATAATCCAACACTATAGGTGAAATGACTAGCAAACAGCACATAACAGCCGTTAAGTCCTCTAAATTTAAAAATACTGTTTTCTTGGTAAAAAAACAAAAAGTAAACCCAAGAATTCAACCTAAAAGGGTTTTTTTTTAAAAAGATTAAACATCGTTGACATCTTACCTGCAAATTTGAATCAAAAAGCACAGAGTGAAAGTGCATGTTCCCAGTCTAAGTATCTTCCAACATTCGCTCCAAAGTAACACCTAAAATTCCAATTCCTCCATCAAAACCTACTCTAATTCCACCAGATTTTACACTAAAAAAATCTCTTCATATTTCTTCAACAATAAAACGAGGAAGGATGCAGATTCTCAAAACAATTAATAAAATGAGAAACGAAATCAGTAGACAGAGAGAGCGCTAACCTGTAGAGTGAATTTGCTTTGGTTTAGCGAAGGAGAAATGAGGAGTTTTATAATGAAATCCCGAGTAGAAGCTAATTCGAGAGTCTAAAGGGCGGGGAAATTCAGGAGAGAAAAGAGAAAGGCAAAAGGAAACCGGCCTCTTTGGAATTCTCATTCTTGGGGGGGGGTTAAGTAGGCATGAGATGGATAAACAAACAAGAATCCGATACTCCAATGTGCTCTTGCAACTACTCCAACTAGGAAGGAACCTGCGCTTTTATTATTCCCTTCACCGCATTTTTCTTTCACAGAACGAACCTCAATTCTCACTTTGTGCGTTGATTCTTTTTCCAACAGCCTCTCTCTCTCTGTCTTTTTGGTGTGGATAGATAAAATTGCAGCGTTGTGTGATGTTGGGGATGAAGATTCTGTATGTTTGCCACGTGGTTATCTTTCACGTGCTCCGTGTGTTACTTGTGCCAATTGTCGATCCTCTTTTATCTCGCTCTATCCGACTCTGCTGCCCTGCTTCGTCCCCTTTTGCAACTGGGAAAATGCTTTTAATTCTTTCCTCTCTTTTTTTCACTGTAAATTTATTTCTGAAATATCAGTTATCATTAAACCTTTTATTTGTTAGTGTGGAGATCCTGTCTTCAATGTCGTCTATAAAAAAAAAAATGGAGATTATTTGTGAAAAATTAACCCAGAAATATTACTATAAATTATTAAACTTTCTTTATTTTATGAAGAAATACTTGTTTGGATTTCAGATTTATTTATTTTATTTAGTTTGGATTAGTTTTGTTTGCGTTGATTATTATTTAAATTGATTTTATATGTGACTTATTAGAAAAACTAGAGTTTTTGGCTAATAATACTAAGATTTTGCTCACCTTGATTATTCATCTTAGTTTTTAATTGAATTTTCAATTCTTTAAATAATTGATTACTTTTTAATAAACTTATACTCATTTTGCTCGTATACGGATGATGAGACTAAGCTAACGACATATAAAACACACCATAATAAATCATAAAATCTTATCTCCAATAAACTAGATAATGAAATGTGAATTATGAAAAGAAATATCTATCTATCTATCTATCTATCTATATATATATATATATATATATATATATAGATATATATATATATTGAAATAAATATTAGCTTAGTTGTTTTCTATGTAATGTTTTTATTTAAATTAATACTCTATTTTTTTTAAAGAAAATTTAGCTTGGTTATTTTATATTTTTATAATATTTAAAAGAAATTATTGTAGTTTATCTTTATCTTTTTATATTTAATATAATAAACTATATCTATATGATTTGTTTATAAAAATAAGAATTATTTGCTCTTGGTAAATAAACCTCTAAGTATAAATTAAAAAAATAGAATTACATATTTGCATACTCATGTGTTCCTTATAAAGAAATATCAGTTTTTATTCTAATATATAATTATCATTAATAACTCTTTTTCTCAAAAAAAATTGTATTTTTAATTTATTTTATTAAGCATAAATAATATTTTTAAGATTTTTAATTAAAAAATCATGAAACAATAAAATGTTATCGTTTATTCCCTTTAAAATTATCTCGGAGTGCTATCAAGTGGAGTGTAAGTTATTAAACTAGTCCTTAATGAATGTGACGTGATAACAAAGAACTAGAGATCTGTACAACAGGTCTCAAGTTCGGGTCAGAGTTGTCGCACCCAAAAAAAAAAAATTGGTTTGCGGCGTCGTGACGACTTTCCCCAGTGCGCGGGGAATTCAATGTCGTGGGTCTAATCTTTGTTTTCGTGAAAAGGGAGTCGCCACCTGGTATTATGGTTACTAGGAAACCTAAACTGGTCTTTCAGAGATTCTAGGGTAAGGGACTAGTTGCGTAAAGGAAAGGTTTTAACACTCCTAGTACGCCCTACCTAAGGTAAGCTGCTTGGTGTTTTGTTTGGTTATGATTTGTTATGATTTTGATCTTTCAAAGAATATGTTGGTCAAATGATGAATGGGATATTATTCCGCCGAATATTTTGGATATTAACCCCTTAGGATTTATTTATCCAAATACCAACAGTGAATAATAGCATATCATTCCTGCTGAATATTTTGGATATTAACCCCTTAGGATTTATTTATCAAAATATCGACAGTGGATAATAGCATATCATTCCCGCCGAATATTTTGGATATTAACCCCTTAAGATTTATTTATCCAAATACCGACAGTGAATAATACGAATCATCAAAAAAAGTTTTTATATTTTTTTTGAATATTGGCCAATACCCTTTGGATTTTACAAACATGTTGTAAAATCCAAAAATGCAAGAAATGATTTTTTTCTTTGTGAAATCAATGCTAAAACACATTTTTCTTAAAATTCCAAGGTAATATATTCCAAGGTAATATATCATTTCCGTCGAATATTTTGGATATTAACCCCTTAAGATTTATTTATCCAAATACCGACAGTGAATAATACGAATCATCAAAAAAAGTTTTTATATTTTTTTTGAATATTGGCCAATACCCTTTGGATTTTACAAACATGTTGTAAAATCCAAAAATGCAAGAAATGATTTTTTTCTTTGTGAAATCAATGCTAAAACACATTTTTCTTAAAATTCCAAGGTAATATATTTTTTGAAACAAAAAGATTTTTTGTTTAAAATATGATAGTGTATTGGCCGTATACATAAAACCACATTTTTGTTATAGATATTTCCCAAAAAAATTATATTTTTATATATTTTCCCTATTTTTATTTTTTTTTCTTTTTTTTTTCCCGTCCCGGTTACTGTTTATGAACAGTAACCGGGATACTTTGCATGAAAACGACGATGAACAGTAAAAATGGGGATTTTCGAGTGTGACGAATGGCTTACCTGTTAATACCTTCGTGTAGAGGACGTCAAGGTGGTTCTTCTGGTCATGGTGGCGTTGGAAATGGTGGCCTGTGGTGGCCGGAGTGGACGTCGGAAGGTGACGGGGTGGCGTTGCTATCACGGGCTGCTGCTCTGTTATCTTTGCTTGCCTCGCCGGAGACCAAATCTGGGATGACTGGCGTGTGGACGGAGGTGGACAGAGGTGGTGCAAGGTTGTCAGCTGGCTGCTGGTGTTGATGAACCGAGAGTGTAGGAGAGAGAGAGTTCTCTGGTTTTATAGAGAGAGAGAGAGGGAAACCGAGAGGATGAAGATGAAGCAGAGGGATTAAGTTTTGCGTAAAATTCACTTGTATTCCCTCTGTTTCTTCTGTTCTATTTTTTTTGTTTCCTCACTACTCCCGTTTTTCGTGCTCTCCTCTGTTTTCAATTTCCTTCCCCCTTCTGCTCGTCCCTCTGTTTCAAATCCCTCTCTGTTCTCCTCTTTTTTTTTCTACTGTCCTCTTTCTACATAAACTCCTCCCCTATTTTTCTTGTTTTCTCCTGCTCTCCTCTTGTTTCACCGTGCACACTGCTATTTATAGCAGAGAAGACCCGAGCTCAGCCATGCATAACATTTGAGGAAAGTGTAGCAAAATCGATAAAAATAAGCAGAATCAAGAAGAAAGGGAGGAGAATCGGGGAGTTGATTTTGATGGAGATAAATTGGGAAGAAAATCACGATTGATATAGGAAGAATTTTTGAAGACAGGGAGGAGAATCGGGGAGAAGATTTGATGGAGATGAATCAAGACAAAAATCACGATTTTTTTGAAGAAGATTGATCTGTTTGCCGTGATCACCGAGAGTTAGGCGCCTGAAAATTCAAAGGAAATGCACGCCGGAACAGTGCATGCTTATTTAATGCAGGTTTCAAAAAAAAAATTATTTTTTTTATTTTTTTTAAAAAAGAAGGTAAAAAAATATGATTTGGTCCTTTATAATTTCTTTAATTGTACCCAATTGATTGCAATTATATCCCATCAAATTTTCAATCTCATCTTTAGCTTTGCGCGATTTTTTTATTCTAGTCCTTGGTTCCTGATTTTCGCGATTTAACCCTCAATCGACCATTAAACTCTCAATTCGTTCAATTTTGCCCCCGTAACAAGATATTTTTGGATTTTCCTCTTTTTTTATATTTTTTGTCTTTTTTTCGAAACATAAAAATAAATGGGTCAAAATTTGGGTAGCAACAAGAGTGTGTACCTCTTGTAAGAACTTGAGATAACTAGAGTTTAAATCAGTCATTTGGATCCATAAAATATGCTTTCTAGAAGTGAGGTTTCCTCCAACAAAAAAAAGTTATAAAACTAATTATTATTTAAGAACAAAGAGGAAGCCAAAAAATTCAAAAAAACCCACTTAATAAAAATTAGGTATGAGGGCAAGTCCAACGGGGAGAGCAATCAGGAGAGGCAAAGTTAAATTTTTAAATTTGGCTATTTTTTTTTAAAATTTGCATCTCCAACGGGGAGAGCTAAATGGAGATGACTTTTGCATCTTCCAGAGGCATTCCTACATATCTCAAATGCAGAGGAAAAAACGGAATCCGACCGTTGTATATGTTATCGTTGTCATTGTCCACATTAAAGCACACAGCAACACAATGAATTCAAAAATTGAAAAACACAATATATTTTCCAGTCAATCCGAACAAGGTTTACCGACAAAGTATACCTTCATCAAAATCCAACGAGTAAACTGCATCTTCATCTTCGGTTCTTTTCAAACCTTTTGCCGATCGCATCTTCGGTTTTCTGAACTTAATTTTTTTTTTGGTATATGTTCTTCTTCAGCAATGGAGTTGTGCCAAAGATCGAAAATAATATGAAGCCCGAGGGAGAGGGGGGAGGGAGTAGAGAGCAGAGTGAGGGGGGATGGAGTTGAAGGAGATGAGGGAGGGAGCAGATAGGAGAGGGAGAGGGGGGGAAAGAGTAAAGTGAGAGGGGGGAGCGCCATGGGAGAGGGAGATGGGGGGAGGGAGCAGAGAGTGACGGAGGCGAGATCGTCATGGGAAAGGGACGAAGGCGAGATGGCCATAGAAGAGAGACGGAGGCGAGAGGTAGCCGAGAGTTGTGGGGCGCGAGCTGATATTGAGCTGAAATGGTGGGTGCAACACAAATGGAAATGTTGGGTTTCGGCGTGGGGGGTATTGATAATATTTAGGGAAAAAATTGGTAATTAATAATAATATTTAGTAAAAAAATAATTATGTGAAATTGATATATTATGATTTTTTTGATCAATTAGTTTAATTACATGTTTTAAATTTAATGTTAGATTTAAAAACTATGTAAATTTTATTTATTGAACTGTTGTGGAGGTAATAAATAATTTAGGGAAAAAATGGGTAATTAGTAATAATATTTAGTAAAAAAAATAATTATGTCAAATTGATAAATTACAAATTTTTTGATCAATTAGTTTAATTACATGTTTTAAATTTAATGTTAGATTTAAAAATTGTGTATTTTTTTTATTGAGTTGTTGTAGAGGTAATTGATAATAATATTTAGGAAAAAAAATTGGTAATTAATAATAATATTTAGTAAAAAAATAATTATATAAAATTGATAAATTATAAATTTTTTGATCAATTAGTTTAATTATAAAAACTATGTAAATTCTGTGTATTGAACTATTGTGGAGGTAATTAATAATAATATTTTGGAAAAAAAGGTAATTAATAATAATATTTAGTAAAAAAATTATGCAAAATTGATAAATTATGAATTTTTTGATCAATTAGTTTAATTACATGTTTTAAATTTACTATTAGATTTAAAAACTATGTAAATTTTGTGTTTAGAAATGTTGTGCATTTATTCGTAAATAGATTTTTTTATAATTTTTTTAATACTGTAATAGAATTTGAGTTAGATAGCATGCCACAGGAGCAATAACACAATGTATTTTTTTTATGTAGATGAACTCAAATTTATCAATGTAACGACCCGATTCTCGGATCCGTGACCGGCACATAGATATGGTTCCCCTCCAAGGTTCCACACCTATACGAACCCAAACTTGCACACAAACTTAATATTCATATTCAGAGTTCAACGCAACGGAAATATCAAAGTAAACTTTATAATATAATTCAATTGTCTTTATATAAAAGTTGATTACATACTATTATAATTGTGGAGCACTAACTAGACATATGAACAAAAGTATCAATTACAACCAAAATAGCAGGTTCTAAGAGTAGGACAAAAATGACCTGCTAGCAAGCTACAAGCCTGAAAATAATAAATAATGAGGGGGTGAGTTCAACAACTCAGTGAGTAGATAACATCTAATATACACATACGAGATAATACAACAAAGAGAAGTATATTATCGAATCGGCTCACAGTTCTTACAAGAAGTTTCTCAAATAGGTCATAACAAGAATATATATAAGGTAAAGCTCGTTAGAAAATCAAAATGTAATGAGCATGAGGCTCCGTACTGTGGGATGATCAGTCCACACAGGTTGGTGACTCCCCCGACCAACTAGGGTTTCAGATACGATGTGCACAAAGGCTAACACTACCCTGTTAGCATAGGTATTCTGACTGATATACCGTAGGTATTCATATATCATAATCAAACAAA
This sequence comes from Salix dunnii, assembly GCA_015731905.1. Taxonomy (NCBI): domain Eukaryota; kingdom Viridiplantae; phylum Streptophyta; class Magnoliopsida; order Malpighiales; family Salicaceae; genus Salix; species Salix dunnii. The sequence goes on from CM027672.1 coordinate 12,801,864, forward strand.
TATTCATATCTCAAGGCTCAACTCATGGCATCAATCAAATGAGGAGCTATCAATTCACAAGCAAGTATTGGCTCATATCAAGAACATATATTTAACAATTTGATTATGCTTTATCGTATCAAGAATCGTAATCAATGTATATATTATCAAGAAGTATAATCCAAATACTAGCAAATTAAATATTTATAATAGTTCTCATGCATATTAAATATTATCCACTCACCTGACCCAAAAGAAATCAAGGTTCAAAAGCATAATGTTGACTGAACCTTACTGATATCCCGCAGGTAGAATATTGGGATTATCTGAACATATAAAAGAAGATATACTAAAAAATGACTTAAAGACGTAAAATAGCTTTTATAACATATCTAAGAGTTCATCTCATAATCCTATGTGTTTTTGAATTAAACTATCCATTTTTCGCAAAAACCTAAAAACAAAGGTTTCTTCCGAAATCTAATTCAAATTTCACAATTCATAAAATTGATAATAATTCATCCAATAAGCCTCAATTATCCATCAAACCAATATGAAATACTTATATTTCATCTAAGGGTCATTCTGAATTTTTCTTATATTTTTAGGGTTAAATTGTATTTTTTTTATCAAATTGAAGGACTAAATTAAACACTTCATAAGTTCATAATTATACTAAAATCTTGTCCATAATTCATCTTCAATTCTATCCAGAATCTCAAATTTCACTCCAGAGACCAAACTGAAATTTTCCAAAGTTCAGGGACTAAATTGTAATTTTCCAAAGTTCGAGGACTAAACTGAAATTTTCACCAAAAGGACCAAAATGAATTTTCATCATCTCCAACCTCCAGCCCTGAATTTCCAGCAAGGGATTTTCGAAATTTCTCAACATTATTTCACCATTTATCAACATTTTCTTACACCAAACACATTAATAACTTCAAAATCATCTACAATCAAACTAATTAAACCATTACCCAACACATTCAACCCTTAACATCTCTCTTAATCCATCAATCAAACCCAAATAAAATCCTCAAACCCTAACAATCAATCCAAGCAAAAATCGTAACTAATAACTACATTTATACATATTAAAACATACACATTACCTTAAAACTATTTCTCCTTCTTCTTTTCTCCTCCTCTTCTCTTTCCCTCTTTTCTCTTCTTCTTCTTCTTTCTTTCTCTCTTCCCGATTCTCTCACTCAAATTTTCAGATTACTTCTCTTTTTCTTTTCTTTTCTATTTATATTTACTAGCTTGTACAATTACTACAACACCCTTAACCTAATTCTAAGCCACTAAGGGCATTTATGTATTTTCCTTTTTTTTTTAAATTTCAAAACACTACAGTCAAATTCATTTACTAACTTTCTTATAAGTGAGTCTAAACATATTGTTTCTCAACAAAGCGATCTTAATGTTCATACTACTAAAAAATCACAAAGAAATAAAAACTTCTCACCAGAAGAAGATCGTTTACTTGTCTTTATGTAGTTAAATACTAGTAAAGATCCAATTATAGGAGTTGATCAACAAACAAGATAATTTTGGGCTTGCGTACATGCATACTTTGTCGAGAATAGAGGAAACTTGAATAATCGTTCCTAAATAAGCATCTCAAATAGATGACAAGAAATAAATAGAGAAGTTGGAAAATTTGTTGGTTTTGTTACCCAAATTGAAAACCGTCAACAAAGTGGAAAAATTGAAGAATCCAGGGTATTTTTTTTTTAAACATTTACATATTAAATAAGTTCTTTAACATATTTATTATGTAACATAGTTTCATTTATTGAATTTTATTTTCTAGATTAATGATGCTCGACAAATATATGCTTTAGTCGTTGGCAAACGATTTCAATTGGAACATTGTTGGATTATCTTAAAAAAAGAACCCAAATGACAATTTGAACGTGCAAGTCTTCGTCAAAAGTCAAATAAGAAAAAAAAATCATGGAAATACAAGTCCAGCTTCTTCAAATCCATCACCGCTGATTCTGTTAGTTTAGGAGAAGACAATGACACATTTATTTATCAAAATAGACCAATTGGTCAGAAAGCTGTAAAGGAATGACTTAGACGCAGACAAGAAAAAGAGAAAGTTGGGGAGACAAGTGTAATAAATATCTTACAATAATTGAAGGATACCTTTAATAAAATTGAGGTTGAAAAAAAAGAAAATAGAAAAATTTTATTAAAGCAACAAGCTCTATTGATTAAACAAAAATAAAAGAAACAAGAAATAAAAATTATAAAAATAAATACTTCTACAATGAATCCTTGTAATTTTTTTTAATTCCATTACTTCACGGACAGGCACAAATGTAATTCATCCATGCATAAAAATCACCGTTCAATGGATTTCCGAACAAACATTGAGTTTCGAACCAAGTTAAAATAAGAGGGTGGGAGGGAGGGGATATCATGGAAAATGAATAATTGAATAAACAAAATAAAATAAAAAGTCTTGGGATCGTCATGTCGAAAATCTGGGATAGCCTTCGATTCCACCCAGAAATTTGTGGGGCCATTCCTGTATTTCCTCCCCTCAGGTCCTATCCGTTAAATCGGACCAGCTCATTTGAGACCCAAACAGCCTCCACCATGTCAACAGCCGCATCTGCTTCCCTCTCACTTCTCCCTCCAAAACCCCAAATCTCCAGCAAACGACATGACATTCACCGCCGTCTGCTCCTACTCAGCTTCTCTCGCAGAGACGCTGCCTTGCTCTCATTCCTCTCTCTTGTCCCTTCCGCTCCTGCTTCTGCTTTCTCCGTCGGCATCTGTAAGCAACACTCCCTCTTTGCTCATTAAATCTTATTAATTTCTCGCTGATTGCTTTCAAAACCCTAATTACGCAGCAGGACCGAAGGACTGGTTGAAAGATCAAAAGAAGAAGACTGCGAAATATTTATTGGCCCCTATCGATGCCTCCCGTGAAATCCTTCGTTCTGCCTATCTCTTTCTAAGTAAGTACGATCTCACCCCTTTTTTATTTTTTGTTAATTGCCTGAATAGGGTTAATTTGGTTTGTTTTTTGCAGCGGACAGTCAATCCGAATTCAAGGAAAATAAATTAGAGGAAGTTCAAAGACTGTTACAATCTGCTGCTAGGGATTGTGTTCCTCAAGATAGGAATTCGTTTGTTGCGTTTCAGGCTAATACAGGAGTGGAGGTTTGTGCATTTTGTTATCATGTATCTTCGTAATTAGGGTTTTGATTAATTGTGTTCAGTAATCATAAGCTTGATTTTAATCTGAATAGGTCTGCACGTTTCGTTTGATTTTGAAGAATGCTGTTTCCTTACTTGATAAAAAGGACCCAGCAAAGTTGGAAGCAGAAGCTATTTTGAATGATCTTATAAGGTAACCACCTTTTCTTCTGTTTTTAGTATACGGCAACAAATATAAACAACCACATTACATTGACAATCCAAACCTGTGATCATTGGATGATGGTTTTTCCCATTGTTGTTAGATTTTCAACGTTTTAATTGCTTATAAAGTAGTAACAATGACTTAAATTAGTCTGGTTATGATTTATAAACCAAATATATGGATTTTGACCTAACTAGCCTCAAGTAAATGTAGAAGCAAAAAATGTTACTTTCATTACCAACCACTTCAAATAAAGCAAATGCTGATGGACCTTGAAGATAATTTGGTAAAAGCTTTGGAAAATGTTAGCTTATCTAGGCTGCCCAGTTCCAAAGGCAACCTAGAGACTTAACACTGTGATTCATGTTATGTTAATAATTCATGATTAATTTTGTAACATTTTCTTTAGAGCATTTTGCTTAATGATTATGTACTGTAGATCTTTCACTTCCCTTGATGGTCTGGCGAATGAAGCTAATGCTCAACTTGCTTCTGACAGGTATGTGCTGCCTTCTATGCTTACGAGAACCACACTGATTAGTGAATTTGATTGTTAATTATTTTTGTTTGGGAAGGAGATGACCATAAGGGAGGGGACTAATTATTTAACCTTGTTTGGGAAAAACTAATTAATACTAGGGGAAGGGAAATTGTTTAACCATCCCCTCCTTTTTAATTAAAATATCTCCTCCCAAATTGGAGGTAATGGAGGTAAGGGAATAAATTTTGGACTCAAATTTATGATGATTACATCCATATTAATTATATCCTCATTATCTATTCATGAAACTTTAGTCAAGCAACATGAATGTAATCTAATAACAAAACTTTGCATTCTAATCCTTTAAACAAACAAAGAATATTTTTTGACCTCCCCAAAAAAACTCCCTGACATTCTTTTTCTTGCTAGCAGGGTTACTTGCCTTGTTTGTTAACATTTTAATTCAGTGAAATCTTTTATCAACAAGTTTAGTTCCTGATACTTGTTCATTTCTCTGAATTTTTGAATTATGGTAGTCACATATGCTTGTCAAGTGAAGCAAAATTGCATACATGAGCCCATTTAGCATTCCTCCGGGCAATTTTCTAATCCGCACTTCCTTCATCCCTTCTGTTTTGTCAGGCAGAAGGTTGCTGATGCACTCATGAATACTATATCTTCACTTGATAAATTCGAGCAGGGTGTGAAGGACTGCCTTGAAGCTTGACAATTTAGGTCTTCTTCTAGAATTAGAGCATTCAGGTTGTGGTCAAGGTCTTATAGATATTTTCCCCTTAAAGTTGGAACTTATTTTGTTTTTACTTATTTTTTTCTTTTCTGCTTGATTTCTGACGCTTCTTGTAAACTCCCAAGTAAATGTAGGACTAAAAATGATATGATTTCACTTATGCCACCATTATGGGTTTAATGTAAGGTCTAAAATTGAATGGATCAATGGAAGAGTTAGCGGGCCAAGTTAGAGGTTTGGGTTAGAAAGGGGAGAATCTGTCACACTAAAACTTTGGCTATTGTTTGGTCCTTTCTTGAGTTATAGAGGGAATTAAATCGCGATTCCATTTGGGTTGGAAATTAGACATCTATACCTTTCCAATGATATATGATAGGAATGCTAATTCAGTCAAACGATCCAATGATACATGAAAGGATTGCTAATTCCTTTGGACGAGAGAGAATGACACATTCAAAGTTGGGTTTGGAATTGGATTCAGGCTACATTATCTAGTTTTACGCTAACAAGCATAACTCTTAATCTGACTGTTGGATATGACTGAAATTTTACGAGTAGTTTTCTACCATGCCTCTCTCTACCTTGGCTAAAAAATTCAGGTCAATCAGAGTTTGATAAGGCCTTATGTAGACACTAACGGACGAGTAAAACAACTGAAAATGTCATGGACTCATTAAGGATACTTCATCTTTTGACCCAAATTTATTCTCCCTGCCCTCCCCTTTATATAAGCTGTCATGCAGCTAGGGCAGAAGGGGGGAGGTTGAAAGTTGTCTTCATCATCTTTTTATTTTTCTATAAGATGATGCTTGGTCTTTCAGTGATATGGGTTTTTGAGAGTTTAACAGTGATGATGGGTGGAGAAAACATACTAAAAGGGGGATTTAGGGAGAAAGAAACATGTTGGATAATAGAGAGAAAGAAGGAAAAAGGAGAAGAAGAGGAGGGAATGTGCAAAGAAAGTGATTTTGATTATCAAATTCATGTGGTAATGCATTATTTACCATCTATTTCATTGTTTTTTCAAGTTATTTTCTTTATGAATGAAATTTCTAAATTTAACCTAGGGTTTATGGAATTAAAATTTGGGGAAAAGGTGAATTAGTTGTGAATTGATGAAGTTATGATTATTGGAAAATGAGGTTATGCATTTACATGTTAATTTTGAATTGAATGTGATTTTGTATATGTATGTCAGTAATGATAAACTTTATGTTTAAAGCTATGAAAAGTAGTCCTTGATGAATTCTTAATGTATGATGACACCTAACTTGTCAAACTCATCTTTTTATGTTGCTGAAATTCAGTTTTACCACTTGATTTCTAGCAGAGTTTGGAACCGCAAAACAGGAAAATCATGGAATCTGGAGTTGGTTTTTTCATGAAAGTTGTAGGTATGGATGTTACTTTTCAAATGAAATTAACGTTGCTTAATTCGGATTTATACAACTTCAGATATGATCCAAAGACCGAGGAAAGGTCTAAACCAAAACCTTCTGGACATATTTTGTGCGTTACTGTAATGAGTGATTTTCGACATGAAAATGGTAGAACTAGGTGTTTCTTTCTTCATTATAGTTGTAGATTTATGTCTTAACTTTACAAAAAGACAAACCACTCCTAAACTAAGTCCCACAACTTTGGCTGTGATGAAAACAGTGAATGTTGTTATGGTTAGGTTAACCACACCAACCAAGTTTGTGAATTTCTATTGCTTGCTTGGAAGTATTGTGTAAATGCATCATGTGCTTTGATTGTGAACTTGTATTTGGAATGTGTTGTATGATGATATGGAGGAAATTCAAATTGAAATATTCAAGTAATAATGATTTATGTGTAAAGTTGTAGGAGAAGTGTGCGGGGTGAGACTTGACTTCTTGGGAACTTGGATAATTGGAGTTAAGGTCCTTGATTGATCCATCCTTGGATTTTAATTATCTATTCATTTGTTTATGAATGTTTGGTTTACAATGAAATACAAATTGTATTGTGTATCATTATTGTTAGTATTAAATTGAGACTTGGGTTTTCCAGGTAGAAGTGATATGTGGTTGTAGTCAATCACATGGGTAAAAAATATGTAATGTGCTTTATAGTGTGATGATTTATAATAGTGGTAAATTGGTTATGTTCATTGTTAACCACAACGATGGAACTCCAATAATGAATTGGTAGAAATTGTAGCGACAATAACCGTGTGAGAAATGTGTTCGACCAAATAGTGATAACGAAAATTTAAAAATATGAATGTTGAGAAACAATAAATAGTGGACGTGTAAGATAATCAGGAGGTGAGGTGAATGAATAATATTGTGGGGTAGTTGTCCAACACCTATGCTTTTTAGTTAATGCAATATTGAAATAATTAGTTTCCTTGTTTGATAATGCATAAATATTGTTAAGAAGGAACAAATAGCACAGTGGATGAAAAATTGGAATGAACTTAATTAACTATTCCGGGTCAGGAATAGTTATGATTTCAATGAGTTACATTGATATCAGTATTTTCTTTGATTTAATTAGTTGGTCCTGGGTAAGAGAGACTAATGATGTTAGTAAAAATTATTAGCATTGGTATAATCACCTCGAAATGTGAGGATAATGAACTTGATTAACTATTCCAAGTCATGAATAGTAAATGATATCAATGAGATTACTTTGATATCGACATTTAAATGTGATTTGATTAGCTACTTTGAGCATGGAGGCAAATGATGTCGAGGGGTTCTTGACATCAACATTTTCCAAGGATGAATCAAAGTATTATTATGGACTTGATTAACTATTCCAGGTCAAGAATAATTATTTACATTGACATCAACATTACTTTGAGTTGATTAGTCAATCTCGGATAAGAAAGACTAACGAAAAAAAGCTACTAATACCAAGGTAGATATCTTGATATCAACATATTTGATTAAGACTTCTGATTGCTATTCAGGGAAATGACAGTCAATGATACCAGTGGGTTGGTATCTGCTTTCTTTGAGATAACATCCATAACTAATGACTTATGATACTAAATGAGAACTTATAATGATATAATGTATATTGTTATAGTGATGGTACCATGATGTCAAGGTGAAAATTTATAAAAGAAATGAACAAATGTTCGAAAAGCATCTTGCTTAATTTATATGAAAGGAGAGAAAAGTTGGCAATGCTCTCATTACCATTGTTATTATAGGTTACATCAAAAGGTTGCATTTTTCCAGGTCCTCTTACTCCCATGAGGAGTGACTGTACTCTTTTCATTATATTTGTATAGATTAGGTATATCATGCGTAGTTGAGAATTGTTTTGTTTTCTTTAATCCTTGTGATTCATGTTGTATATTACCATGTAGATGATGTGATGAGTATAAATTTATCTAGAAACGATGAAAAACACAAAAATATTGAAAATTGATAGAAGATCGATGCTCATTAAGGAAAAAAATGTATAAAATGTGTTTTAATCATAAAATTGGTAATCATTAGCAATTGACATAATGCAGATGCTTAAAATGTTTTATTCTGAAATTTTATGTATGTCATAGGTAAACTACTCCAAGGATGTCAATTCTTCAAGATACTACGATACTAGTTCTATTTAGTAAGAATACCTGTATTCTTAGGAAAAGAAAAACCTACAAATAATTTGTGGATGTAACTTTATTATATATTGTAATTAAAAATGTCCGTGTTTAGGAGCATTGAAAGGCTGTTCAGACTTCTCATACATAGTACCCTTTTATTTTGTTTGCTTTTTTTGCATCAGTTTGTGGAATTCAAATGCAGGGACAGGAAGCTCTTTCTCTCTCACCGGAGAAGATAAACTACCATGCTTTCTATTGACTTGTTAACCTGCACCAGCATCTATTGATATGGGTGGTTAGAAAAACTGTACAGGATGACTCCATATTTTTTTAAAATCAATAGACCGATGATTATCTGTTCTTTTGTGAACACCGTATAATGCAGTTTTGACTAAACATATGTAACGAACACTCGGAAATTTCTGACAGCTTAAATTGTTATAGCCCCGCATTTGCTGGGCATGTAGCTTGGTGTGGGGATTCTGTGTTGGGTTTCTTTCCTGTCAGCCGTTCCCTGCTCATTCCCCTATGTGCAGTAGAATAGAGATTTAATCCTGAAATAAAGATCAATGACGATTTTTATTTTTTATTTTTTATTTTTGAGAAAGAAGATATACATGCTGAAGAAAAGCAATCCTTATCACACTATCAAAGCATTTTATTTTATGTTTTAGCTATAGTTGAGACTTGAGATGTTTACGTGAATGTAAAATTATTTGTTTTAAATTTAATTATCATTAAAAATGATTTTTAAAAAAGTAAAAATAAAATTATAATTTTTAAAACAAAAATTGATTGTTTTGAGAAGAAAGAACAATTCTCTTTGTTTTGTTTTCAAGTCTTCTACAACAGAAATGAGGAGATGGTTTCAAATAGTGCCTGTTTCAAAGAACAATACTCTCTTGGCTGTTTGATTTCAAGACCCGCCGCATTTGCATTTAACACTGAGCGAGCGAGCGAGCACGCGCGCACGCCTCCGCAGCATTTCGATCCCATGACACCTCTCTTTCATGTAGGGAGCCGGGCCGTTCAGATTTCAATGTCAGGGTCCCCGTTGTTATTACAGACCGAAACTGGCCAGCGGTGGCTGCTAGTCATTTTAATTCTACTCCTGAACCAGTAACGTGTTTTGCGATGATAAAACTGATGTCACACTAATACAAAGAATAACAAGTAAGCTCTTTCTTAATGAGAGAAACACAGCAGAAACAGCTACAATAAGAAGAGCAAAAGAAAACACACCACACCAATAAGTGCACAGGAAAAATGAGTTCGGATTGTATCCTTTATAGTACAAGTGCATGGTATTTATAGTCATTATGTGACAGTCAATTCAAAATTATTATGAAATTAATGGACGGTTATAAAAGCTAATGTAATATAGCTATTAGAAAATCAAATAAGTGTAATAAGAGTTGTTAATTTAGTGAATGCTAAATTTCAATTTTTAAGTATTTGAAATATTATGATTTCAGTTCAGGGTATATAAGAAAATAAAATTAATGTTTAAGATGAATTTAAAAAAGAATAGGTGTTGCCTGGCGTGTAGGAATATCAATCAAAGATTTTTATCTTGCTCGACTCAACCTTATACATGCAAGCTCACAACCAATTTTTTGTTGGTCACTATTCTATCGTAAAGTTTATTTTATAAACACTAGATAAATGCCTTATTTTTTCAATGTGGGATAGAGAGATCTCTCTATATTTTTTGTACACAAAAGGTAAGTTGTGCTTTCCAACGTGGAATAAAATCTTTTGAAATATTTTTACAATAATCCCCCACATATTTCAAAAGGTTTTTTTTGGAAAAAAATAAATTTGTTTGATTTCTCATACTACTAAGTGTAATTCGTTTAATCTAGTGTTTTTAGACTATGAACCAATTTATAGAAAAAATGAGTTTCAACTTATGGTGGTTTTTTCTTAATTTCTATGAACCAAATAATTTTTACTATAAGCTAGATATCTCACCAATCACATTATACCCCTACAATTTCTTACTTTTTGACTTAGTTTTGCGCTTAATAGGTCATGCGCAGCCTGATTATTCACGAGTGCTTAAAGATTTTGTTATTATCTTATAGAAGCGACCCACCACATTCTCATATAAGTGATTCCATCAAATGGTCCCTATAATTTGAACATTATCTATAAAGAACATGGATTTCATTAAGAAATTTATAGTTTATCATTTCTTTAATTATAAACTAGCATTATTCTCACATAATAGAAAAAGAACTTATTTTACACCGCTGTAAAATCATAAATAACTTTGTTATTTTCCATATGAACCTATTTCTTGGGATCTCCCACCACATAGGATGGTTACCATAATTTTGATATCATACTTTAGCAATAGTCTCATTTCCTTTGATGTTTCTAATATCATACTTTAGCAATAGTCTCATTTCCTTCGATGTTTCTAATATCATCTTTTTACTAAGTGGCTTATTTAGAGGATCAACCTAATTTATTTTTGACTTCACATAATTAATTGAAATAATTCCATCTGTAATACCTACTTTACAATATCATGTCTTAATCGAATATGTTTATTTTCTCCATAGATAGATTTATTCCTAGTAAAAAATATTGCCGTTTGACAGTAACAATGTATTGATATAAAAGGTGTTTTGATGTGAACTTCATGATCGTGTGGTCACATAATCCACAATCAAGATTAAGATCTAATTTTTGAAAAGTCGAAATAGGTCTAATAAAAGTGTGACACATTGAAAACTTGCCTAAGACACCAACACTATTGGAGTGAGTAGAATGACACCATAAAACCAACTAATTTTCAATAAGTCAGATTCAATTCATTTAAGAACTGAAGAATGCAATAATCACTCTCATATATTAAAACTGAAAAAAATTCAAAAGTAATAATCATCAATGACTGCCAAAATTTTGGCTACAAAAGTTTAAATAGATCTTGAAAAATTAACCCTAATAGACTCCTTATATGAACTTATATGAGGTCCACTCAAAATTAGCACAAAAACCTAAACTAAAAAGCTCATAACTTAATCCAAACAAGCCTTGTATCCTAACGGAAAACAAAGTATTAATTAAGCCCACACAAGCTTTGAGTTGTAGCTAACAAAATAAAATAAAGCTTCTAATATTAAATCCATGTTCTGCCATGAGAAGAGAAGGAAGTAAAATACTATAAAGTTGATACAAGGCTTATTTATAGCCTTCCATGCAACCCCTTAATCCTAGAAACAAAAGGAAAAAGTAGTCACCCATGCTGTTTCCAAGTTGTAGTAGGATTATTTTATTTCCTTTGTTGTTCTCATTTCATGGCCTTAATAAGGTTGTATTGTACCTTTTTTACACATGGATAAGATGTACTAGGGTCTCCTCTTTCTACTCCAATGGACCTTGCAATTCTAACTTGGTTGAAACCTTAAAAACCAATGCTTTCAAAGCCTCTTTCAATATCTTTGTCTTAGACCGAGTCATTAGACCATTTGGAACATGTAATGGGTCATTGCTGGTGTATTTAGGTTACTCCACATCATTCATTATCGCATAAATGTACTATGTGCATTTGTAAGCTCAAATAACATTACTAATCATTCATACAAACCATGTTTCATCTTAAATGCAGTTTTCCACTCATCACTCTCTTTCATCCTAATTTATCTGATGATACCCACTTTTCAAGTCAATTTTAGAGAAAATACAAGATTCATATAACTCATCTAACATGTCATCAAGCCTAGGAATGAGCTGTCTATACTTTATCATTATGTTGTTGATGGCTCGACAATCAACACACATCCTCCTTGTTCCATCCCTCTTAGGCACAAGTAGCACGAGTACAACACACAGGCTCATACTCTCACAAATGTATCCCTTTTCCATTAGTTCATCAATTTGCTTCTATATGCTGGTTGGTTGGGAATTGAAGCTTCGAGTACTAAATCAATCTAATGCTCTATCCCCCTCAATGGTGATAATCCGTTAGGAGTATTATCGGGGAATACATCATCAAACTCTTGCAACAAAGAGATAGCAATTCTAGGCACAATATGATCAATATTATTAGTATTAAAGTAAGTCTCTTTGTACACAAGTAAAATAATTGGTTTGTTAGTGAAATATGCAGATATGACCTCACGCTCTCTAGTAGAAAAATTAGGTTTTTTCTTTAGTTTTTCCTTACAACTCTTATCACTCTTCCTGACTTTCTTCACTCCTCTTTTCTTACCTCTACTCTCGGCTAGATTTGGGTGTTTTTGAGTTGTGTTCGAATGGTCTGGTTTGTTTGGACTGTCGGCCGAATATTTATTTGTGTTTGGATGAGTGGCTGAATGGATTGTACTGGTTTTGGTTCTAGCCGAATCTGATTGTCTTCTCTCCCATTGTTCCTCACCTTTATTTTCTCTCCCCATCACCTCATGCTAACTTTTTAACTTTATTTGATCATCATATACCTATTTGAGTGTAAGAGGTACAAGAGTGATGGTTTTACCATATTTTACAATGGTATACCTATTTTTAACCCCATCACGAATTTCCGTCCTATCATATTGCCATGGTCTCCCCAATAAGATGTGACTTGCTTGCATTGGTACCACGTCACACAGAACCTCATCAATATATTTCCCAATAAAAAATATAACCACAACTTGTTTAGTCACTTTCACTTCACCACTATCATTCAACCATTGCAATCTATATGGTTTAGGATGTTTCACATTATACAAATTCAATTTACTAACAAGGGTGGTACTACAAACATTAACACACCATCCACTATCTATAATTAAACCACACACCTTGCTTTGTACATAACAACGTGTATAAAAGATGTTCTCTCTTTGTTGATTAGTTTTATCTTTCTTGACCTGAAACTGAAGTGTGTGCCTTATAACCAAGGAGTCCACAATCAGTAATGCTAACTCACCCCCATTACTATCCTCCAATGGTGGCATGCCTTCATAATCAGATCTCTCACTTTTAGATTCTATATCACCATCATGTCTAATCATCATGATTTTCTTGTTTAGACACTCTAAAGCATAATGTCCGTGACCTTGACACCTGAAACATTTAATATCATGAGTACATTTAGGTTGAGTTTCAGATTTATCTTTGACACCAGTAAAGACATTACCCTCTCTCTTTTGATTCTTCTTTTAAGATGATAATGTACCCAAATTAAATGTTGGCCAAGCATGTCCATTCCTGAGTTGTTTCTCCACCTTCATCGCCATGTGAACCATGTCCTTTAGCTTACATGGTGTTGTAGCTCAACCACATTAACAATGTTCCGATTTAACCCATTAAGAAAACTAGCCATGGTCGCTTCTTTATCCTTAACAATATTAGCCCAAATCATTATTATCTCCATCTCTTTGTGATATTCATCTACTGTCTTATAGTCTCAATTCAGACCTTAGAGCTTCAGGTATAAGTCTTTGTAATAGTCGTTTGGAATAAATCGTCTCTTCATTAAGACTTTCATCTCCCTCCAAGTCTGAACGGGTCACTCCCCATTCTTCCTCCTACTGATTACAATATGATTCTACCAAATCAATGTATACTCTATAAACTCAATTATCACCAATTTCACTTTTTTTTTGTTCAAAATAGCTATGACAATAAAACTCCAATTGACCTTTTTCTCCAACTCCAAATAAGCTTTGGGATTATTTTTACCTTGAAAGATAGGAATTTTCTGTTTAATGGTGTCTAACTCCCCATCCATATCTTCATAGTTCCCCATGCCATGAAAATTCACACTATCCTAGCACTGTTTGGTCCAAGTCTGATTTCTTGGCCAACATATGCAAAATCATAGTCATCTTTATCCACATCTATATTTTTATCAACAAACTCTTCAAAATCATATATGGTATTTCATACAGCTTTACGGACTGTATTTCCTCGATGATCAACCTTACTATTCTATTGCTTTATCAATTTCACCTCGTCTTTCATATCCTTGTACATCCTAGATAATTACTCGAGTTGCTGCCTTATGGCTCGCAATTAGAAAGCTACGTCACCATTTTGTGTCGTTGATTCGTTGCGAAGGAGCTTCAAAGGCAAGTTGATGATCTGATGGTAGTGAATAGAATATTATCTCAATTTTTCCATGTTGTAATTCAAAAGAATTCAAAAAGTTGGGAAGAATATTTGTCTTTTGCTGAGTTTGTTTATAATAGAATTGTGCATTTGAGCAGTGGTTTTTCATCTTTTGAAATTATTTATGGTTTTAATCTATTAACACTTATGGACTTAATTCCTTTACCTTTTGAAGAAAGGGTAAGTTTAAATGGTAAAAAGAAGACAAAGATGGTTAGACAATACCATAAGAGAGTTTGACTGCAAAAGGAAAAAAAAGACTTTACATTTTTAAAGCAAATAAGCGACATAAACTGGTTATTTTCTAACCCGATGATTGGGTTTGGGTACACATGCATAAGGAATGATTTTCTAACCAAAGACAATCAAAATTACAGCCTTTTGGTGATGGTTCATTTTAGGTTTAATAGAGAATCAATAACAATGCATACAAAATTGAACTTTCAGGTGAGTATGGTGTTAATGTTATCTTAATGTTGTTGGTCTTACATTGTTTGACATAGATTTTGATTCGAGGTCAAATCCTTTCGAGGAGAGAGTGGATGATATGGACGAGCCTAGAAATACTAGTAATGACCCATTAGATGTTCCAAATGGTCCAAAGATCTGATCTAAGAAAAAGACATTGAAAGAGGCATTGAATACATTGGTTTTGCAGGTTTCAACCAATTCATAATTACAAGGTCCATTGAAATATCTAGGGAGACCCTAGTACATCTTATTCATATGCAAGAGAGGTCTAGTAGAACTTTATTTGAGCCATGAAATGAGGAAAAGAAATGAAACAAAAGAATCCTACTATAACTTGGAAACAACATGGGTGATTACATTTTCTTTTTGTTTTTAGGATTAAGGGGATGGATGCATGGAAGGCTATAAGTAAACCTTGAATCAGATTTGTAATATTTTACTTCTCTTCTTCTCATGGAAAAACATAGATTTAATATTAGGGGGTTTATTCTATTTTGGTAGCTACAATTCAAAGCTTCTTTGAGCTTAATTAATACTTTGTTTCTAGCTTGGATTCAGGGCTTCTTAGGATTATGTTAAGAACTTTTTAGTTTAGGGTTTTGGGTCAGTTTTGAGTGGACCTCGTGTAAGTCCACATTGGGTTTCCATTAGGGTTAATTTTTCAAGAATTATTTAAACTCACGTAACCAAAATCTCAATAGCCTTTGATGATTATTATTTCTGAATTTTTAAGTTTTAATATGTAAGAGTGATTCTTGTATTTTTCAATTCTTGAACAATTTGAATCTGACTTTGAATGCTATTAACTTTTACATTTTCTTCCTATACCAGGAAACTTCTTCTTTTGATTGCAAAAAATCCTCTCTTCTTTGGGAAATAATTTGGTCTTTAACGCCATATCATATTAGAAAAAATAAGCCTGAATCAAGGTTGTCATCGAGCTTAACACATCTACCATTTTCATAACTTGACCCTTCTTAGACTTGAATTAGATGGATTAAAGGTTGTCCTTTAAGCTCCATAAATGTCATTTGTTCCATGCATCACTTTTCTCATACAATCCATGTTTAGTCTTAAATGCTATTTTCCATTCATCACTTTCTTTTATCCTAATATTATGGTACCCACTTTTAATTCAATTTTAGAGAAAATATATGCTCCATACAACTCATCCAAGGTGTTGTCATCCAAAATATTGTTAAGGGTAGGGATAGGATGTCTATACTTTACGGTTATGTTGTTGACGGCATGACAATCAATACACATACTCCATGTTCCATCCTTTTTAGGCATAAGTAGCGCTACCCCAACACTAGGGCTTAACTCTCACGGATGTACCCCTTCATCATTAACTCTTTTACTTGCTTTTGAAGCTCTTTTGTCTTCTCGAGATTGATTCTATAGAATGACAATTAGGAATCGATACTTTAGGTACAAGATCAATCTAATGCTATATTTCCTTTATTGGCGGCAATCCACAAGGGATGTCTTCGGGGAATACATCATCATACTCCTGCAATAAAGAAACAACCACACTAGGAACAATAGAATCAAGATTTTTAGTGTTTAAATAAGCCTCTTTATACACAAGTAAGATCATCAACTTACTAGTGAAAAACACAAATCTGATTTGAGCTCTTTTTGGAAAAAAAAATTGGTTGTCTCTTTAGTTTTTCCACACTATTATTATTACATAAGCTTACTTTCTTCACTCCTGGGGTTTTACCTCTACTCTTAATCAGTTTAATTAATGATTTAGATTTAGTTGAATCTGGTGGTCTTTTATCACCATTGTCTACACATGAATTTTTACTTTTCCCATCTTCACATTCCCTTTTAAATTTCATTTGATTGTCACACACTTGTTTTATAGACAAAGGTATAATAGTGATGGTTTTACTATCCTTTACAAATCCATTTCTAAACCCATCATGAATTGTCTTCTGATCGAACTGCCATGGACATCCTAATAGAAAGTAACGAGCATGCATCAGTACTACATCACGCATAACCTCATCAAAATACTTTCCAAAAGAAAACACAATCAACACTTAGTAACCTTCATTTCACTACATTCATTCAACCGTTGCAATTATAAGGCCTAAGATGCTTAATGCAAACCATATTGAATTTCTTCACAAGAGTATCACTAGCTATATTAGCATAACTACCACAATTGATTATCATGTTACACACCTTGTTTTTTTATGTGACATCGAGTGTGAAATATGTTTTCTCACTGTTGTTCAACATCATCTTTTTTTATTAGCATATTTAGAGCACATCTTATAACCAAGGCCTCAACAGGATATGCAATTTCCTTATCACTACTATCTTTCAAAGTTGGTATCTCTTCACTTTTAGATTTAATATTTCATTATCACTTATATGCATAATTATTTAGTTTCAGATTTGCCACTTTCAGATTCAATCTCCCTATTATCTCTTGTAAACATAACTCTTCGATTTGGATACTGAGATGCAATGTGCCCCTTTCTAAATACTTAAAACATTTAATATCTCTGTCATGAGTAGGTTGAGAATCAACTTTACCTTTCCCATCCGTATGAGCAACCTTTCAAGTTTAGTATTATAATATTAAATATTGAATTAGAGGTTATTTTGAGGTCATTTGGTTTGGATTTACTCGTGCCAAGTTTCAAAATGTGATCCTTACTGTTTAGTTTTGTCCAAATATTTGTTTCTACTATATTTAGGTTATCTAGAAGTCAATTAATTGTTTTTGCTAATATTTGCTTTTGTTTTATTTTGTCTTCGTTTTATCCATAATTCATATGAATCTGCATGGCCACTCGCAAAATCATAATTGTAATTTTATTTTGCTTTGTTTTCAATATTCTTATTGCTCCTTGAGTCTAAAAATAATAATTAGAGTACGCTATGAAAGCTATTGACTTTGATTTACTGATTTTAGTTCCTGAAGAACAAAAAGAAAGCAAGTTGTGAAGTAAAAGACATAGTGAACTTATTAGAGTGAAAAACCTTGATAAATTGCATATGTGATACACGAGAGGTGTGAGGATATATTTTGTGATACTAACCAAATTTTAAAGATTCAAAGGATGTTTGAAAACAATAAATCAGTGACATAAGATGCTGACATAGCTTTCCATTTGCAAGCCATAGGGCAATAACTCGAGTTATTGTATAGGGTGTATAAGAATCTGAAAGACGAGGTGGATTCAATAAAGCAACAGAATAAAGGGGCTGATTGCCGAGGAAATATAGGCCCCGTTTGTTTGCTAGAAAGTGGTTTCCTTTTGGAAAGTGAATTCCGGGGAAAGTGAATTCCTGAAAAGTGAATTCCGATGTTTGGCGGAAAATGAACTGGAAAACACTTTTCAGTGTTTGTTTGTGTTATGGAAAATGAACTGGAAAATAATTTATTAAGAAATTATTTTTTTTTCAAGTTTATTAAAATAATGAGTAACAAATCTTACAAATTAAAAAGTTGAATGAGAATGAAATTGAAAAAAAAATATAATTTCATAAATTATCTCAAATAAAATAAATAATAATCAAAATAATAGAGATCAAATCTAAAAATTTAAAAAAAAATGAAAGGTGAATAAATTAAAATAATAATAATTAACATTTCATAAATTATTTCAAATAAAATAAGTAACAATAAAAAAAACGAGGACCAAATTTGATAGATAAAAAATTTTAATAAAAAAATGATAAGAAAAAAGCAAATAGCAATTATAAAAATAAGGACCAAAATTAATATAAAAATTAAATTTTAAGAGATGGAATTGAAAAATAAATATTCAAAACAAATTATATATAGCAATCAAAAGTTTGAGGATCAAATTTGATATAATCAGCAAATAATGACATTTCTAAATTTTTCACAACTTCCGGAAAGTGTTTTCCGCCCAAATTTTCTGGAAAACACTTTCCTGAAAACCAAGCCAAATTTTTCTTTGACTGGAAAGTGTTTTCTGTTGATCAACTTTCCGGATGACAAACAAACACAGGAAAGTTTGGAAAGTGGTTTCCCGGAAAGTGAATTCCGGGAAACAAACACAGCCATAGTGTGTAAACAAAATACCAAATTTCATTTTGAAGAGTTTGTTGATAAAAATGCAGATATGGGTGAAGATGACTATGATTTTGCATATGCTGACCAAAAAATCAGGCCTAGGAGAAATGTGAATTTTCATGGCACGAGAAATTATAAAGATATGGATGGGGACTTGAACGCCATTAAATTGAAAATTCCTAATTTTCAAGGTATAAATGATCCTGAGGCTTATTTGGAGTGGGAGAAAAAGGTAGATTGAATTTTTTATTACCTATCTATTCTAAACAAATAAAATATGAAATTAGTAATAATTAAGTTTATAGACTATGCATTGATTTGTTGGGTCATATTGCAATCAGTAGCAGGAGGAATAAGGAGCGACCCATTCAAACTTGAGGGGAGATGAAACTTTTAATGAGGAGACAATTTAGGCCAAACCACTATGAAAGAGACTTGTACCTAAAGCTTCAAGGTCTGAATTAAAGCTATAAAATAGTAAATAAATATAACAAAGAGATGAAGATAAAAATTGTTCGGGCTAAGGTTGTTGAGGATAGAGAAGCCACGATGACTAAATTTCTTAACGGGTTGAATCAAGACATTGTCAATGTGGTTGAGCTACAACACTATATAGAGTTAGAGAACATGGTTCACATGGTTACGCAAGTGGAGAGATAACTTAGAAAGGGACATGATCAACTAAAATTTATTTAAGGTTCTTCATCATCTTGGAAATCGAATCTAAAGAGAGAGGGTACTGTTTGACCGAGATCCTCTATTCCTTCTAGAATTGAATCACCAAAAGTTAAAGTTGATGTCCTTTGTGGTGCCAAAGGTAAATTTGAAACTCAACCTAAACATACTCATGATGCTAAATGTTTCAGGTGTTAGGGACATGGACATTATGCTTCAAAGTGTCTAAATAAGAAAATCATGATGATTAGAGATGATGGTGATATTAAATTTGTAACTGACAGATCTGATTATGAAGACATTCCACCATTGGAGGATAGTGATGGGGAGGAGTTAGCATTATCAATTGTGCAGTCATTGATTATAAGGAGCACACTCAAGTTCAGGTCAAGGAAGATGAAACTAATTAGGTCCCTGGTTATAAGTTTTGTTTGATGTGGTACCAATGCAAACTAGTCATATCTTATTAAGGAGACCATAATAGGAAGACAATTCATAATGGGTCAAAAATGGGTATACAATTATAAAAGATGGTAAAACTATCACTTTTGTACCTTTTACATCCAAACATGTGTATGATGATAAAATAAATTTTTTAGTTAATAATTTTTATTTTTATTCATTTTTTGTTTGCTCTTTTGTTAAAGTTATTGACATTTTTTATTGATTTTTTCCCATTATTAACACAATAATATTAATAATTTTAGTTTTTTTTTTCTTGCTTCTTCTTTTGTCAATGTTTTTGATCTTTTTCCTTAGGGTAATTTAATATTTTTTTTTTATTATTTTAGCAGTAATAATAATGATATTTTTAGATGTTAAAGCTTTGATGTTCATGTTGTTATAATAGGGTATGTTGATGTGTTTCATTATATCAAAGCTTGCATGTATAGATGTTATACTTTATTTGATTTTTTCATTTTTTTTTCATTTGATTGAAATTGATAATATATTTAGTTTTCGTTTCGGCCCTTATTTTTTTAATTTTTTATTTTAATTCCTTTAATTTTTTATATTTTTTAAATGATCCTTATTTTTTTCCATGTTTACATATATGTGCCTTTAGTTTTAGTTTGTAATTTTTATTATTTTCTCTTTTGTTGAGATAATATTTTTTTCAAAAATTTTGTTCTTAAATTTTAGTTTGTGTTTATTATCATTTTAAAATTGATATTTCTTATTTATTTTTTCCCTTGTTCTTTTTTTTTTGGTTTTTTTATCAGTTTTTATTTTTGTTTTAAAATCAAATGATTTTTTTAGCTACTAATTTTATTTTTTGTTTGTTCTTTTGTTGAAGTTTTTGAGTTTTTTTATTCGTATATTGAATTTATTTTCTCATTATTCACGCAATAATAATGATGATGATAATTTTAGTTTTTTTCTTGCTTCCTCTTTTATTAGTGTTTTCAAGGTTTTTTCTCATCAAAATAATTTAATAATTTTTATTATTATAGCAATAATAGTAATGATAGTTTTAGGTATTAAGCTTTCGATGTTGTTGTTGTTATAATAAAGTGTGTTGATGTGTTTTATTATATCAAATCTTGCATGTATATATGCTATATTTTATTATTGAGCTAGCAGAATTTATGAATTGTTTCAGTCCTAATAATTATAAAAACTATTTGCTTGATATGAAACGTTGTGCGGGCAATTAACTAGGACATTGGGGTTGAAATCATAAAAAACAGTTTCAAAATCATGATTTGACCTATTTTTTGCTTTTTTACACAAAAAGTGAAGGACCGCTCAATACTCATGCCTTTCATCTTGTGGGGGACATTGATGTCATTAGATTCTCTCATATACATTATTGGATCATTCCTGGATTTTTCAGGAACAAGATGTTATAAGCTGAGAGAAAAAACCACCATATAACTGGCCAAGATATGAATAGCAATCCGCTTACTATATATCACTCAATTATACTACCATCATGAATACCTCTTACAACAAGAGTCAAAATAACATTTCAATGTTCATCCCCATGATCTGACATCATAAATTAAAGAGAGCTTACTAGAAAACAAACATTACGCAACAGAAAGACCAGTTCTTTCCAAATTATCAGTGTGTTTCGCTTTATTTAATTGAATCAAAATATTTTCATTTCCAAGCATTTCATTTCATTGCGTCGCTTTGTCAGAATTATACGGTTCATATATAATTAATTAATTATATATATATATAATAAAATATTAATTTTATATAATTCAATTTCAAGATAAATTAATTTTAAATTATATAATACAAACAAAATAAATTATTAATTTTCATCATTGTCTGTGATGAAAACTAGTTGGTGATTTTTAAACAAAGCTAATATTGATGCAAAAGAAACCAAAAGTCAATCCTATGATACAAGGTTAATGTTTATTTTAAAATATATATTAAATTATTATTTTTTTAATTAATTAAAACGATTTAAAACAATTTCCAGTTTCTTCCAACTCTTTAGTTTTTACAGGACAGCCACTCTCTTAGAGACCCATTTGCCATATACTCCAAAACAAGGTAGAAACTAGAAACAGCCACGATTTTCACATACACCTTCAAGCTTAATCAAATTGATGCGGTTGATCCTCTTCAGAATGTTCACTTTCTTTGTTACATCCTACTCATCTTCTTGACAGCTTAGATCTCCCCACCAAACTCTCCACGATACACAGCCATTTATTCTACTTTCTGAACTGAAATTTTCGGTAGCTCTCCTTACCACTTCAAATTTGAAGACTTTCAAAATTTGCTCATAGCTTGCAATTTCGGTAAGAATGTCTTCTGGCGCTACCTGTTTTCTTTCTCTGCCTCTCCCAGAAACCTTTTCTCTTGTCTTTTTGCAAGAGAGAAAAACAACAGCTGCAACTACCGAAGCTCCTCTTTGGATCATCAAGATCTCTTGAGTTTTCCAGTGAAGAATTTACCAGTATTGCCAGCTCTTCTAATTCCTCAGACATCTTTTATGGCAAGCTCATACCTTACAGAGGAGAAACGGTGGTAGTTGACACAAAACAGAACCTGATATTTGCGACACAAGAAAGAGTTTCTTTGATTTTTCTTTTCAAGGCCAAAACAGCACAACCGGTATGATACAAATGTGTTTTAGCCGGTATTTGGCCGAAAAATCCAGAGCAAGCCAGAATTTAAACCGAGATAAAAACTTTATTTTGTCTTCTTTTTTTACTGCTACGAAACGTTTCGACCGAAACAAAACGAATTGACAACTATGGTTCTTTCTGATAAAGGAATGATTTAAAGACAGCAGAAGCCGGCACCAAACTGAAAATCATGCATGTCAGGTTATGACCTGTGTCTTAGAGCAAGAAACGTTGTCAACAAAAAAAAAGCATGCCATCCTTTTCCAGTTGAAAAGAAAGTTCAGATTACATCAATACTCGGAAGTACTAAAAAATATATGGAGTACTAGAAGCAGAGTAAGAATTAATTAATACCTCCAAAAATATTTGTCCACGTAAACCCAATCCATACATACATACAAAGCTTACCACATCAGCAGCACAGTTTGGCTTCAGATTCTTGAATATCAAACCAGACAATCTGACTTATTCAGAGATGTATGGTTCAGTTGTCTATGATTCATTGACAAATCTGCCACATTTGGAATATATCTAGCCTTTTCTGGCAAGAAACCAGAAGAATTTCTACTGACAAGAAGAATCATTTAAACCTAATTGCAAAATATGTAATGTCTCATTAACAATAATTGTTTAATACCTGATCAACCATTATAAAAATGTGACTTGTTGACATAGACTTCCTTTCCCTTATAATTTTATAGTTTATTCATGATTTGATCACAATTCCCCCCTCCAATCATCAAATACAGCATATCAAGGATACTGAGGTTAGGGTCCAACCTAATTAAGCCATAGTCAGGTCAGGTTGCTGGGATTCTAGAGCAAAAGTGACAGGGACTGGCAAGAAACATCTAGGGTGAGCCATTCAACTGCTTCCTTCTTCATGTTTTATCTGCATGTGGAAGGTGTTGTGTTAAGCAGAGCTAGGTGATAAGAGATGGCTGTGCTAGAATTAGATATTCACAGACTTGAGTACCTTGAGTATTATAACCAAGCTTTAAGGGCATAAATTTGCATTGTTAACACATGAAGGTTTCTTAGCATTGTAATAGAAATGTGCGATCATCTGGACCAGCTCATCTGCAGTTCGAAACTCTGCAAAGTCCATTATTTTCATAACATGGAAAGAAGGAGCTTGAATATACTACCTGTAATTCTGTTATGAAAGCAATATGCCTTACCTTTCTCCCTATACAAGATCTTGTTTCCACGTAAAAACAAAATTTGAGGGCATTCTTTGACTTTAAGCGCGTATGCCAAATCTCGCTCAATATTGATGTCTATCTTCACTGTCTGAATCCAAAAAATTTCAAGGTCGACAAAATTAGCAATCCAAATGACACAAAATTTGATAAAATCCAAAGAACCAACTTCTAGGGACAAGAAACAGACTACAAACTGAATTGAATTGAACTGTGTCACCCTAAACAGTCCTAAGTAACACTGCAATCAATCAAATGAACCTAAGAAACCACTATATATTCTCTTAAGTTTAATTTATTTTGAAGATATAGAGAGAACAGAGACATACAGTTTTCTAGTAAACCAGAGGTGCAGTGGATTTACATTTGAAACTTGTCAATAGAGGTTTAAGTGTAACAAAGAGCAAAGCCAAAACATTACGAAATTTGATGCAGTTCAAATGGAAACAATGTAATGCTCATTTTACCCGAGGAGGCAATCGATCCTTGGCACCCCTATACACCTTGGCTGCCTTTTCTAGCTCTTTCAAAGTCTTCCAATTATCAGTTGCCCTTTGGATAAAAAGCTGAATAAGCATGCTTTTTTTAGTGCAATTAACAATTCACATATACAATTTTCGCACTGCATAATTGACAAATGCAACTGGAAATATTAACAATTAAAGAAGAAGGAAAGCAGTTTCGCATATCAAACATGAACATCTTGCTCTTAGTTTTCCCAGGAAATTATATAAAGTGGTTAGGATGCAAACTTGCTAGCAGACATCAACAAGATGATACATGAAAAATGCTTAAAGTACTTTAGTAGTACAGGCCTCCTTAAGAGTGCCAGAAATATGAATATCCAAAACTTACTGTTGAAGTTTGAACTACTCTGATTTTCATTAAAGCTACTTTATGCCTATTTCCAATTGCTAGATCAATACTCTTATACATAATGAAAGCATAATTTATCAAAAATATCAAAAAGAAGCAGCTTTACATCTCAACTCTAAAGCAATTTTTTCTTGAGAAATCCGTCACTATGACATGCTTATTTAATCCTTATGCCATTAATTAGCAACTGCAGTTCAAGATGATTACTTGCAAGCAATACTCTTTCCATTCAAACATTCACACCCGCCATGAAAATAATGAAGGGATTTGATATCTTAAAGGAATATCTACGAGTTGCATAGAATATAAAACACGAAATCTTGTTCTTATGTCTCTAAACAGATTGCCAGCCGTGTGTGGAGGAACTCTTTAACGTATGCTTGCAAAATCTGCTTATATGAAGAAGAAAAAAAATACCAAATATACCTGTGGTATCTCTCAAATACAAGAACAATCAGTGGGCTTGGATGGAAGGCAAATCTCTCCCAGTCCAGGCAGTTAATCTCATTCACCCAGTTATCCTCTATCTCTCCTTCCCAGTCAATCTCAAAACCATCTTCTCCAACAACATTCTTTATTGGATGCTTCTCAAAATATTCAGACGCCCTAACTCCCCACCCTAAATCAGCATCCAATGGCCAATCTCGACTTTCCTCCTCAACCACCATCTTCTTTTTATTTTCTTTACCTTCACCATCCTCACCACCACCTTCCTCATCATCGTCGTCGTCGTCGTCGTCGTCGTCGTCGTCGTCGTCACTCGTTTCAGAGTCTATATTTTCATTACCTTTATCCTTCATTATTTCCTCTATAAGATCCTGGTTCTGCTGCCTAATTGATGCAAATGTTCGTTCCAGCGAATCACGCACGAAATCCTCAACCGCAACTGCTTCAGTTCTTCGGCCACGTCTTGGCTTCCTTGGAATTGTGGTTGGGGAAATTTCTACGCCTTCCTTTCCACCATCGATTTTCGGTTGTCGAGTTCTTCCTCTACAATTCATTTTGGGATTAGAACTGGATTCAGGGTCAGATTTCTTTGAAACAGAAAAGCAAGGAAAACGTCTTGAGTTGTGCCCGTAGGGTGAAGGGTTTTGACGAGAAATTTCCAGAAAGCGGGCGAAATTAGGTTCATCGTTTATTGAACGAAGATGCGAAAAGGGCTTCGGCACGGCCAGCGTTTGAAGGAGAGACATTTTTCCCCGACAGAAGAGATTGAATGGGAAAGATATGTTGGAAACAGTGAGCAAAAACCTAAACCATACTTATAAGAACCGGCTGGTGTTCCCGGTTGACCCGGGCCTTGTCCGGGTCTGAAATAGTATAAAAAACATACCTTTAATTGATCCCGCTGCCTGCTTGAGGCCTTGGGTTTATTTTAAAAATATTTTTTTATTTTTATTTTAAATTTAAAAAATAATATTTTAAGTTATTTTCTACTTCTGATTTCAAAAATAATTTTTAAGAAATATATATATTATTTTAATATATTTCTAAATAAAAACACTTTATAAAATAATTTTATCTACACTCTCAAACAATCGCGAAGTCAACTTGGAATCTGCAATGAATTGATGACCATTAGCAATGAAAAATAAAATCAATTAAAAGCAAGGTTATCAATATCATTTCGGTTGATGTTTTGTTTTTTCAACTGGAATGCCATGTTTCGGTGTCAAAATGTTTCAATGCGTCGTTTAGGGGTTGTAATGTTTATATATTAATTAAAAAAATAGTTTAAATATAAAAATAAAATTATTTAAAATTGTGCAATTTAATCTTAAGAAAGATAAAATAAAATGATTTTTATGAATAAAATTATGAGCATGTATAATATTACGAGACTATCATCATCAATCTTGTAAAGACATTCTTTGATTACTCTGGAATTTGAACATAATATATATAAAATATGTCAAGAGACTCCTCATAAAATTTCTTCTCAATCTAACGGTCGAATTTAGAGATATGATTGATATTGTAAAATTATTCCTTATTTAAAAAAAATATTTGACCGAAATGGAATGGGAGAAACGAAACTAAAACGTTTTGGCTGGTACTAAACAAAAAAATCTAGAACGGATCATAATTTAAATCGAGATAAAAAAATATCATTTTATTTCATTTTTAATTGTTTTTTCAACCAAAAACAGAACAAAATAGACAACCATGATTAAAAGGCAAACTAAAATATTAAATCAATTAACTTATGTTAGAGAATAGTCATGTTTACATAGGAAGTCCATGGCCATGAAATATCCCAATTTTAAAACAAGCTAAATAAATGTGAGACTATCAAGGAAGGCAAAAAGGGAGTACACCCGCATATCCCTCATATTATTATTAAAAAACATTTTTATTTTGCTTTATACAATCTTATATGCATCAGTATATTATTTTTATATATACAAGTATTGAAAGAAAATTTTAATTTTTGAATGTGGAATTAAAAGTGTGTGTGTGTGTGTATATATATATATATATAATATATATATATATATATATATATATATGAGGAAAAAAAATGTTTTTACAATGTAGGATAAAAATTAAATTTTAATTGAAATACTTGAACTTAAAAAAAAGATATTGTTTTTAATATGGGATAAAAAAATATGTTGAAATAATCTGTTAAACTCTATCATGTACAAGATATATAACCTATATTCACATGAATTGTTTCTAGAAAATTTCAATGGGTGGGATATTAAAACCCTAAACTTTTTTTTTAAGTTTTCTATGTTAACTTGGGTCAACCTATATGATCCAAGACTCAGGTCCTTGGTGGGGTCAATTCCTGAATCGGGTTTAATAACTATGGCTAAAACCCCTTGTATTTATACTACCAAGCACCAAACCATGGTGTTTCATAACTCTATTTTCTATTTTTTTTTTTTGTGTGTGTAGATGGGGTTTTTTTATATTAATTTTAGGCTAAAAAGTCGAGAAGGTTTGTGATGCAAACCTCGTGATCACGCAACTCACAACCAAGAAAGAGATTTGATCCCGGAAAGCCAAAATATGTCTGATAGAAGTGACACAATGAAAACATGCCACAAGAATCAGCACTATTGAAATGAGTAGAATGACTCCACGAAGCCAGTTAATCTTCAATAAGTCGGATTCAGTTCGTTTAAGAACTAAAAAAATACAATAATCACTCTCGCACATAAACTGAAAATTTCAGAATTAAAATTATCAATGGCTGCCAAAATTTAGGTTATATAAGTTTTAATAGTTCTTGAAAAAATAACCCTAATAGACCTCTTATGTGGACTTAAAAGAGGTCCACTCAAAACTAACTCAAAACTGACTCAAAACCCTAAATTGAAAAACCCATGACTTAAATCAAACAAACCTTGGATCCTAGCTGAAAATAAAGTCTTAATTAAACCCGAACAAGCCTTGGGCTATAGCTAACAAAATTAAAGAAAGCCCATAAGGCTTATTTGTAGTCTTCCATCCAGCCCATTAACCCCATGTTTCCAAGTTGTAGTACGATTCATTTGTCTCCTTTTGTGTCCTCACTTTATGGCCGAAATAAAATTGTATTGGACCCCTCCTGCAAATGGATAAGATGTACTAAGGTCACCTCTTGATACTCCAATGGTCCTAGCAATTTTGACTTGGTTGAAACCTTCAAAACCGCAAATCAAGCCTATGAACATGTAATGAATCCTTGCTGATATTTCTGGGTTGGCTCGCATCATCCCCTCTCTCCTCGAAAGGACTCAACCTCAAATCAAAATTGCTATATTGTTGATGGCTCGACAATTAACACACATCCTCCATGTTCAATCCTTCTTAGGCATGAGTAACACTGGTACAACACACAGGCTTATACTCTTACGAATATATCCCTTATCTATTAGCTCATAAACTTGCCTTTAAAGCTCTTTTATCTCTTTGATATTGCTTCTATAGGCTGGTTGGTTAAGATTTGAAGCTTAGGTACGAAATCAGTTTGATGTTCTATACCCCGCAATGGTGGTAATCTGCTAGGAGTATCGTCAGGGAATATATCATCAAACTCCTGCAACAATGACATAGCAACATTAGGCATAATATGATCAAGATCATTAGTATTAAAGTAAGTCTCTTTGTACAGAAGTATAATCGTTGACCTGTTTGTGAAACATGCAGATTTGACCTCACCCTCTCTAGGATAAAAATTAGGCTGTTTCTTTAGTTTTTCCATACAATTTTCATCACTCTTCCTGACTTTCTTCTCTCCTCTTGTCTTACCTCTACTCTTGTCTAAATTTGGGTATTTTTGAATTGTGGTCGAATGGTCTGGTTGTTTGTGTTTGGATGGGTGTTTGAATAGGTTATAGTGGTTTGGGTTCTAGACGAATCTGATGGTCTTCTCTCCCCTTGATCCTCACCTTGATTTTCTCTCCCCATTGCCTCATGCTCATATTTTAGTTTTATTTTATCATCATACACTTGTTTGAGTGTAAGAGATGCAAGAGTGGTGGTTTTACCATCTTTTACAATGATATATTTATTTTTAACACCATCATGAACTGTCTTCTATCATATTATCATGGTCTCCCTAACAAGATATGATTTTCTTGCATTGGTACCATGTCACACAAAACTTCATCAACATATTTTCCAATTGAAAATAAAACCACAACCTGTAGTCACTTTCACTTCACCACTATCATTCAGCCATTGCAGTCTATATGGTTTCGTATGCTTAACTGTACTCAAATTCAATTTCCTAACAAGGATGGTACTACAAACATTAACACAACTTCCACTATCTATAGTTAAACCACGAACCTTACTCTGTACATAACAGCATGTATGGAAGATGTTCTCCCTTTGCTGATTAGATTCATCTTTCTTGATTTGAACTTAAAATGTGCACCTTATAACTAAGGACTCTGCACCGGTAATGCTAACTCATCCCCATCACTATCCTTCAATGGTGTCATGCCTTCGCAATCAGATTTGTCACTTTCAGATTCCATATCACCATCATCTCTAATTATCATGATTATTTTGTTTGGACACTCCGAAGCATAATGTCCATACCCTTGAAACCTGAAACATTTAACATCACGAGTACGTTTAGGTTAAGTTTTAGATGTACCTTTGGCACTAGTAGGGACATCAAGATTAGCTTTCGGTGGTTCAGCTTTAGAAGGAACAAAAGATCTTGGTCAGACAGTACCCTCTCTCTTTAGATTCATCTTCCAAGATGATGAAGAACCCAAATTAAATGATGGCCAAACATGTCCCTTTCTAGCCTGTCTCTCCACTATCATAGCTATGTGAACCATGCCCTCTAACTCCATATAGTGTTGTAGCTCTACCACATTAGCAATGTCCTAATTCAACCCATTAAGAAATCTAGCCATGGTGGCTTCTCTATCATCAACAACATTGGCTCGAATCATTGCCATCTCCATCTCTTTGTGATATTCATCTACCGTCTTATAACCTTGATTCAGACCTTGGAGCTTCAAGTATAGGTCTCTGTAATAGTGACTTGGTACAAATCGTTTCCTCATCAAGACTTTCATCTCCCACCAAGTCTGAACGAGTTGCTCCCCATTCTTTCTCCTACTGATTACAATCTAATCCCATTAAATCAATGCATGCTCCGTAACTCAATCATCACCAATTTCACTTTTTTCCTGTTCAGAATAACTACGGCAATCAAAAATCCAATCTACCTTTTTCTTCATTCCAAGTAAGCCCTAGGATCATTTTTACCTTGTAAGTTAGGAATTTTCAGTTTAATGGTGTCCCTGTCCATATCTTCATAATCTCCCATGCCATAGAAATTCACATTCCTCCTATTTTTACTCAGTCCAGACCTGATTTGTTGCCCAACAAATGCAAAATCATAGTCATTTTCACCCATATCTGTGTTTTCATCAACATACTCTTCAAAATCAGATCTGTTATTCCGTATGGCCATACAATTTGTATTTCCCTAATGATTAGCCCCACTATTCTGTTGTTTTATTGAATTCACCTCATCTTTCAAATCCTTGTATGTCCTAGACAACAACTTGAGTTGCTGACCTAAGGCTCGCAATTGGAAAGGAACGTAAGTATTTTGTATCACTGATTCATTGTTTTCAGATATCCTTTGAATATGCAAAATTCGATTAGTAGCACAAAATATATTATCAAACCTGTCGTGTATCACACAGAAAAAAAAAAAAAAAAAGCAAGTTTTTTCACTCTAATATGCTCACTACGCCTTTTACCTCACAACTTGCTTTCTTTTGGAACTAAAATCAACAAATCAAAGCCAGTAGCCTTTGCAGCGCACTCTAATTATATTTTCCAAACTCAAGAAGCAATAAGAAAACTGAAAACAAAGCAAAACAAAACTATAATTATGATTTTGTAAGAATCAATGCAAATTTGTACGAATTATGGACAATACGAAGACAAGAAATAAAATAGAAGTAAAAACAATTACTTGACTCCTAGATAACCCAAAATAGAATAAAATCGAAGAATTTGACAAAACCAAAGATCACATTCTGAGACATGACGAGAATCTAACTGCTTATGCAAGTTTTACGAAATAGAATTTAAACTTAGAGTAAACGATGTCAAAATAGCCTCGAATTGAAAATCTAGTATTATAATACTAAATAAACATCAAACCTCAATTTAAAGGTCGTTCTCTTACTCCTAGGTACCCAACCTCTTGTGTGATCAGTTTGTGGCAGAATTGAATGTCCAAATGAAACCTCAGTATACGATAGCAAAATAAGACCAAATTTAACATATGGTGCAATAGCAATGCCAATACACAAAACTTTAAGTTTCAATTGATTCTATGGTGTTTTGCATAAGCTTCACTAAGGTAGTATTTAGCCGGCAGAAATGAACCTCGAAATAAAATCTCAAGTAAACTTTATTAGAATAAGCCTAAATTTTACATATAATCCTATCTCAACCCTAATAGAAGGAATATTGATTTTTAATCAATTTCGATGTGTTTTTCTTATGTTTCCCTAGAGTTGTGTTTTCTGTGGCAAAACTTCAATGATTCTTCAAATTTCATCTAATGCCTCTATCTCTCTTTCTTTTCTTTTCTTTTTTTCTCCTTTTTTTAAATATACTAAATCTTTTTTTTTCATACTAGATTACGTAGACACGAAGAACAAGGAGATGGACACAAACACTAAAAAACTTTAAGGAACACTAAAAAAACAAAAATAGCGGAATGATATGATCTTGTTTCGGAGCCTAGCTCTGACGCCACCTTATGCGCATCTCATAATCACGTGGTCACACAACTCACAACGAAGAATGAGATCTGATCCTAGAAAGCCGAAATAAGTTTGGCAGGAATGTAACACAATGAAAACCTGTCCCTAGGCACCAACACTATTGGAATGAGTATAATGATGTAACAAAGTCAGTTCATCTTCGATAAGTCAGATTCAGTTCATTCAAGAACTAAAGAATGCAAGAATCACTCTCACACGTAAATTGAAAATTTTATAATTAAAATTCATCAATGGATCCTAAAATTTAGGTTACATGAGTTTAAATAGTTCTTGAAAAAATAACCCTAATGGATCCCTTATATGGACTTAAAAGAGGTCTACTCAAAACTGACCCAAAACCTTAAATTGGAAAAAACAAGCCTTAGATCCTCACTGAAAACAAAGTCTTAATTAAGCCCGAACAAGCCTTGGGCTATAGCTAATAAAATTAAAGAAAGCCCATAAGGCTTATTTATAGCCTTCCATCCAGCCCATTAATTCCATGTTTCCAAGTTATAGTAGGATACCTTTGTCTCCTTTATTGTCCTCAATTCATGGTCCAAATAAGATTGTATTGGACCCCTCCTGCACATGGATAAGATGTACTAAGGTCACCTCTTGATACCTCAATGGTCATAGTAATTCTGACTTGGTTAAAACCTTTAAAACTGCGAATCAAGTTTGTGAACATGTAATGGATCCTTACTAGTATTTCTGGGTTGGCTCGCATTAGTTTGACGTTCCAAGAGTGGGCTTCAAACATCATATAACTCTTTGGAAATATAAAGTTTATATGAAGAGAGCGAGTAAGTTCATTTTATGAATTTCTTTCTATATAGTAATAAGAGTAGAAATTGTAAATAACATTAAAATCATGATCATTTTTCATATGCATATTTTGAAAGATTTTATATAAAATATTCATTTTCTTACACAAAATGTTAATTACAACTTTATCATTATAATTAACAAAAATAATTAATAAATCCTCATAAATTATAAAATATACTAAAATGATTAGAAAATAATTTTATCCGTATATGCTTAATTTGATGACAATATTGTAAAAAATTATCAAGGATAGAAAATTTAGAAATAAAGGACCAAGGAGTCGACTAATAAGAAAAAAAAAACATGGTCAACTTTAAATTATTGAAAAAAATATTTTTGGTCTTTATACTTTCCTTTAATTTCTCAGTAACTTCTATATTTTAGAATTTTTTTACTTGGTCAAATTTTTTATTAAGTGCATTCCAATCCTTGAGTTAGGGAAATGAGAGAGAAAATCACTTAAAAATGATGAGAAGAGAGGAATTTGTTGCTTTGATCACTTTTAGGAGATAAAAATTTCTATTCTTAGAGTTGATGAGTTTCATTTAATGAAAAAAATTGATTGTTGTCACACCCTCCACGAGAGACAACTAGAATAGAAATCTAAGGAGATTCAATGGGCTTAAAAGCTTATTTTTTCCTTTTAGTATTTCAAGTGTTCGCAACTTATAAATCGCAAGGAAAAGGGACAAAAAAATAGAAAACTAAGGAAATATAGAGCGCTTTAAAAGCCTATTTTACCTTAATATTTCATACTTTTACGGCTCGTAAACTATGAAGTCAAAAAAAATCCCCAATTATAATCAAGGCTTCTTTCAAAGATGTGTTGATTAAATAATAATGACTTATTATTGATGGAAAAGTATTTTGAATATTTACTACTTTAATGTTTCTTTATCTAAATATTAACAGTGAACAATAACAAATATTCCCACTAATTTTTTGGAAATGAACCCCCTTTAGGATATTTTTTACCCAAATATTAACACTAAATAATATGAATGCCTAAAAAATAAAAGATTTTTGTATTTTTTTGGAATATTAGTCAACACCCTTTGGAATTTACAAACATGTGATAAAATCCAAAAATACAAGAAAATAATTTTTTGTTTATGAAATCCATACCAAAATATATTTTCTTTTAAACTCCTAATTTATATATTTTTTTAAAGAATATTCAAGATTTGTTAGTGTATTGTCCATATGCATGAAAACATTTATTTCTAGTATATATGTATATTTGTCGCATCACACCGAAAACCAGGTATTCTCAATACGAGATTGATATTTTTAAAATATATATAGCAAATACCAACTAAATATGCCAAAAAATAATAAATTTCTTCTTCTTATTTTATATTTTTTTAGAAAAAAATATTGGGTCACTTGGTCAAACTTGTTACACGACAACAACAATAGGCATGCGTGAGCTGCCTCACGCAAGCCTCCTTAGTTACTGTTCAAGTGAATTATAATTCACTTGAACAGTAAACACAAAGGTAGCATAGTGAATGAATAAAAATACAAAGTGAAGAAGATGTATGGGGACTTACCAACGGACAAAGACGATGTTGCTGGAACTCCTACGTAACTGGTGACCACTACTTCTAGGGATGCAAACTGGTGGTGGCCAATGGTGGAGGTTCGATTAGGGTTGTTACTAGTAGTTTGTTGGTTGAGAGAGGTTGAGATGAAGAGGATATGGCTAGTTGCTATTTTTTTCCTTCTTGGCAGTCTTTCTCTTATACTCTTACCTCTCTCCTTTCTTCTTCTTTTTTTTCTCCTTTTTCTTCTATCTTTCTTTAGGTTATTAGGGGAGGGCCATATATAACCTAGACATAACTCTTATTTAGTGGAGATTTAGTGCATTTAATCTAGGATGCAAATATATGTTTTTTTTCATGCAATTTGATAAATAAAATAGGGAAATAAATATTCTAGTTGATATTTAGTGATTTTGAGACAGAAAAAACATAATTTGCAGCTGAATGATCAAGTGAGAAAATCATGGGAACTAAATAGAAAGTTGTAGTGAAAAGGAAAAAAATTACAGATTTTGGTTGTTTCAAATTGATGATGAACAGTAACTATCACGGTAGGATTTTTTACTTTTATGTTGGACATTAAAATGAAGATATCTTGTGATTCTGATATCTAATTCAGGCAATTCAAAACCAATTCAAAACCCTTATTCAGGCATTTCAAAACTCTTAATTCAAAACCATTAAAGAGGGGTATGAGTCAATTTGTTAATGTTTCTTTAAATGGTCAAATGATAGGGTTGGTGAGATTAGTACACAATTTGCAAATGAGCCTGATTTGGTTCAAATAAAAGGCAATACAAGGGAAGCATGACTGCGCGACATTTGAGCGGTAAATAGGAAAAAAAAATCATTCTTATTATTTCAAACTGGTTAAAATACAAGATATGAAAACTTTATTATACCTCTTAATTCATCACTTCAAGCTTTCAGCACTGTTTTTTATCCGAGCAATACATTGGTTGTCGAATCAAGCATTCACTCCCAATATGCCTGGAACTTGGAAGTTTTAATACGGACCATCTCCTTGTTCAATTTATCATTAAATGAACCAGATCGTGTATCAAGGTTTGTGGGGCCATCATGCTCAAGGTTGAACTCCATGTTTCTCCGTATTATGGTGAAAACTCACACCTTGTTTAGTATCCAATAATGACCAATACATGAAGACAGGAATCTACTTCGTGTTATAATTGCTCTCGCTTATGAGAATGAGAGCCTACGATTAGCTACAGGTGGCTAGACTGAGGAAGCATGGTTTAGAAAAAAGTGGAGATGCCCACTTTGAATGCAACAGAGATGAAGACTGCTAGCAATTCTGAAACTTCTTGCCTGCCTGTCTACTATGCATGAAGCACATCTGAACAGCACAAATTTCAGCTTTTGAAAATAGCATGCGTTCTTATAAGCATCATGTACAAATCAATTTCAGCAAGGCAATGTGGGAGGCAACTGCAGAAACGAAGAATAAAAATTACTTCAAAAGAAAAGGAAAAGATAGCAGAATTTTTTTCTTTTCTTTTCAGGGAATTGAAGTCAGAAAATTGTGTGCAAGTGACCACAGATGGAAACCAGAGGGTAGTCGACTGCGATAAGTAATGATGACATAAAGGGAACAATAAAGCATTGCATCACTGAAGGTTTCATATTGTATTCCATGTGAAAAATTCATCTTGCATGCTACAGTAATGTTCAGAGTAAAATCCCATGAGTAGGGTTTTGAAATTATAACATAGTGTTGTTCTGTATCTTCACATTACAGTAAACTGTTAACTCTTAAGGGCATATTTAAATTTAGTTCAGTTCCCCTGTTCAACAAAAGACTGAAAGATACATAATCATATGAAGTGCTAAAGCAAACGTTTTATGCATTTTTCCAATTCAACGGCAGTTCAAATTTCTAATTCAAACGTTTCACTAGAGGATATGAAATCGGGTACCTTCTACTCTATAGGTAATTCAAGAGTGCATCAGCTGAAGAATTCTTCAACCGACAGCTCTGTCCCAAGTGAACATCCCCAAAAAGATATCTGCGCTCACCATTAAACAAATAGAAAAGAAATAAATTAAAAAAATAAAAATAGATCAGAATAGTTATCAAAAACAAGATTTATAAAGCAAAAAACCTATATTCACAGTACTCAGGCCACGAACATCGAGCTTTCCCATAGTCCCAGTAACAGTCTCCGTCTCTTAAGGGTCCACGCTTAGCTATTATAAAAAACACATCAGTGAACATATTCAACATAAGCCTTGAAAAAAGAGAGAACATGCAAGTCAAGATTCACCTTTTGTAACAAATTTTGATTTTGCACCGGGATGGATATCGTGCCACATCTGAAGCCACAACTCTCTCATAAGAGCTGGGGATCTAACAATGTTCCTGTGATTTGCTACATGGAGATGGGTTCAATTAAATTTGATCTATATGAAACCAAGATTTTCTAATGATCTAATTACACATGATATAACATAATTTCAGTGTAAGGCAACTCAAATTTGCAGCCTAAACATCAACTTCTCAGCAAATAAAGTTGCATAAGATAGAAAATTCCTTCTCTTACTGTTGCATTACTTAAATACCTCCATTATGGGACTTCCAGGATTTTTGTAAAAGCAAGATTCCAGGCAAACAAAACGGGAAAAATAAAGATGCAATGTTTCAGTTTCTTAAAAGTATGTTGTAGCCTAAGATATGTTCTCAAATTAAATTCATTTCAAAAGTTCCAAATTACTTCAAATCTAGCCAAAATAAATGATCTGCTTGAAAATCAAATTAAGTAAACAGAAACCATTCATTGTATTCAATCCACAATCACATCATTTGTATAGTCCGTGATCCTTAGCTATATCAGATTGGCTACAGTCAAGTACATCAGTAATTTGAAGTGGAAGTTCTTTGGTAACTGTACTTTTCAGTCATATACTACAAATAATGTCACGCACCTTTATCAAGCTCCCAAACTGCTGTTCTTCTTCCTGGAATACTTTCAGAATCTTCATAATAGGTGATGTACTTTACTCTTGGAGACCTTGTCATATTGGGAACTATATCATCTTCATGTTGATGTTCTACATTCAAATCCACTTGTACATCAGATCCATCATGCTCTGACTGCAATTTTCAGGAAAACAAACCAGGCAAGCCAAATTCTCAGAGAAAAGTTTGTTTCACAGGTAAGGAGGCTCAGGGGGCAGCTGCTCCTAGGACATCTAGCTAACCAGAACTACCATAGGGTATGGGCATACTTAACTATTCAAGATTAATATAAGAGTGTCATTTTTAATCATTAAATCTAGGTTTCATCTAAAAGCCTGAATTTTTTTTTCTTTTTCATTTTGCTTGTTCAATAACTACAAAAGCTACAAATCTCAATTCGTGATTGGAAACATATCAAACTGTAACTAGCAATTTAAACAAATGTAGAGAAATGAATAAATCGGTGCTTCTTCATCTTAAATAAAGCCATCATTCTACACAAGTACTATACTTAAAAAATACAAATTAAGTTAGAAGATTGCTTGTAGCAATAAGAGATTACGATGCACAATTATACCAGTAGTTGCATACTTGCTGCAATTTTTATTGTTTATGCATCCAGCATTGTACTAGAGTAGCGTGTTGTTGTTTAGTTTTTTACTAGAAATAATTAAAAAATAACAAAAAAAAACTTCAGATTATCAGGTTAACCCATGACCTAGGTTCTTGATACTAGGATAATATAATAAAAAGTAACTAAAAATAAATTATGAAGTTCAATCCTTAGTAAACCAAGTGTTAAGGAATAAAATTGAATTTGAAAAAAAAAAAAAAAAAAAAAAAATATATATATATATATATATATATATATATATATATATATATATATATATATATAATTGTTCCAGTGAATGTGATCTCCAAGGAATTCCCATCCTCAATTAGTTTAATATGGAGCATGCATGCAACTAATATTACACACGCACGTTATTTCACCGCATGGACTACAAGTACCTGAGGAGCCCTTGTTATGTTCACTTTTGGTCCAAGCCAATTCTTACACAAAGAGAGAGAATTGTATGGTACCTGTATCAGATATCCTATATTATATGAAAATAATAGTAAATTATGAATTGTTTGACATCAATCTGGATTTATGAACAGGCTGTGTGATTGTAATAATCAATTGTTTGTCTAATTTCATAAGCTTACCGTATCATCCCCACTTGCAGCTCCAGGATTACCTTCAACCAAATTCCCTGACCTACAGTAACAATTAGAGTACATTATCAAATGTTATAGATCCCCAAAAAAAGGGAAAGGGGCATTTCACTATAACCATGTGCACCACATTTAGTATCCATATGTTTTAAAATCATCCTATGGCACTCAAAAAACACAGATAGGCATGTACAAATGCATATAGTTCCGGACCAGACTAACTAGCCTATCACTTGAGTTTTTTCTTTTTTCATTTAAAGCACAGACAGCAGTGGGTGGGTGAATTGATAATCTTAGCAATGAAAGATAACATTACATATTTCTTGAAAAGCACCCAACAACATAATACATGAACACACACATAAAAGCAGCAGGGAGGATGGCCGCTACCTGGAGTAGAGAGAACCTTCAAGCTCGTAAATGATATCAGTTGTGATCCAATTATCAGGGTAAGACTTGCCACTCGGTGCAAAATAGTAACCAACCTGCTTTTTCAGTTACAAGATCATACACTAATTATAAGAAGCAGCCATCTTAGAGTGACAATATCCTAATATCTATCAGCTATCCTACAAACAGATTAGGAATATCCTTAATAAAGGATGGTGAGAAATTAACTGATTATCAGAGTTAAGACTAACAGATAACTACACATGCAGTAAACAACAGGTGACTCTTTCAGCTTGTGAAAGAAAAGAAACCAGTTGCATACATGCTTTAGGATTATGAATATAGATACAATATTAGATTTTACCATAGAATTTTCACATGAATAAGAATACTCCATATTCCTCAATGACAAGAAAGTTCATAACCAATGTAGCAGTAGATACAAAGGGATTCCTCTTGCATCTAAATGGTACAATTTGAGGGGAGGGAAGTATATTGGAGAAAGCATTGTCTATGACCGGTGCTGTCATGAAAAATAACAGAGATTTCATATACTATGAGAAGAAAATTATACCTCAGTCCTTGAATCTATTCCATAGATGCAGAAAACATTTTTTATAGGTGGTCTGTCCCATGGTGTTAGTGGATTCAAAACAGGATCATCATGATATGACCTGACAAATACATCATTTCAGATTAGATGTACACACCATGGAGATAAGTATGTTTTTCCAACATGCATTATTCACAGTTAGTCATGAATAAGCAGGCAACATGAATAGAAGGTGCCTGTGTTATTATTGATGAAGAAAAATAGGGTTGGTCATGAAGGTCAATTAGGTTTGCCACAACAAGTCAATGAACGTTACACCTACAAGGGAAATTTTAGCATTTTACTTAGAAAAGCTTTCAAAGCAAGCATAAAACAGCCAAAGTTCAGTGTCAGCATTTATTAAGAAGATCCCTACTTCTTTAATTGGTATAAAAGCCGCTTGCTATCTGATTCATAATCTTCTATTGCTTTGAAAAGGGTCCCATCTGATATTTCACGAGCTGAAAAGGATAACTGGGTAGGAAGCCCGCATTCCATGCTAGACAAGTTGGTTTGAGCTAATTTGGTAACTGACGGATAGGCATCAAAGCCTGCAAATTAAATTTGCGTGAAGCATACAAGCAAAATAATAATAATGTCATCCTGAGATGAAACTCTAAAGTCTTACCACGAAAAGGAATTTCTATGTTGACTATATTTGTTGGCCATCCAGAATAGTTTAAATGAAATTCCTGCTCCTCACATTGATATGTGTGATGACCCTTCCTGAATCCCCCAGCAAAATGCCTACAGTAAGAATTATCGGCTCTACAATACTTAGAAAATGGCATCATCCACAATGAAGAAGCAAAAGAATTGAACATCAATCGAGCTGTTCCCTGGTACCTTGCCAAAATACAAGACAAGCATGTGTTAGAATAACACAAGATAATATGATAGATGTCCAAAAACTTCTAACAAACTGGAGAAAGTCACAGCTGTCAAACCAATTCTGACAGGGTATAGAAAGGTGAAAGAGTATTTCTATGTTTACTTGAGTGAATTCATAACAGATGACTATATAAACTTGTATGCTTTTACAAACACTACTTACTCTAATCGTGGAAAGTTTTGGGGTTGGGGTATGTTTACAATATCACTGATTTAAGTAATCAGGGAAAGAAAAAAGAAAAAAAAAAAGAATGAGAAATATTGAGGGGCCAAATGACTACTTTATAACAAGAATGATGACTGTCAAAATGAGGATATTAATGAACA
Source organism: Salix dunnii (assembly GCA_015731905.1). Classification (NCBI taxonomy): domain Eukaryota; kingdom Viridiplantae; phylum Streptophyta; class Magnoliopsida; order Malpighiales; family Salicaceae; genus Salix; species Salix dunnii. The sequence continues at coordinate 12,842,544 of CM027672.1, forward strand.
AACAAAAGTGTCAACTAAAGAAAGTTTGAAGAAATGATGGGTAACCTCAGAAACTGGAAGACCAAATGTGTTCCCAAAAAATGTCGCTTTCACTGTCTCAATTGCACCAAGAAGAGGAGCTCCTGGAACCAAGCAACAAAGTAAAGACAAATGAATGCACTTTAACCAATTCAGGTTACTCCACCATTTAAGCAAATGGACATGATGCAAAAAAAATCATACCAACTGCAAAATAGGCATGAATGTGTTCATCAAGCCACTGGTTATAATGTTTAGGTGCAATTTCCAGTTTTAACCATTCCAGAAAGTAACGGAAGACATGGTTACCCAATGAATGGGCAAATACTATCGAGGGTCCACCTCGAAGTTTAAGGGCTGTTTCAAATGTTAACCTGCAAATAAGAATTTGTTTTTTTAAAAAAAAGGTCTAAGGCCCTTTGGATCAATCACAAGATGAACTTCATTCTCACACTTCACTTTTGGGACAGAGAAATCAGATGATTAGGCATTTTCAAAGCCCTTTGCATTTAATTTATTGGTCCAACAACTACACATCCTGAGAAATTCATGTTAAGCACTTCCAAAATACAAATTGCATGAATCTTGGATTCAAATTAAGAAGTACTATTAAAAACAATCTTTCCCAAGTTTCCAATATCTTGATTCTCAGTAGCTCGATTTTAGTTGACCAATATACAATGTTAGCTGATAATTATTTGTGAAGCTCTAAGCTTGTATATGTGATGAAGAAAATGTAGTCAAAATGAACCCGTCATACAAAATGATAATGGTTATTTTCAGCTGTGCAAAATAGCGAAGATGCATCCTAAGTTGATATTATACCAAACAAGTAATCTATCAGAAATGATCGCTGTGGCTATTATAGTATAAACGTTAGCATGCCATTATGAAATGTACAAACTTGAGTCTGTGAAAATAAAGGTCTCGCTCCTCAAGCATTGATGGTGACAATCTCCAATCATATGGCACAGCAATGATTGCGTTCGCCTCAATGCCAAACTCTATGCACCACTTAACCCAATCTTTCCACACTGAAGAAAGAGGACCTGAAGATTATATTCCAATAAATCCATCAATATACATATTCCTTCAGCGCAAACTGAATACGCTAAAAGCCATTAATTTCAAATAATTAATTAAAAAAAGGGAAAAAAACCTGTGATGTAACCGGGATCAAGTTCCGTAATGGCAGAAAGACCACTATCGGGACGCGATTTGCATTCAGGATGGTCTGTTTGATTGTAAGGGTCGAGTAACATGCACTTAAGCCAACAGTTGACTGCAGAAAGAAGCTGCATAATGCATTACAAATCAACATCAGCTCCTTCACTATTAATCAATAATATCCATCGACCACTAGCAGCATACGAAAAAAAATTGTTAAAAAAAGCCAAAGAGTTTGGAATAAATTCCTGATTTAACCAGTACAATAAAAAAAAAGGAGTATTTTCATTTATACTTACTTTGGTAGTGTCAAGCCAGACCAAGTCGAGAGGGTTGAAGTCGAGAGGAGAGTAGGGACAATCAAGGAAAGACCACGCTCTAAGCTGAGTAGAAGCGAATCCTGGAATTATAATTCCGGATAACTTGGAGTAGTCTCCGCTGAACTCTCCGCCGTCAACGGAGGTATTATGCAGCGCTCGGTGCGCAAGTAGAACCACCAAAATGGTGGCGATGTGGAGGTTTGCTCTCATCTTTCATCTCACTCGTTTTTCCTTTTTGTTTTGCTTTGCGGTTGAGAGATTTTCAGGTGTTTAGATTGGTTGGTGTTTGGAATGGGAACGTAGGGATCCATTTTGGTGGAGGCGAACGAATATTCACAATTCCACGTGCTGTTCGCTGATTGACTTGACAAATCCACTAGACGGCACGTCACTCCATCGATTTCTCATGCATGCCATTTAGAATTCGTCACGACGTCGTGGCCCACGACGTGAGAACTTCATTCTCGGATTAGCTTCCTTATATCTCTGCAGATGGGATTCGGAAAAAGAAGAGGAAAACGGGATGGAAAAGCAAGTCCGAGAATCAGGAAGAAGAAAAGAAGAGTTTATTACGTCATGGAAAGAGAAAGAAAGAGCAAATAATATCTTCCTTTTATATTTTTTAGTTAGGAGGAGCACCAGGTGGAGTTCTTTTCCATGCTAGTAAAAAACTATTTTTGAACTAAAATGTTAAGGAAAAAAAAAAAGCCAGCATCAATTAATTTTATAATTAAATAAACTCAATTCTCACTACAATACACAATCTCCATTCAAGTATATCATCTAACAAATCCACTTGTCAATAAGCTTGCATTCTAAGAACCGTGAGCGTGTGGTGTGTTTCAAATTGTTACATTACTCAATCAGGGCAATACACCTCAGTAATGACAAAACAATGCATTGAGACCATTGCTAACCATAAACCATTGCCCTCTATGTATAATGGAGAAGTTATTTCTATCAATTTGCAATATTTATATTACATGCAAAAGAATAAATAAATATATTAAAAACAATTTGGCACCCAAACTAAAGCTATATAAAATAAATGAAATGATTGATTTCATGCATGCGTGGTGAAACTCATACGAATCCAATATACCCTTATAATTCATTAGTGTGGGTTGGATTACAGGCAAAACACCTAAAACTTTCCCAAAACTAGTTAACAAGACAAGTAATTAATTTAGTTTTTTTTTTTTTGAAATTATATTTATAACATGTTAAAATTTATTATTACTAAGCTCCAACTGAAATTCCTCTTTATAATCGTGTCAAGCATCATGTTTCTTCAAACATCTATATGATCGATGTGGAGATGCTCCTATGATTATAGCTACATATTCATATTTTAAACTATTAGTAAATATTTAAGTAAAAATATATTTTCAACTTATACCTGTAGGAATAATATATATCCACCAATTTGTTTTGTTTTTTTCTCTTTCACTTATGGGTGACATAGTTGACAATACAATAGTTAAGCATCATTGAACCTCAATTATATTTACAAATGACATCTAAGTTTTCTAATAATTATAGAAAGTAACAAGACACTGCATTGCCCATCAAATTATGAAGATCAAGGCCACAACACATATTCAATATGTGTCGTATATGGCATCATGATGATCCCTTTTTTCCCATAGAAATGGTCACAGGAGAAAAGGTCCTAACATTATGAAACGGAGTCAACACTTATTATTACAGTCATTAAGAACCTTAACTAGTTAGCAAAGATCTATGGTAAGAGATTGGTTATACTAAGAAAAAAATGTTATTATCATAAAACATCATGCTTGAGATAAATTGCATTATTGATCTTGTCTTAAATTGCTAATAACTTGTAATGCCTAATCTATCAATGGTTCATTTATAGGGTGATAGTGAGTTTAATTCAATGAGTTAAACCTTTATTAGTGATTCAATCCTAGTCATCCTGAAACAAGGTTTATGAAAAAAAATCTTAATGAGGTCCACTTGTTTTGTGGTACCTTAATATTTTGATCTAGTATTGATAAATATTGGACTAAAAAAAAAAAATCTTTAATCGTAACATTGATGAATATTACACAATAAAAAGCTTGATATTTATGACTATTGTGTCAATGAGTATTGGACTAAAAATAGTACTCTCAACTCTAGTAATAATGAGTATTACACATAAAAGACTTCTATATTTCTTGATTATGAAATTAATGAATATTATATTGAAAAACAATATCCTTAAAATGAGTAATAAACAATTGTGTTATGCCTGAGTAGCTAAGGAGACATCCCTAAAATCTTTTTATGTTTATGCTAAGATGACACAAATTTGAATCTTAAAGATGTCTTTCAAAAAATTAACTTTTTTATTCTCTCAATATTGGATCAAATTCAAAATGTTCCATATAATCTCACTTTTTTTATTTTTTCAAAACACAAAAGTATTTTAAAGACAAACATGAGACATAAGTAATAAGTAATGATGTTATGTCTAAGTGGTTAAGGAGACATCCTTAAAATGTTTTTGTGCTTATGCTTCTACATCATAAATTTGAATTCTTGAGATGTCTTTGTCTTTTCAAGAAATTATTTTTTTTTCTTTCAATATTAGATCAACTTCAAAATGTTCCATATAATCTCACTCCTTTAGTTTTTTTACCAATCTTTTTTTTTCATATTCAATTTTTTAAAAATCCAGGCACGCTAAGCCACCCATGCGTCTAATCTCTTTTATTTTTATTTTTTTATTTTAATTTCTTCTCCTTCTAATTAAATCCCGTAAGGTTTTTTGATATATATATTTTGTTATTATGTATTTATCTAAAAAATAAATTTTAAGAATAAAACTATTGAATCCAATATGGTTCATGACTCATGAAATGGTTTGAAGCATTAAACCCTAAAACCCATATTAATTTAATATATTGTTGTTTTTTTTCTTTATTTTTTTAAAATTATCTATTTTTGTTATCATTAATTTAGGTAAAAATATTTTATTAAAAAACTAATATGTAACGTAGCAAAGTCTATAATCTAATTCATGAATAATAAAGTCAATTCAACATGGTGTAAAAAAATATTTTGAATTAGTCTTTATCACATATTTGAATGAATGCATCCAGGCTGAAAACGCACCGGTTTTGGTCGTCCTTGTCATAATTGGCGCCAATTAATTAGTATTTTAATTTTTAACCAGTGGAAGGATGAGAGAATCGAGACTGGAAAACCGAGAGAGCGGAGATCACGAATGGAGAAAAACAAAAGGGTGACCTTGTTTAAACGAAGGAACCAAAGCTGCAGAAAAAGACACCAGAGACCTCCAAATTCCAAACACACCTTCTTCCTCTTCTTTTTATCTTATAAATTGGTGAATCAAAAATCTATTTTTACCATCCTTCGCCGCTTGATGGAAAATCGATTCCCATGGAATCATCTTCAACGGCAACTAGGTTCCGATTCAGAGAATCCGAGAACTCAAACGACTCCGACTCCAGCAGCTCTGACAACGGCGACCACGACTCCAATCTCCATTCCATGACCGGAAAGGTAATTATAAAGTTTTGCTCTTTTAGTCAAAAAGAAATAAAGAAAAAAGAAAAATCCCAATCTAATCCCAAACCTATAAAATTTATCAATTTATCCCAAATGTTACAAAATAAAAAATATCAATATTTGTTTTTCAAATCGAGCGCTAGACCGAAATACACACACACACACACACATACAAGAATTTGGTTTTTTTTCCCTCTTCTTTGATTTTGCAGGGAATAAAGCTCCTCTGTGCGGAATTATTGGAGATAAAGGCATTATCGGATGATGATTTTCTTCGAAACATCTTCTCTAACTATTCTTCATTTCTCGGGTATATACTCATCTTTTTGCTCCTCATTTTAGTGTAAAATGATCCATCATTTACTATATATATATATTCTGAATTTGTAGAGTACTTGAGGAAGTTAAGGACGTGGAAAAGGAGCTGATGAAACTTAAAACGCAAGTTTCTACACAAAAAGTGCTAGTAAAAGAATTGATTGACGGCGTGTACTTGAAGTTGCTATCAGAGAAAACATTGGAATCATTCATTGAAGAATCTGAATTGGATGAGGCACCTCCCTCAAGTCAGTTGGAAACTCACATCGATGACATTTTAGAAATTCTGGACACTCTACTGTCAGAAAAAAAGATAGAAGAAGCAATAGCCATTTTAGAAATGGAGGAAGAGAATTTTAAAAGAGTGATGGTTGACGTAGGCGATATTCCATCCGATGTCTTGATGTTATATAAGTCTGCGATTTCTGGTAGGAAAGCAATGCTTACGCTGGAATCAACTTTGGTGGCTGAAAATTCAAGAACCAGTGCTCCTGAACTTCAAAAGGCACTGGTTGGAATCTGCAGACTAGGTGAAAGTCATCTAGCAACTCAGTTATTGCTGAAGTATTATCATTCGCGTATTGCAAGTGGAATACATGATTTGCAGAATTCATCGGTGTTTTTACACGGGGTGTACATCAGGGAACTTTCTAGGTTTGTTTTTTCTATGATTTCTCAAGCTGCGAGGAGCTTTATGAAGCTGTATGGAGAAACCTCCCCCTTTGCTTCAGAATTTATTCAGTGGGTCTATGAAGAAATTGAAGTCTTTGCTGTTTCTTTTGCTAAATATGTTATATCTGTCTCGGAGGTAAGCAGCAGACAGTCCACAGCTGTAGAATCTGTGCAATTTGCGTTGTCATATTGCTCTTTGTTAGAAACTCAGGGATTGGTGATGAGGCCATGCTTGATTGAGCATGTTCGCCCTTGTATGGAAGACGTTCTTGTGATACATGTAGACCATTTCAAGAAAGTCATCGGCATCTTTACTGCAACTGATGCTTGGGTTTTGGGTAGATATTTTCTGTCTGGAATTTTAAATGAAAGCTACTCTTCTATGGTTATTGAGGAACGACCAGAGTTTTGCCTTCTCACCAGCAGCGGTAGGAAGTTCGTAACTGTGTTGCAGGTTTGCTTGCTTATTTACAATAAAAAGTATCACGAGTGAGAGATTAGCTGCATAATGAATTGTTTTCTGCGCTAAGTTTACTAATCATCTAGATATACAGAAACGGTTTTTTCCCTTTCAATTAAGCAGCTTTAAATCCCATCTAAGCAAACTTTTTGGAACTCCTAGACACTGCCATGGGTTTTACAGCGCGCGCACACACAGTCATCGCCTATATTCTGAGAAAATGTCAACATGCTCGTGTTGATCACTCCAGAATACTGCGGGCTACAATGAGAGCTCCTAATGTTAAATCCATTTTTTCTGCTTTCTTTATTTTGGAAAAATTCACAAGGCACAGTTGCCAGTATTAGCAGGGAATATGTTGGAGTTCTGGAGGCAGATTAAGAATTCGAATACCCTTTCTTTATCTCCTTTTGTTGTCATGACACAGTTTTATTCTTCGGAACTGACAAAAGTGGGAAAGAAACAAAGATTATGAAGCATGCTCATATCGTATGCAATTCTGCTAATATCTTCTTTTTTTTGGTTTAGGCTATCACTGGAGATGTTACCCCCTTGATTGCACTTCATTTAGAAGATTCCATCCTCAGAGGACTCATGAACCTCTTCTCAGAGTACATAGCTATCCTTGAAAGAGCCATCACCTCTAAAACAAATGATTCAGGCATAATTTTAGCAGAGACAGTGCCTCAACAAGTTTCTATTCTGGCAAATCTATCAACACTTGAAAATCTGTTCTCTAGCACTATTTTATGTGTTTTTGGAAACATCAATCCAATTGATTCTGAGCTAATGAAAAACCAGTCAGGTGGTTTTCATCTGCAGGAACTTGAAAGTCATGTATCATTCGTTCAAGATGCATCTGCTGGGCTAAAAGCTCTTTTCTTCCAGCAATTTATATGCAGATTGATGTCTCCTGAAACTGGCTGTAAACTGACCCCCCAAAAGTGCATGGACAGTGAGGGTGGTCCTGGCCTGGTTCATGATTTGGTGCCCTCTGTTGCCTTTCAGGTATACTTTCTTCCTTTACAGAGGAACTTGATGACCTTGCATTTGTAAAGCATTCACTAAGTGCTATTGTAATCGCAATTAAAAGAGAAAAAGGAAAAGGAGGAAAATAAAAATGAAAACTTGGGCTGCTCTCCAGTTTAGTTATGCAACTTGGGCTGTAGATTTTTGAGATAGCTGGCCCTATTTTTTTTGTTATGCATTAGATAGGACGGGGTAAGAAATAAAAAGGTCTAAAGATTTATATTCTTCAGTCAATTTCTGTAAGTTGTTTGTTGACAAAATTCTACTCATACTGTTCTGATTTTGGTGTGCACCAATCAGGTGCTGTTTCTTGAACTGAGAAAACTAGGTAACCTTACAGACGAAGATGTTTTTGAAATGGATTGGTTGATGAAGCTATTGAGGGAACTGGTTGAGACCATATTTGTTTGGATTTCAAATCACAAAGAGATATGGGGGAATATTGAAAAAAAATTGAATTTGCAACATCCTGACATTCGGAATCAGGTATGTGCTATGTTCTATGCTTTGGAGAAATGATGGTAGTATTTATTGCTAGTTTGTTCTTGTAGCTAACATTTTGCTGTTCATTATCATTTTTGTTTTAAGTTGACCATCTGACTTTCTTTTCCGCATAAACTACTGACCAGCTCCAGCAACTTGCATTATTACTTTCTGTTTTGCATATCTACTCGGACAAATCTCATGCTATTCACTAATTTGTGCCTGCAATATGGTTCCCATTTGTCTGTCATAGCAGACAATCCTTTATGGTCATTTAACTCTATTGAAGCCATAAATCCTTGCTGAGCTGATCATCTCGTCTCTAAATGTACCCTATGCCTCTATGGTTTTCCTACCCCTATTAACTTAGTCGTCTTGTTTGAACTTCTCACTTTACTCCTGCAAAACCAGAAACTTATTTCTCAAATTCTGGTAATATCGGTGCATATGACAATTGTAATATCCTCAATTAAAATGCTTGTAATCATACTTAATGAACTTTTAGGGAGTGTTTGGCACTGCGTTTCAAAATTGCTTTTGAAAAAAAATGATTTTTTTTACTTAATTTTTTTTTTGTGTTTTTAGATCATTTTGATGTGTTGATGTCAAAAATAATTTTTTAAAAATAAAAAAAAATTATTTTGATATATTTCTGAACAAAATTTTTTTTTAAAAGCAATCTTAACTACATTCCCAAACAGACACTGAGAGTGAGTTTTTTTATATACATTTTATTAAGAAGTTTTAAATTAAAAAATCTACTAAAATTTTGGAAATATCTGCCCTTTAACGGTAGATCCCAAGCTATTGATTAAAACTTGTTACACTTTAATATTCAACCAATCCAGATCTCATTTATTGTCTAATCATTTTGAATCTTTAATATTCAAGCAATCCAGATCTCATTTATTGTCTAATCATTGTGAACTTATCACATCACAACTAAGACATATCATATCCATCACATATCAATATAGTTCACTATATCCATAAAATTATCAATATAAAATATGCAAATCTTCAAAAAAAAATATTAAGGAGCACAATTACACAATAATGATTTTAGATACAATAAAAGAAACTAATACAACATCATAATTTTACATGTTTAAATCGAATTCAAAATTACATAAACTTCAGGACAATTTAACATAAGAATATGACCTTGTTTCGGAGCCTAGCTCTGATACCAACAGATGCGAACCTTGTGATCACGTTGTCACGTAACCCACTATCAAGATTGAAATCTGATCCCAGAAAATCAAAATTGATTTAATAGGAGTGTGCCACAATGAAAACCCGCCCGAAGGCACCGACACTATTGAAATGAGTAGAATGACACCATGAAGCCAACTAATTTTTGATAAGTTAGATTCAGTTTGTTCAAGAACTGAAGAATGCAAGAATCACTCACACGTTGAAATTGGAAAATCCAGTAGTAATAATCGTCAAAGGCTACCGAAATTTTGGTTACATGTGTTTAAATAATTCTTGAAAAATTAACCCTAATGGACCCTTTATGTGGACTTAACTTATATGAGGTCAACTCAAAACTAATTCAAAACCCTAAACTAAAAAGTCCATAACTTAATCCAAATAAGCTTTGGATCTTAGCTGAAAACAAAGTATTAATTAAGTCCAAACAGGCCTTGGGTTGTAGCTAACAAAATAAAATAAACCCTCTAATATTAAATTCATGTTCTACCATGAAAAGAAGAGAAGGAAGTAAAATATTATAGATCTGATTCAAGCCTTATTTATAGCCTTCCATGCAACCCTTTAATTCAAGAAATAAAAGGAAAAGGTAGTCACCCATGTTGTTTTCAAGTTGTAGGATTCTTTTGTTTTCTTTATTGTCCTCACTTAATGACCCAAATAAGATTGTATTGGGTCCCTCTTGTACATGGATAAGATATACTAGGGTCTCCTCTTGATACTCCAATGGACCTTTCAATTCTGATGTGGTTGAAACCTTCAAAACCAATGCGTTCAATGCCTCTTTCAATGTCTTTGTCTTAGACTAAGTCGTTGAACCATTTGGAATATGTAATGGGTCCTTGCTGATGTTTATGGGCTGGTCTACATAAATTTATCTGGTCATTTTTCAAAACAACTAAACAGTTTTTGCTACTAGAAAAATATGATGAAAAACTTTTGTTCTTTTATCTTCATGTAAAATTTGAGAGATTAAGAGATTGATTTTCTATCTTATTATTCATGCATGATACATCCTCCTATACACACACACACACACACACACACACACACACAACAATAGCTTACATAAGAAACAACCTAACTAGGGAAGCATCTAAATCTTTCCTAAACTAGGAAAGATTAATTTGCCAAATTTCCTATACTAATTATTTACTAAGAATATCTTAGTAAATCTATAGAAAATTGTATTTCAATCTCTTAATTATCACTGTCTAGGACCTAGGATATATACAACAGCTTACAACAGCTATATTTCTAATTTAGGATAGTTATTAACTATACATAAATAACTATCAATGCTAGATCCTAACTAATAGAGAAGTATTTGACTTCCCTTTTATACATCCTACAAATCTGCCATTCAATACTTCCCCTCAAGCTGGATGGAAGAGATCTTTCATTCCAAGCTTGTCTAGTGTGTTCTTGAATGTAGGATTTTGAACTCCTTTAGTGAGTATGTCTGCCAGTTGCTCTCCTGTAGGCACATAGGGAGTGCATATTAGTCCACTCTCTAGTTTTTCCTTGATGAAGTGTCTGTCAACCTCCACATGCTTGGTTCTATCATGCTGTATTGGATTGTGTGCTATTGCTATAGCAGATTTGTTGTCGCAGTGGAGCTTCATTGGTCCTTCCCACTTGATTTTTAAGTCTTCCAGAATAATTTTCATCCATGGCAACTCACAAATTCCAAGTGCCATTGATCGGAATTCAGCCTCTGCACTTGATCTTGAAACAACATTTTGTTTTTTGCTTCTCCATGTCACAAGGTTTCCCCCTAAAAGAGTACAATATCCTGAGGTTGACCTTCTATTTGTCACGGCTCCTGCATAGTCTGCATCTGTGTAGGATTCCAACTCTAGCTTGCCATGTCTTTTATATAAAACCCCTTTTCTAGAGGTAGTCTTCAAATACTTGAGGAGTCTATACACTGCCTGAAGGTGTGATTCCTTTGGATTGTGCATAAACTGGCTCACTGCACTGACAGCATAAGCAATGTCAGGCCTAGTGTGAGCTAAGTAGATTAGCTTACCAACTAGCCTTTGGTACTGGCCTTTGTCAGTCGTGGTCCCCTCTTCATCATTGTCAAGTCTGTGCTTTAGGTCAATTGGTGTTTCACATGGTCTGCATTCCACCATTCCTGTTTCTTTTAGAAGATCCAGGATGTATTTCTGTTGGGAGATAAAAATCCCCTCATCTGAATGAGCCACTTCGATACCAAGAAAGTATTTTAACCTTCCCAGTTCTTTGATATCAAATTCTGCAGACAGTCTTTTCCTTAACTTGTCCCTTTCCATATGATCATCTCTTGTTATAATAATGTCATCAACATAGACAATTAGAATGGTTACTTCCCCTGAATTAGAGTGTTTGATGAACAAGGTATGATCTCCTTGACTCTGTCGATATCCCATAAGTATCATGGCTCTAGTAAACCTTCCAAATCATGCTCTAGGAGACTGCTTCAAGCCATAGAGTGCCTTTCTTTACCTGCAAACTTGATTAGGCAGTAAGGAATGATTGAATCCTGGTGGTGGATCCATATACACTTCTTCTTCCAACTCTCCATGTAAGAAGGCATTCTTAACATCATATTGCTGCATACACTACCCAAGATTAGCAGATAAAGAAAACAGAATTCGTATGGTGTTCATCTTAGCAACAGGAGCAAATGTCTCCTCGTAGTCTATCCCAAATATTTGTGTAAACCCCTTAGCAACCAGCCTAGCTTTATACCTTTCTAAGTTGCCATCTGTTTTGTATTTCAAGGTATACATCCATTTACACCCTACTGCCTTCTTTCCTTTTGGCAGTTCAACTATGTCCCATGTTTGATTCCTTTCTAGTGCATTCATCTCTTCTCTCATGACAATTTTCCAATTCTTATTATTTAGGGCCTCATGTAGGGTTTTTGGGATAGAGATGGTGTTTATTTTTGAGAGGAATGCTTTATGTAAAGGTGAGAATTTTTGGAATGACACGTAGTTAGCTATAGGGTATAAGGGTTTTTTAGTGCATTCTCTTTTTCCTTTTCGAATAGCAATTGGCTGATAGATATTTGGAGAGAGTTCATCAAGATTAGGAGAGATTTCACTACCTTGTTCAGGTTCAGATTCTTAGACTTGCAGAGGGGTCAATTCAGGTTGCTGTACTCTTCTTTTATACACCTGCAGTGGTTTGTTGGCAGTAGTGATTTCTCCTTGTGGATTTGTAACGTTTGGGGACTCATGTGTTTGTAATATAGGAGATGATGATTGTTGTCTAGATGAAATGGGAAATGAAAACATGTCATCCATAGAAAAAACAGTAGCCTTTTCTTTTATATTTTCCTCCACCTGAAGAGAAGAGGTGCTGGAATAAGACTGATTTTCATTGAAACTAACATCTTTTGACACAAAGATTTTTTATGAAGAAGGATGATAACATTTGTAACTTTTTTGTGTGATAGAATATCCTATAAAAATGCATTTAAGAGCCCTAGCATCCAGTTTATCCCTTTGATGTTTGTGAATGTGGACATAGGAGACACATCCAAAGATCCTAAGAGGGAGTTTTGAATAAAACATATTTGTTGGAAAAAATTCTGACATATTTTAAAGGACTCTTAAAGCCAATCACTCTTGAAGGTATTCTATTTATTAAATAGGTGGCTGTTAACATTGCTTCTTCTCAATAATTTTTTGGGACTTTATGTTAAAAAAGTAAAGCCCTAGCAGTTTCAAGTAAATGCCTATTCTTTCTCTCGGCCAAACCATTCTGTTGGGAGGTGTTTACACAAGATGATTGATGGATAATTCCTTCTTTGTCAAAGTATTGTGATAGATTTTGATTAAAATAGTCTATAGCATTATCAGTCCTAAATCCTTTAATGTCAACCCCAAATTGTTTCTTTATCATTGCTGTAAAGTGTAGCAAAATGTGGCTTACATCAGATTTCTTTTTAATTAGATAAACCCAAGTCATTCTAGTGCAATCATCAATAAATGTTACAAAACCTTTTGCTCCTGAAATATTTGGCATGTGATATGGTCCCCATATATCAGAATGGATTATGGAAAATGGAGACATGGACTTTGATTCATTTGAAGGAAAAGGCACTCTATGGTGCTTTGGAAACTCACAAATTTCACAATTAAAGTTTTGAACATCAAGGTTTCCAAATAGAGATGGAAACATGTTCCTAAGAGTCTTAAAAGGTACATGTCCTAGACGACGATGATGATTCTAAACATCAATTTTATTTGAATATATTGAAATAAATGATAGGAAAGGAGAGTTACTGCTGCCGCCTTTGCCACTGCTGCCTTGCGTTTCAAGCATGTACAACCCATCCTTGACCCTAGCATGTCCAATCATCCTCCCTGTAGCTAGGTCCTGAAATATGCAGTAAAAAAAGAAGAAAGTTACACTGCAATTTATGTCTTTAATGAGTTTCAAATAGACAGTAGATTTGTAGTGAGATTAGGAACATGAAGTACTCTTTTAAATGTAAAAGAGGGATTAAAAGAAAGTGTTCCTTGGCCTGCAATTGAGGTTACAGACTCATCTGCCATTGTAATTCCTTTACTGTCATGACAGGGTTGATAGGATTTGATGGCATCTACAGAGGGGGTCATGTAGTCTGTTGCACCTGCGTCAATGACCCAGGTGCTAGAATGGCTCTGGTTTGAGGCACAAAGTGCATGAGAATTTAGAATTTTACCATTTTGAGCAAGAGAGCATGACCCAGATGGTTTCTCCATGTTGTTGAGTAGGGATTTTAGGCTCTCAATCTCCTCCTTGTTAAGTCCTCTTACCTCTAGAGTGTTGGTTTCTAAGGCTGTCTCTTCAGCATTAGCCAAGTGTGCATGTCCTCCTGGCTGATTCCACCTAAATCCTCCATTACGCCCCATCCTTGTTGGGGCTATCTGATTCCTTGATAGTGGTTTGCCATGCAATTTCCAGCATATCTCCTTCTTATGGCCTGTTTTCTTGCAGTAGTTACAAAACTGCTCATCTTTAGGGATTTTTCTCCCATCAATTTTTATCCCTTCTGCATCATGTTTGATATCATTTCTGCCATGAGTTATCATCATAGCAGACCCTTCTGTGTGAGTGGCCTCCATCATCATTGTCCTCCTTCCTTCTTCTGCCCTTATTATTGAAAAAACTTCATTGAGTGAGGGCATAGATTCCTTTCCTAATATTTGGACTCTTACTGGATCAAATTCCATGTTTAGTCATGCAAGGAATTCAAAAATCCTTTCCCTCTCCACATAGTTTCTTAAAATTGTTGCATCATCACTGCACTTCATTTTAAAATCTTGATAATAATCTAACTCCAACCAGAAACTTTTCATGATGTTATAGTATTCAATAACCAGCATATTACCTTGTTTGGTTGTTGATAGCTTGGTCTTGATCTCATAGATTAAGGCAGCATCCTTGACCTTAGAGTAGGTCTGTTTTACTGCATCCCACACATCTTTTGCTGTGTTCAGGAACATGTAGGGCCCACAGACTTCTGGCATTATGGAATTCCATAGCCATGACATAATCATGGGGTCTTCTTCATCCCATAGGGTGAACTTTGGGTCTTCTGGTTTTGGGGGATTGTTTGTTAAATAACTAATCTTTCCTCTTCCCCTGAGAAATGTTTTAACTATCTGTGACCACTTCAGATAGTTTTTTCCATTCAGTCTATAGGAGGTCTGTAGGTTCTGAAACTCTCTGGCTGTTTGGGTTTCTTTGATGGTGTTTTCTGACATGATTTTCTGGTGTTGGGGTGGCTGGGAAGGTTCTGGATCTAGGGTTTTATGAGGTAGGCACTGATACCATGTAGAAAATTATATTTCAATCTCTTAATTATCACTGCCTAGGACCTAGGATATATACAACAGCTTACAACAGCCATGTTTCTAATTTAGGATAGTTATTAACTATACATAAATAACTATCAATGCTAGATCCTAACTAATAGAGAAGTATTTGACTTCCCTTTTATACATCCTACAAATCTGCCATTCAATAAAATCCTTGATTTTGAGCCTGATTTCAACACTCTCCCTCAAGTTGAGTTGTAGATGTTGTGCATACTCAACTTGTGACTTAGTTCTTCAAAGTTCGTTCTAGAAGTGCTTTGGTAAGGAGGTCTGCAATTTGTAATTTTATAGGGATGTAATCTAGATAAATGATGTATTTGACAATCTTTTTTAAGATAAAATGTCGGTCCATCTCAATATGTTTGGTCTTATCATGATGAACATGATTCTTTGCAATGCTTATGGCAACTTGATTGTCACAAAACATTTTGATAGGACTTTATATTTCTATTCTTAGTTCTCTAAGCAGTCTTAGTACCCACATTCCTTCACAAATTCCAAGTGCTAGGGGTTTAATTATGATTTTACACTGCTTATGGAGACCACTAATTGTTTTTTGCTTCTCCCAGTTATTAAATTTCTCCAAATATAGGAGCAATACCCAGAATTTAATCTTCTATTTGAGATATCTCCTAACCAATTTATATCTGAGCATATTTCATTCTTTCTACTGTCATTCTTTTTAGGTAGGAGATTCCTGCAAGGTTTCATTTTCTGGTACCTTAGTATTCTGCTTATAGCTTCCATATGTTATCTCAATAACCTCCCAAGTGTTATTTTCTTTAAGTGCATGTAATTCTTCCTCCATAGCTTGCTGCCAACAAACTTCTTTAGCAACTTGTGAATAATTAATGGGTATAACAGTGCAATGTAGTAGAGAAAGCAGAATGAGTTTTCTACCCCCTTGATGAGTTAAACCTATACCTATAAGGAGGTATAGATACTCTAGCAGATTTTTGTAATGCAGGCATTATAGGAGGCAAATCGCTTATTTCAGAATCTGAAAAATGCATAGAACCAGATGTCATGATAGTAGCTGAAGGTAAATCTGTTACCTCAGGATCTGAAGGAAGCATGGAATCAAGTGGCAGGGCAGTAGCTAAAGGGCGCTGCACTTGTGATTGTCTTAGTTTGTACACCAGTAATGGTTGGCTATTTGAGGACACAGGTGGCAGGACACTAGAAATAGTAGCTGTAGAAGTCTGTGGTTTATTAGTTGAAATACTAATGTCAGAATTAGTGAAGGTAACAAAGCCTGTGATTTGGGTGTTGCTGAGGACAAAGGAAAGAAATATCGATTTTTTAGGAATATAACATTTCTAGAAACATGAATTTTATGTGTCTAGGGATTAAAATAAACATCCCTTATGATTAACACTATACCCAAGAAATGCACATCTTGTGGACTGAGCCGAGAGCTTATTTCTTTAAGGTGGTGAAAGATACATGAAACATACACACCCAAAAGTGTGAAGGTTGTCATATTTGGGCTGACATTGATGAAGCCAAAAGTATGGAGTGTCTAGATCTATCTTTTGGGAAGGAAGTTTATTGATTAGATAAGTGGCCATGGTGAGGGCTTCTACCCAAAACTTTGGTGGAACAAAAGTTTCAATAAGTAATGCTCTAACGACATCCAAAAGATGTCAATTTTTATGTTCTGCCACTCCATTTTGTTGAGGAGTGTAAAAACATGATCTTTGTGAAACTATTCCTTTGTTTTGCAAGAAAGATTGAAATTCATTTGACATATACTCTCCTGTAGAATCAGATTTAAGGATTTTAACAGTGATAGTAAATTGAGTGTGTATAAGTCCTAGAAAAAATTTAAATATGGAGAATACTTCTGACTTCTTTCGCAGGAAATAGACGCATGTATAGCAGCTGTAGTCATTGATAAAGGTTACAAAATATTTGTAACCAACATGAGATATAAAAGGATTAATTCCCTATGTATCACTATGCACTATATCAAATGGTTTTGTGGCTCTGCTGTCCTTGGAAGAAAATGGTAATATCTTACTTTTGCCAAGTCTATATGCAACACATTCAAAAGACACAACAGGAGAAGAACACTGCAATTTATTATTTAACACTCCAGATTTCAACAGATGTGCTAAAACTCTATGATTTGGATGGCCAAGACGCCTATGCCAGATTTTTTTAGACATATTTAGTGCAGTACAAAATAAAGACAAAGTAGAAGAGGAAACCAAGGTGCATGGAATAGCAAGTTGCAACAGAAATAGACGTCCATGCTTAGATCCCTTCGCTATCACCTGCCCCATCATTTGATCCTGCATAATACAACCTTGGTTAGAGAACTTAAATTTACAGTATTTGTCAACAAATTGTCCTATAAAAGCCAGATTCACAGTAAGATTAAGGGAAACATAAATATTTTTCAATGGAGGTTTATCACCAACAGCTACAATCGGCAAGATACTACCATTGGCTCTTTGAACTTATGATATTCCCCAATGTTTTCCGAGATTTATCAATCCTCCCAAAGAATTTGTCATAAGATTTGTGTCTCTGGAATCTAATACCCAAGAAGAAGTTGAAGAGGCAACATTACCTTGAAGACCAAGAGTATAAAATGCACTCACAATTATTTCTTGTACCATTTCTTTGGTCAAGACAGTTGTTGAAGGCTAAGGGCTGGTGACACAACACTGATAACAACTATTGCAAAATTTGTTGTTTGATAATTCTTGCTAAATCATGAAGGAGGTCGAATAGGACACTCTTTGATGACGTGTTCTATTTGTTTGCAGTAACTACAAACCTTGTTTGGAGAATTATGTGCGATATGTCCATTCCTTTTACAGCTGTAGCACTATGTCCTCATCTCATACCTTTTCCCTTTGTTGTAGGCAACATAAGCAACTAGAACTACTCTTGCTTGTTCCATAGTATGCTATGTATTGAGGCATTGTTCCTCACGTAAAATCTCTCCAAAACAAGTAGCCAGAGTGGGGACTGGATCTCTATTTACTAGAGAAGCATGTACTGCTTCATATTCTGGCCTTAATTTCATCAAAAATTGATCCCTTTGACTAATCTTGTGGACTTGTTGCACTGCCAATACCCCTTCAGCAAACATCTTGACTGTAATAAGAATTGAGTAATCATTCTACAATGTTAAAAATCTAGAGTAATATTCTTGGATTGTGAGGTCTCCTTGTGTATAGTTTCCAATAGCTAATTCTAGATGAAATCGTCTAATACTATTGTCTTGATTATAAACTTGTGTGAGGTAATCCCACATGGCCTCTGCTGATTTATGTGGTCTCAAAGCCAGGATTAAATTTGGTTCCACAAAATCAAGAATCCAAGACATGATTTGTGCATCCTTTGTTGCCCACACTACCTTTGCACTGGCTAAACTTTCAGCACCTAGATCCCCCTTTTCACTATCATCCACCTAGGTTCGCCTTTGCTGATTTGTGTGGTCTTAAAGCCAGGATTAAATTTGGTTCCACAGAACCAAGAATCCAAGACATGATTTGTGCATCCTTTATTGCCCACACTGCCTTTGCATTGGCTGAACTTTCCACACCTAGGTCCCTCTTTTCACTATAATCCACATGACTCCACAAATCATTTCCCTTGAGATAGATCTCCATTTGAAATGACCAAGCAACATAGGTTTAGCCAGTAAATCTGACACATTATTTGCCTTCTCCATATAACTAGGACTCTAATTAATTGTGTTTCTATGAATTTCTAAGAGAGGGCCTCTGATACCATATCAAAATGGTTCGGATAACTCCTCTTGATTATTCTTATATATATAACATGCATTACATTAATTACAACATAATCTATATATGTTAAGCTAGAACTAGGGGGTTGTTTTATGGTAATAGGTATCTTCCTATTTACTATCTATATCTGGTAATTACATACTGCATTAATTCATAATCTTTCAAAATCTCCTATTAATTGCGTTGCTGTATCTTTCCTTATCTTTTCTTCTTTCCTTTCTATTGAGAAACATTAGCTCGACCTTCGTTGTCATTGGATGGTCATTATGGTTTCCAATCACTCGGTTTGCCATGAATTTGCCAGCAAGTTTCTCTGGCGTGTTTTGGTTTGTGACTGTGATCACATCATGGTCTTCCTTTCTATTGACTATCCTAATTGGAGGTTCGAGAGATAAGAGCAGATCCTTCCATTGATGGTGCTGAGTTATGAGATCCCGTCATAATTTTCTTTCTACTTTCTTCACGTCTCACTTTTGAGAATGCTTCTCTAAGGTTTGGAAGAGGTTTGATGCCTGTTATTCTTCCTCTAACTTCATCTAGGGGTTTTATTCTACAAATAGAAAATTGAATGTTCTTTCCTGTTCCATAATTTTCTGTATAAAGTTGTATCTCTAGAGCATTTCCATGTGTAGATTGTAAACATGTCAAGGTGCTGCCAATGTCAAGAAAATGTGTTGAAATATTGAGTGACAATGAGCTCTCCTTGGCGTAAATCATGTAGTGTTGCTTCAATCTCAAATAATTTTAATTTGTTATCAGAACTTGAGTATATTTCCCTAGTTGCATCCCATATTTCTTTTGCTGTTCCATAAAGGAGAAAGTTCTCTTATTTTATTTGTCATTGAGTTGATTAACCATGACATTACCATGTGATTTTTTACTTTCCATGTTTGAAACTAAGGGTCACTCTTCTCTGGTATGATGGCTTCATTTGTGAAATAATCATCTTTACCCTTCCCACAGATGAACATAATGATTGAGGAGGATCATTGAAGATAATTGTACTCATTGAGTTTGTGACATGTGATGAGAAGAGATGATTTTTCAGTTCCTCTAGGGCTAATTGTGTTTCGTGGCTTTCCAAAAATTGAGTTGTCCTTAGAGGTTAAGCTCTACTTTTCAGCAGCCATGCTGTATGTATTGATTTAGGTTTCATAACCTAGCTTTGATATCATATGAAATTTGAGAGATTGAAAGATTGATTTTCTCTCTTATTATTCATGCATGATACATCCTTCACTATATATACATAACAGTAGCTTAAATAGAACTTAACTAAGAAAGCATCTAAATAAAGATTAATCTACCAGATTTCCTATACTAATATTTACTAAGAATATCTTAGTAAATCCCTGACTTTGAGCCTTATTTCAACACTTCTTATTCCGTTTCTTTTCATTTACTATTTCTATTCTATTCTATTTTTTTTTTATTCCGGGTTACAGTAATCACTAAATAATATTGAAAAGACATTTAAATATTTCCGCTTCTGCAAAGAAATTTCAATATTTGCTGACCATAACTATCTCTTAAACACGTAAATTGTTTCTTCATTTTGCTCGATTTCCTACTAGTTCTAAAAATTATAGCCATACAAAAAAACTTGATACCAGTTCTTTTCATGCTTCTAAGATTATTGTACTTTGTGTTGGCAAGATTGATTGAACTTCTCAATATTGGTAATGAATATGTATCTGGTTCACCGATAAAAGTCTTCAAACCATAAATCTTGTTGGTCTTTTAATGGGTTTTGTACATGCACACAAAGCTTTGTTATTCTGTCATTTTGTTATTGTGATTCTTAAGCATTAACTCAATGTTTTCCAATGATGTCCAATGTCTCTGAAACAGTTCGTTCTGGACATGCATTTTCTTCTGGAAATCATAAGGTTTGGAGACTACTTCTCCACTAATCCCTTGGTTCCTGCAACTCTCATGAAATCAGTAATGGATTCAGCAGGATTGGATCCTACAAGGTAATTCTTTGTGTTGATATTCAGGTGATTGATCCTGGAAAACCATCATTACTGTGTTGTATAAATATATATTCAAATACTACATTTTTTTTCTCTCGACATTCCTCCTTGTTTTGTTCTAGATTCATTACAATATTATTTATAAAATAAAAAGAAAAAAGTCAATGATAATATTGTGCCCTAGTTATGTATGAGCTAAGCCTCTCAGGTCCTCCATCTAGTAATTTAAGAATTTACCACTGCCAAATACCATGTTATAAGAATGGATGTCCTGATATGCCATTTCACATCACTTGCAAGCAACAATACGTGAAGGTAGAAGTTAAAAAAACAAAACAAAACAGTAATCTGCCGTGTATGATGATGCATTGAGAAAATACTAGAGAAAATCTAATGGCTGCATTTGAAAGAGATGATTTTTCTTTTTTACTGTATCATAGATGCAAGAAATCTCCTGGCCCACTTTATCAAATGCTTTGAAAAAAAAGAAAGAGAAGAAAACAGACCTAGTACTTTTTTTTTTTTAATTTTGCAGAATTATAAGATTTTGGTTCATAAAGGAAGGTTAATTCCATTTGTAAGGTCATTCATAAAAATTCCATCAGTTAGATCTCAGGCAATTATAAGAATTATACGTCACATAATGATTCAATTAGGCATCCTACCATATATGTTATTACAAATGTATCCTAGCAGTTTGAAAGACCCTAAAATAAGGACATGCTTGGCTACAAATATTTTCAAAAATCTGCAAATTTCATATTGCTTTTCTTATTATAAGGGGAAGAAGCTTTACCGTGTGGATTGTTTATGAGACTTTTTATTTAGATGGGAATCCAGAAAATTCGAAGTTAGAAATCTTTTTAGATAAAAAAAGATAAAGATCCCAAGTGGCGGCATAACATAATTAAATTATCTAATTATTAAAAGGATAGAATAAATCCTATAATGAATTAAATTCCATATGTAAAGTAATTTGTAGCCATACTTCTCATTAATGGCAACAACCAATATATCTCTGCAACTTGAAATTTGTCAACTTCCCTGAGTATAAAACAACTGTTCTACAGAGATGCTGATGATGGATGGATTGTGAAAGCGGCAATTGAAAAGCTGGTGAAGATTGAGGAAATAGAAACACCTTCAGATGATGAGCTTGTAGGGACCTCTGTAGAGGAACCACCTGAAAACCATCATGAGCATGCAAGTGAAACTATAAAAAATGATGGCACACATTTTTCAGAGGATTCTCTAATGTTGGAGGAGAATGTAGGGACCAAAGGTGCATTAGAAGTCTCCATTGGCAAGGGAAACGCCAATTTGAATGCAGAGTTGAACCATGCTGGACAGTCCCCAGATCTTTTGAAAGACAAGGGTTGTTTTATTAATAACGGTGCAACATGCCTGACCGATGCTTTTGGAAACATGGAAGTTATTGAATCTGGAAATGCAGCGTATGATAAATTTCATTTCGATCAGGAAACCATCTTACCACACCTTCTGTTTTCAGAGACTGTCACTGAAGCTTTTGAATTAGGGTTATCCACTGAGGACGTGTCTATAGGTCAACATAATGAGGCCAAGGTTTTTGTTTGTGAGCAAGAAGATGATGGAAAGATGAAGTTGCCAGGGAGTGAAATTGTTTCGAGAGAAGATTCAGCCAGTCTATAGTGGGGTAAGATTCAATCCCAGCAGCTTTTTTTCTGAACTCGAGGACAGTGTGAAAAATAAGTAAGAGTATGCAAGAGCATGACATTTACTGGAATAACATGGAAGAGTTTAGAGGAAAAGATAAAAGGGAAGCGCTATCATGATCTCCTTTTCCTTTGCTTATTATTTTGTGGCATGAATAAGATAGATGATGTGCCAAAGAATCATTCTGTTCTTTGGATTTTATTGAGAAAATTTCAAAAGAACTAATTAAACTCTCTTTTTTCCAGCTAACTAGTCAGTGCTGTGAATTGTGATTCTTCATAACTCTGCTAATCCATGGTTTCTCATTTGTCTCATCGTGGCAAGCCGAAACATGTCTCTTCGAATTTTCTTGAGAATTGCATCTACCTATCAAGTTCAATTCTATCTAGCTTAATGAATGGTATCAATATCCTGGAATTAGGTCATTAGAGGTGAGTTGAGCCTTGTAAGGTGTCCACATGCCAAGTTACATGTATATGTTTAACCATCCCATAGGTCAATTTGATTTCATCATGTGTCAATTTAAAGTATAATTATGTTTAAGAATTAATTTAGGGTCTAATTAAAGGATTTAATCAAGTGCAAGGACTTAATTATACTTTAAATTAGTTAAATTAATTTTATTAAGGGTTTAATTGGTGAAAAATCAAGTTCAGGAGCCTAATTCGGGTTGAATTGAGAAGATGGAATTTTTGGAGACCAAATTCATTTTTTACCAAGTCATTTAAATGAAATTAGGGGTGAAATTGAAGAAAATTGAATTCAGGGTCAAATTGTATAGATCTTAAACCAAGGACTGAAGTAAAAAGGACGCGTAAAGTTAAGGTTGTATTAAAATTTTATTGAGGATAAAACTGCATAAATTTAAAAGTTTAAAGCCAATTAGGAGTGCAACTAGAACGATTATAAATTGAGGGGTCAAAGTGTATTTGTGCCGTTATGCAAAATTTGCAGGCGTGACCGCACTGTTTAGTGGACTGAATAGTTTAGGCATGCCATTTTAAAAGTTGAAGATATCACTTGTATCTACATGTAATGAGCAATTGAATCGTCATTTCCGTTCTATAAATACCAAGAAACATACAGAAGGAAACAACATGAGAGGGGGGGAAAGGAAACAAAGGCATAATAGAAAATACAGGAGGAGAAGAACAGAAAAAAAACACAAACAAACATAACAAGTAGAGAGAAAAGCAAAAAAAACACAAAACATATGAGAGAGAATGAAGGCAAAACAAGTTCAATTCCTTTTCCTCTCCATCATCGACATCTTCTTCTTCTTCACCCCAATGATAAACTATAACTTCTTCTTCTTCACCTATGGTGGTAGTAGCAGCAACAACCACAAACAACAACTACACTACTCCATTGACAATAATTTTTTCTTCCCTTTTGATAGCAACAATTGTGCTTCTCTTTGGTAGGACCTGCAAAAGCTTCTTCTTCTCCTCCCCCGACAGCAACTCTTCTTCTCTTTCTGCCACACAACAACAATTGCACGTAATGACAGTAGCCATTGTAGCACCTTCCTTCTCTCCATGTGACTACACAGACTCCATTCTCGATGCCGCCACCACTGACAGCACCAGCCCGACCTCCTCTACACGGTGACAGCAACGACTAACCTCCCCCTCCTCCTCTTTCATTCACTGTTCATTATGTAGGTGAATAGTAGGATGGGCTGGATAGAACGTCTAGCCCAACCTAATAGAGATGTTGGGCCAAAATGGACCATAATGGTTGGCCTGCCTATTTTGTCAGGCCCAGTCTAGTTTATATTTTTTTGAAAAATAAAAACTTAAAAATTGTATTTTTAGAGAAAAAAACAAAGAAACAAAAAATAAAACCATGGCTTAGGAAAATTTTAAAATTTCTTAAGCATATTTTTAGTAAAAAAAATCATATATTTTCTCATATTTTTTAAAAGAAAATGGAATATCGTAATTAGTTTATGACTATCCGTTAGATTTCAGTCAAAATATAAAAAAATCTTTTAACAACCTTTTTTTGTTCATGTTTTTAGTTGTAGACTTCAATTATCGGGGTGTAAAATTATATAGTAAATTATATCATTGATATTAAAGTACAATAAATACAACATTAAAATTCAAACTTTAGAATAGTTAGGTTTTTAACCCATTGAGGTAGAGACTCCTTCACGAAGAGAGATCTATTTCGAGCCTTAGAAAAGACCAATGAATAAAAAATCTAACTTGAAAAACATTTAAACAATAATGCAACATACATTAAATAGAATGTAAAAGGGGTGATGCGTCTTCTCCTTGCACAAGAAATCTCTTTACTCAGACTCTTGCAGACCATTAGGTTTTCTAGTGATCTTAATATTAGGTAGTGACTACTAAAAATTATAATTTTATGATTATAAGAAAACCATTTTCTTTGGGTCATCTCCTCTCTACATGGATGACAACATGTGGGACGAGCGAATAATGTCTTTACAACAACTATCATATCCAAGCTTTTGGGTCTAATGCTCTTGCTAAACCAATGTATCCTTGTGGTTGACTGCCACGTCCACACTTCTAATTCTGACTTTCTCGTCAGGACCATATCTTTTTGCGCCTAGCTAACTACCAGGTCCAAACTCTTGGGTCTAGCATTCTCATTAGACCCATATCTCATTGGACCAGATTAATTACAAGCTTCAAACTCATAGGTCTCATGTTTTTGCTAGACCCATATCCCCTTGGACATTGCTAAATGCTATGTCTAAGCTTTTAAGTCTCATGTTCTTGCCAAACCCATATCTCCTTGAACATTGCTAAGTGCTATGTTTAAGTTTATAAGTCTCATGTTCTTTACAAACCCATGTCTTCTTGGACTTGACTAATTATGAGGTGTAAGCTCTTGAGTCTAACATGCTTGCCATATCGATATCTTCTTGGACATGACTGACAAAGAGGTCTAAGCTCTTGGGTCTGACGTGCTCACCATACCTATATCTTCTTGGATCTAGTTGATTGTTAGGTCTAATCTTCTTGGACTTGGAAGATTGCCATGTCTAAGCTCCCAAGTTTAGCATATTATCCAAACTCATGTCTTTTTTGTTATGGTTGACTACCAAATCCTAGACGTGACTTAGTGTTAGGTTTAAACTCCTAATGTGGCATGCTCATTAGGCCTATGTCTCATTGGATCTCGTTGACTGCGAGGACCAAGCTTCTAGGTTAATGCGCTCACTATATATATATATATATATATACCTGGATGAATGGCAAGTCCAAGCTATCAGGTTTGATGTACATGTAAACTTTCGTCTCTTGTTAGCTAGGTTCGAGGTCTCAAATATGATGTGCTTGCCAGAGCCATGCCATCTTTGATCTAGCTAACTTTGGGACCCAATTACTTTGGGTTCGACGTGTTTGCTATACCCATGTTATTTAAAATGAGTTTTTTTTATATCTATACAAAAAAATCTTATTAAAAAGTTCACTCATCAAAAGTAGACAATATTAAAGAATTAAAAAGTAAAAGAAGGTCATATGTACCTCATCTTTGGCATGTAAATTAGGAGGGGAATTACTTCCCACAACAAGGCCAACCATAGTCAATTACAACAACAAAAAATGAAGGGAAAAATTGATGAAAACAAAGTGAAAGAAAGATGGTGAGAGATGAGGATGTAGAGATAATAGAATTGAAAAGAAGATGGTTTGGAATTAATATCAAGTGTGATTTTTAGTGTGTAATATTGTAAAAAATATTATTGTGTACCAAACTTTGAGTTGAGAAGTCATGTACTTGAGTATAAGAGACACTAAGTAGAGGTAGGAGAAGAAGGACAGAAAGAGTTTGCTTGTTCACCTTTTTCTTTTTCTTTTTTCTAATCAGGGTGTCTAGGCCAGCTTGCACACACCTTGATAAAACCTCAGGCTCTTGTACCTGTGTCCACAAAACATTTCTACACAAGAACAGGGTAAGTCACTAGTGTTTATACTAGGAGACATGTCCCAAAGGAAGTGTAATTAGTGAGATTTCAACCCTGAACCTTAAAGAAAATATATTGTTTAAGCCTAGACTAACCCTTGAGGTCTTCTTCTTCTTCTTCTTCACGAGCTATCATTAGCTCACTTAGACTCAAAGGTTTCTTGTACACCAGTCTAACTAATCTCATAGAAAATAAAAGAAAAGAAAATAACAAACATGCATGCATCTTCCCTTCTACATTTATGCATCCACTCATCCACATACATGCATGCATCTTCCCTCTAATGTTCATGCATCATTCTTACATAGCCAATTCCTTAATTGTTACATGCAAGTCTCATCCATACTACCCTATACTGTGATTTTAGTATTCATAATTAAGCTTTACAATGCATATTGCGTGATCAATAATCATGTCAAATTAGAATGACACACCATCCTCTCATGAATGACATAAGAGTTTCTTTCTAATTGTCGCTTTGATGTTGGGTTATATGGGTTTAGGTTGGCAAAACAAATTAATGAAGTTTTAGAGGTTATGTACTACTAACCCATGAACTAACTTTAAGCTTGAATTTTCATCTACTCTTTTCATGGAAATATAAGTCTTTCTTATATGGATTTAAAGCTCTGTACATGATCTTTATAGATTGTCAAATCATGTATACAATGGAGTTTTGTGCAAGAAGTTATGACTATTTTATTTTTTAAAGTATGTTTTCATTTTTAATAGTAAAAAAAACATGTGTTAGTTAATATTCACCTTGTTTTTGTCCTAGTCATTTATTTTTCTCTTAATTTACTCAATTTTTTATTCCCCCAGACTTGAAGTGTTGCTTGATCTATAAATAACATTTCAGATCATGTACTTGGGGCTTTTGGCAAAAATTTGAATCAGAGTCTTTGACTTGGCCTTTCAACATGAATGGTGTGTTTTTTTATCTTTAACTTGTATGTATAAAGTGGTAAGTAAATCTACATCTTTAGAGTGGTGGGTTATTTACATATGTTGCTCTTTGGTTTTGTACCTTAAAGTGGTGAGCGCAAACAAACTATGTGTAGACTGATTTTCATATCTTCCTGGTATTAGAGTCATGGTTGTTTATGGAAGTACTGTGTAAGACTTTAAGAATGAAATCCATGTTCTTGAAATGGATGAGATGAGAAGAGAAATCCAACAACTACAAGAACATCTAATTGATATAAGAATCAAGATGATGATGACAAGAATAAAACTGAAAATGATTATTCTAGTAATGATGATGCGGATGCTAATCCTTTCCATCACGGACCAAAACATGATGACACAATGACGATTCTTCTTCAAAAGAGAATGAATAAATGGCCTTATCAATAGTATGGTGTAAAGTTGATATTCCTAAATTTGAAGGGAAAAGACAACATGATGATTTTATTGATTGGCTCCAAATTGTTGAGAAGAATTTTTATTTCAAAGATTATCTTGATAAGAGAAATGTGATTTCTTTTTATAAAGTAAGTATATTAACAAAAAACAAACTATAGCAAAGGACAAGGCTCACAAGTAAAGATAGCCAAACAAGACCTACCTAACCATAAACTAAAAAAAACATAAACATAGGGCATACCCTAAAATAAGGCTAAGAGGACATTCATAACTAAAACTATGTTTTCAAAACAAATGCAAATAAAATCAAGGCATGACCCAAGGAAAGGCTAAGAGAACATGCCTTTAAATCCAAAGAAGAGAAATCATTTAGAGTTGAAAATGTCATCAGCAAAACTCCACGTAATATGAAGCCTTTTATTAGTATCCTAATAAGGCATATTATGACAAAGGTTTACTTTCATAACTATATACTCAACAATATCACTATAAACAACTAAAGAAATACAAAAAGCTAACATCAATCTAATAACCAATGATTGAAGAGAGCTACCTCTACTCAAGGTAGAAAGCCACATAATGATATTAGATAAGGATGATGGTTGAAAGGAATGAGGCATTCAGAGAAATCATACCAAATATATTGAGAGAAGGGATTGTCAAAAGATAAATGATCTTATCCTAGGTTGAAAAGGGCCTCACGAATTGCAAGCCATAAGATGGAGAAGCATAGAACAACTTGTTTATGCCATACAAGTTTCCACCATTCTACTTTGCTCAAAAAAGGGTGAAAAGCATTCCATGCATAACGAATGGAGAAAAATACTTGTACGAGCATCCTTTTAACAAATAATATCACATATTTATCATCCTAAAGAAAAGAAATTGAGATATACCTAGAAAGTTTAATCCACTTAGTAGATCTAACAAGAGGCCACCTCCACTCTTGACCATCCATAATATAGCTCCACCCAAACCAAAATCAATAATAATCTTTTCCCCAAAAAACTGTGCCAAAAATCTACAAGATGTCAATTATCAAACCAAAAAGAATTATAACAACTATCTCCTACAACATAACAATAACATATAAGTCCATGAATGAGACTATGCCAACCCAGAATCTTCTTCCAACTTTGTCAAGACACAACACCTCCCAAATACTCTTACCTTGCAACAAATAAGTATGAATCTAAGATGACCAAATAGAATGACTTGGTATAAAATATAAATTCCATTGGTGTCTAAAAATGCTAGCCTAATTCCAAACCTTCGTATTAATAACTCATAAAACCTCATTCCTCGTTTGGAAAGCAAATCTTTGTATAAGCATTTTTAACATTACTTGAAGAAAAATCACTACCTATAATAAAAAAGCATTGTTGCAAGGATGTGATTTTCACTATAATACCCTATAAAAGAATGAGAAACGAAGACCAAAAGACCTGAATAGAAAAGAGGATGAACTTACTAAGCTAAAGTCTACCTTCATACAAAAGGGAACGATTCATCCAAGTCTTGGCCTTAACCATAATATGATCTATAAAGGATTAAAGAATTAGAAGATATGACCTTTGATTATCCAATAAAAAACCCAGACACATGGCTAGCAAATTCCATTCCTTATAACCAAGGACCTCAAGAAGCTAAGTTTTAGAAACGTGCTAACACCACACAAAAAAATAATGTAAACATTTCAATGGTTTGGAGATAAACAAGATAGAATCTAGAAATGGTCAGTACACTCCTTGATTAAGGAAACTGTAAACATTTCAATGGAGCAAAAAGTCATCAAATCATGAACAAAACACAATAAATTTCTTTTTCTCACATTACCAACTATAATTGAAATTATGATCTTTGCCTAACCAGCCTATCAACCCTAAAGAGTATTCTATAGCAAGAACAAACAACTAAGGTGACAAAGTGATATAGTTCAGACTGGACCTTAAATTCTGATGCAAACCTCTTGAACATATAGTCAACAAACTCACATGTAAAGTGATCAGTTCCTTAAAAAAACCAAGTAAATCAAGTTTGATAGGAGTGTGATACAAAGATAACTTGTATCTAGGCCCTAGTATTACTGGATTTAAACCCCCACCCAACAAATAATAATTTACGAACGAGAAGTATGAATTGATATCATAAAGTCAGTTAAAGTTCAATAAGTCATTTTCAATCCTTTAGAGAACCAAGAAAGAGAGAATTCTTACCCTCACAACACACATTTGCAATTGTAATCTAAATATCATTAAGAAAAAACATGATTTAATCGTTGTACAATCAAGACATGGTCAAATTCAGACTTTGACATTCATATTGTCTAGTTATATGTTATTGAGAGTATCCATATCTAACCGATGAATTGAGCTAAAACTTGATCAAAAGATTCTAGAGCTATGATTCTATGTGGGGGAAATTTCATATCAATTAGAGTTTGGAAAGGCTTTGCAATATAGTTCATAATTGGCTCTATGTATTTTATTGTTCAGCTCCTTTTAAGCAAGAAAGCTTATTTAGAATGTATGTTGGGTCGTATTTGGCTTATTTTAATGAATATTGATTTGGGCCATATGAGGACTAAAATTGATTTCCATTAATTAAGATGTTGGATGAAATCAAATTTCCTAGTCTATTTGGGGCTTCTAGGGATGACAAGTATGATACTAGCATATCTAGGATATTAATTTTGGATTTTTTTTTACTATTTTCTTATTATTTTTTGGATTATTATTACATATTTAGGTCAATTTGGCAAGTAGGCTCAAATCAGCCCGTATATGGGTATCAATACGGGTATGCTCAAAGCTATCATCAATGGATTAATGAAATAAACTTGTGTTTGGCATGATGCAACACATTTTCATTGTTAGGACAAATCTGACTTATCATGATATAACTGACTTGTGGTGTTATTCGATTCAATTCGAATAGTGTCGGAGTCTTGGGACAAGTTTTTACTGTGTCACACCTCTCAAATTTGATTTTTAGTTTTCTTGAAGAAGCATATCATCTTTGTTGGGGTTTATTTGACCACGTGATCAAGAAGTTCACATCAGATTATTTATGATGAACGTTTGGTTATGTTTGAGATTGGTTGTTCATACAATTTAGTATATAGTTCAACATTGTTGTTTTTTTATATAAGGTAAATATATTAATCAAAAAAATAAATACGATAAAGGAGTAAGACCTTAATAAGAGAGGGTAATGTAAACAAACCTACTTACCTTAAGTAACAAAAATCAAAGAAAACTAATAAAAAAAAACTTCAAAATCTAAAAGGGCATGGCCTCATGATGTGAACCCTAGTAGAATTTAATGGAATTCGTGACCTCAAGATCAATCTAGCCTAATTTTATTGAGATTTGAATGAGCTTATCATAATGGAAGACTTGCTCCATGGGAACGAGGCTATAAACCAACTCAATTACAATACCTACACTTAGAGACGAGCAAAAGAAGTATAAATTCACAACAAAGAGTGGTCAATTCTTTGAAGAGTTGAAAAGTTCAATTAAGAACCGTGATTGAGTAACCAAAAGTCAATTAGAATGATGAATTATCATCAAAAGTGTGTTGGAATTATTTACTAAAAAGTATTTAAACTCTAAGCCAAAACTCTAGTTTCCCTAATGGATCCCACATAAACCCAATTTAAGTAATAATCAATGCAAGTTAAAACTAGCCTAAACTAATTAAGATAAACAAGGCTGAAACCTAAACAAATTATATCCTCTCAAATAAATAAAATTGGATAGCCCAACTAATTAAATAAGATAAGTTTGTCGTATCTGCATTTTATTTGGTAGCACCAAAGCCCAATATAAAATGAATGATTCTCTCTCATTTTAATGAATTAGAAAGGTGAGCCATATGCTGTTGGAAAGATATGAAATTCTAGTTTCCAGAACAACTAGAATCACAACATAGTTCTATCTTTATATCTAGTTATAACTAATTAAATAAGATAGCCTAACCATTAAATTGGAAAGCCAACTATCTTATTCTTCTCCCTCCTCTTCAAGTTCTTGTCATCACTCTTATTCTTTTCATTTCCTTCATATGATTCTCCTCTAGTATATATCAACTGAGTTAAATTCTCATTCCTCTCATTTTTCTCACAATAAAACATAATTTCTCTTTAGTTTTGGTGTAAAAAACTAGGCAAAAAAAGAAAGTACAAAGAATAAAGATATTTTTATTATTTCCAGTTGTGAATGATGGGAAAATATAATGGAAGAGGCTGAATATTTAAGTTCATTACATATTCCCCCCTCTTTATTATCTATGTATCTATCACGATTACTTATATGTCTGCATAGACTTTCTAAACTCCAATGGACCTAAACATTTAATCCAATGTAGAATAACAGATCAGGACGTCGTTTGTAAAATTTTAGTATGATCTGGCAACTTAGATTGAGAGTGATGTCTAATAGTGTCAAACCAGTCAAGTGGTAAATTTTACGCTAGAAATCCAAATTCTTCAATATTTACTTTCTCAAATCATCAATATTTTAAAAATAATTCATTATAGACTTGCATCCCTATTTATATTAAAATTATTTCTTAAATTTCATCTCTTTTCAAATTAAAAATTGTGAGATCATACACAAGCTTATACTTGCAATCAAAGTCATTTATGCATAAAACCATGTTTATTTGTTTAAAATTACAAAAACAATTCTAAACATTTTAACCTCAAATTTATAAAAAAAATTCCATATTTATCTTTAATTTGTCAATTTTTCAAGTTACAAGTCTACATTATACCCTTTATGTTCACGAGATCATATTTCCCTGATTTAAATGTCTTTTCTATATCAAACTTAAACTGACTATATCGAATTCATTAAATAATACTCCATAACATCATTTCCCCCTTTTTTTTTCTCTTCCATTTGCTTTCTATATTCTTTTCTTTTCCCACTATTTCCATGCTTTTTTTTTTAATTAATACCATAACATTTTGATTTCAAATTTCCGAAGTATAATCTTCATACTTTAAAGGTTCACCTTACGCATTTATCATTGTACATCCCTTATTATTTCTATAATTTTTTATTCAAGATTTATAATCACAAGGACCAAATAGGTATTTAAAGGATTGATTTAGTCAACTCAAAATATGAGGACTAAATATAACTTTTTTCATGTGAACTCTAAGCAATTGATTTTGGTTTTTTGTTCTTAGTTTTGTACTTATTCTCTTAATTAACCTTAAAGCTACAAATTAAAACTACATTCTTATTAAATAGACCCACCATCCAACTTTAAAACCTTAGAGAAACCTTCATATGAAATGCAAAGAATAGAAAATACCAATTAAAAAAAAACTAAGTATGAAAAAAAACTGATAATCAAAATGAAAAAATATCATTAATAACCATGAGAGAAGCAAAAATAGGCATCCATTATTCAAAAACACCAATCTTTTTTAGTTGTGTAATTATAATGTAATAAATCACCGCCACAGCTCTCTTGCTATATTTTGTCATCATCAATATTCCTATAGAGCATTGCCTAAATTTGAGTCTTATTAATCCTAAAATAAAGTATAAAAGGTCCCAAAATAAGAAATTAAAGACTTGAGTAGATATAACTTAGTTTTGCTTCCATCTCGCATTGATATAGGAGAACCAAATTTTAGTTGCTTGGTACATATCAATTTATTTTCTAAGCAAAACCACTAACCGCTCACTAAACAACTGCTAAAAACCAACTAGTAACATGTAAAGCAAGGCTCATTTTGGTGATAATGTAACATCCATAATTGCTATTGAAATAAAAAGGGTTGTATGCCTTTGATATTGAGTTTTAGCCACTACAAAAGAACATGTAGATTGCAACTAAATTTAAGATGTCCCTCAATTAGAATCTTAATAGTACTTCATTCACAAGTAGATAACCTTGTATTTAAAGTCTAAAAAAAAAAAAATGACTTGCGATAAACAATCCAAAAACACAAAAGTACAAGAATGGACATTTGAGTGATGTGATGGACAATATCATCACATGTAAAGTCCTTCAGGCACCCCTTCTTTTTTCTTGAACATCACTTTTTCCTTGGCCTTCTTGAAGTCAACATGTGTCACCTGCAGGGCAGAATTTTGAAATCAGGATCACGAAACATGTACCTAGAAACAAGCACATCTTTGAGAAACACCTTGAACGCACAATACAAAATTAAGTTCCCATGCAAATAAGGGCAAAAACTCATATCAAAACTACAAACCAATGTGACACGATTCAAACATCAACAAAAAATTTATTAGATATTTTAGTTAGTCTAATAAAAAGACTTGGGACTAAAAAATTCAAATTTGTCAGTTTTGAACTTTCGCTGCTCTTTTGAGCTATAAAAAGAATTTTTAATGCAATTCTATTTATAGTAGATATCCATAGTTTTCCTATGATATATGATACTCCTAATTCATTAAAACGAGAGAAAACCATGTGTTTAAATTTGGGTTTTGAATCTACCAACAAATTACAAAAGCAACTTTAGTATTATTTAAATTAGTTGAGCTATTATTTTATTTGTCTTTTAGTTA
This sequence comes from Salix dunnii, assembly GCA_015731905.1. Taxonomy (NCBI): domain Eukaryota; kingdom Viridiplantae; phylum Streptophyta; class Magnoliopsida; order Malpighiales; family Salicaceae; genus Salix; species Salix dunnii. The sequence continues at coordinate 12,876,942 of CM027672.1, forward strand.
TCATTATCCATTTAAGACATTAGGATTTTTATTTAAATTTATGTTCATCAAATTATTATTATTTATTAGGTTTAATATCATATTAAGACTTTATAGTTCTTCTAGTATAAATATTCTTTGTAGTTTTTTTTAAAACAAAAAATAACAATTTTTTATAAAGAAAATGATATTTTTGTTATCTTTTGTGTGGTTAAGTGATTCTCATATTAATTTCCTGATTGAATTTGCAAAGTCTTCAAATAATTGATCATCTTTGTTGTGAATTTATACCTACTTGTTCACGTCTCTTAAGGCATAGGGTAGGGATGATCATTGTGTTTAACTTTATTGTGAATTTATACCTACTTGTTCACTTCTCTTAAGGCATTGGATAAGGGTGATCATTGCATTCGCTTTGGTTTTCCAAGGTAGGTTCTTGTTAGAAGATCTTTATTTGTTCAAGTTAGTGGTGTAGATGTTAAAAAAAAAAAAATTCATACTATGATGTTGAGGAATTTAAAGATAGAAGAAGAAGAAGCCGAGTGCAGAGAACAAAGAAGAACGGAGAGAATAAAAGAAAGAGAGGGAAATGAAATTTTGGTCACTGTTCCCACAATGTCAGTTATACACACATCCCGTGTGTTGCCTTTATATACATGTATTAAGATACCCAATACTATATTCTAGAGTATTATTTCTTCTACTCTAATATATTCTAGAATACACACTCTAACAAATGTCACATAAAAAATAGAATATATAGTATGATTATTGATAATGGCAGCTGTATTAATTTTGATAGCATAACTTTAGTTAGAAACTTGAACTTAACTACTACTAAGCAAGTTACACCGTATAAGTTTCAATGGTTGAATAAATATAGAGAAGTTAAAGTTACTAAATATGTTTTAATCTTAGTAGGGAGACTAACATTTTGTGTGATATTGTTCATATGCATGTTGCACACATTATTTGGGAGATCATGGCAATTTGTTAGGAAGATCACGTATGATGATTTCAAAAATAGATATACACTGAAAAGGATGAAAAACATACAAGTTAACACCTTTGTAAACTAAAATATCTATCTAACTATATATATATATATATATATATATATATATATATGAAAATCAGTTGAAGGTGATGAAAACAAAAGAAGCCAAACAGACCTTGTTACAAAATAATGGTGAGAATGAGAGACAAAGTGAAAATAAGTTATGAGTGTGAAACAACAAAGAGTAAAGTTTCAACCACTAAAGACAAATTTGAAGGCTCAACCAAAAAAGGTAAAAAATAAAAGGCAGAGTGTGGACAAAAAATGAGTGGAGAGAAGAAACAAATGGTGAGAATGGAATAGTAAAGGTGGAGAAATGCCTTAATTTTTATGCAAAACAAAATAATCTTACACATTTATTTTTCTAATATCTTTGATTTTACTCTTGTATAAAAAGACATCTTAACACTAACAGACTTGATTCATGTGTTCCTAATGTTTGTGTTTCTTTGTTATTGGAATTTGAAGATGAATTTCCTAATAAAATTCCAAGTGGACTGTCACCTATAAGAAGAATAGATCTAGTTGACCTAGTACCAAGTTCAATTATTCTTAAAAGACCAGCCTATAAAAGTAATCCTAAGGAAGTAAAAGCTTTAAAAGCAGGTGAAGTTTATGTCAAAGGGGTATATTTGAGAGAGCATGAGTTCATGTGTTATTCTTGTACTTTTGGCACCTAAAAAAAATAAAACTTGTAGAATCTATGTTGATTGAAGTTGGGCTTCAATTATGCTAGGAGATTTCAAAAAAAAAAAACTTTAATTTCATTTAAATTAGTTGAGATATTGTTTTATTTATCTTTTAGTTATTATTAGATGTTTTAGAGATATTAGGATCGTTATTTAAATTTAGGTTCATTAGATTATTATTATTTATTAGGTTTATTCATATTCACCAAGGATATCCTATTAGACTTATTTAAATTTAGGTTCATTAGATTATTATTATTTATTAGGTTTATTCATATTCACTAAGGATATCCTTATTAGACTTAAGATTCATTCTAGTATAAATACACTTTTATATCAACTTTGTTTTTAAAAAAAAAACTATTTTTAATATAGAAATCAACATTAGTGCAATTTTGTGTGGTTGAGTGATTCCCATACTAAGTTTTTTATTAAACTCATAGACTCTTTAAATGATTGATCAACTTCATTTTGATTTTATACTACTCGTTAACGTCTCTAATAAGAATATGTTGAGGGTGATCATAGCATGTAAGTTTGATACTCCAAGACAGGTTCTTGTTGGGTCAAGATGCAAACCACTCAAATCTGATTTTAGTGTATCTTCGGAGGTATCTGTATTACCTCCCATATAAGTATGTTTGTCGTACCTTAGGTCTGCTTAATAACTGACTATATGTGGTCAAAGCTCAAGCTAACAAGAAAGCAAATAAATTACAGCAGGGCGCCAGGATTGAGGATTGGAAGGAGGGTTTTTTTTTTCGTTGGGGGGGGGGGGGGGGGGGTTGGCATATAGAGCCCTAGTGGACCATTTGGCAACACGGTGAGTGAAAGACCACCCCCACTACATAATAACATAGGAAACTAGAGTCACTAGGATTTGAAACTATTCTATTGAGAATGTCAGACCACCCCCACTACATAATAACATAGGAAACTAAAGTCACTAGGATTAGGATTTGAAACTATTCTCTTGAGAATGCTATCGAATGTAGTACCGCTAGACTAGCTAGCTTTTGAAATTGTTAATGGTGCTAGTCAAAGTCTTATAAGATGGTTTGACCATATCTCAAATAGACTAGCTACAAGCCCACTAAACAGATGGCATAAAACCACCAAAGACTGCTTCTCATTTGGGCAATGGGATGAAGCTTAGATTGGACTTATCTAAATCTAGAAAAGAGAACCAAATATTCTCACCGACAAGGAAATCAAAACACGACTCACCTTCATGCGCCGCTCTCGTAAAGCAAGCAACCCAGCTTCAGTACATATTGCCTTTATATCTGCTCCCGAAAACTCATCCTTGGTCATAACAAACTCTTCTAAGTTAACATCATCAGCCAATGTCATCCTTGCTGTGTGTATCTACAATCCAAATACTGAGATTAATTGTAAAAGTGCGCTTGACAAATTCAATGGTGAAAAAAACAAAGTGGTGAGGCATAAGATCACAAATAATCAAATGGAAAGACCTCCAACACATTGCTTCCCATAATCAAGTCATGCTTACCTGGAAGATACGCCTCCTTGTTTTGATATCAGGAAGAGGGAATTCAATCTTTCTATCAATTCGACCAGGTCGAAGCAAAGCAGGATCAAGGCTTTCAATGCGGTTGGTTGCAAGAATCACTTTGACATCTCCTCTTGAATCAAAACCATCTAACTGGTTCAGTAGTTCCAACATCGTCCTTTGAATTTCACGTTCACCACCTGAATGGGCATCATACCTATAAGACGTTACATCAAAAACATTTCAAATTACATCAATATCACATAGATATTCTATTTCTTCCATTATTTTCAGTAATTTGTAAATTTTACAAACTCACCTCTTTGTACCAACAGCATCAATTTCATCAATGAAGACAATTGATGGAGAGAGATCATCAGCAACTCTAAAAAGTTCTCTCACAAGTTTTGGGCCATCTCCCAAGTACTTTTGAATCAATTCACTTCCAACAACACGCAAGAAAGTTGCTGATGTTGAATTAGCCACTGCCTGGAAAATCACCGAGGCTTACAAAGTCAATCTTAGTTCACTCCACTTAAATAAAATCATAATGCCATACCATTACAAAGAAAATAGTGAGAGAGAGAGAAAACATTTTTCCCAATTTTGATTAGATAGCTATATATCTTGTAAAAATCATATAAATGTGCAGCAATGATACAATAGAGCAACCCCAAAAAGCACACAAACCATCTAAATTCTTTTGTATGCTTATAAGCATAAGAAAAAGAAATGTATCTTTGTCTTATGAAATATACCTGTAAATTTAAGAGTTCAGTTGTAAGTCAATATTGGAAACACAATCTCTTTGGTCAAATCATGAAAAGACACAAAATTATGTGATTAAAGTTATAATCAGAAATTTATAGGTTTAAAAACAATCAATTGCAATTAGTATTTACATGGGCTTTCAAGAAGAGACACGGCAACAAAAGCCAGCTATAAAATCTTAAGTTGGATTCAATGTCAGATCAAAGACGACATCTTGAATTGCAACAATCCAATTGGTAAAATATTTTAATTGCACACCTTTGCAAGCAAGGTCTTGCCAGTCCCAGGCTCTCCATACAATATAACCCCCTTGGGAGGCTTAATACCAATATCTTCATATAACTCAGGATGAGTCAGTGGAAGCTCAACTGCTTCTTTGATTTCCTGTATCTGGGCATCTAGACCACCTATGTCAGCATAAGATTCTAATGGAGCCTTGTCAACCTTCATCACAGATACCATTGGATCAACTTCATCTTGAAGAAGCCCAACTACTGAGAGAACCTGTCAAGAAGTCACAAAGCATATAAGTTTAATCAAAACCATTTTCCTAAATGAGATATTGTTAAGAACTATATCAATTGACATGAAAACCATATCAAGGCAACAAATTATATTACATAAATAGCAGCTGGGCAACATCTAGCAGATAATAACATACTCTACAAGAACCTTTAAAACCACATTGCATACTTTGTGAAATCTTTCATATGCTAAGTTTTCTAGACTATATTGAAATCTAGTAATGAACAACGGAAATTCTTCCATGGCATCATCTTGAATTACATTATACTAGATTAAACCTATAGCTTGGAAGAAGCCTACATACGCAAAGATTAATAGTATCAGATCAATGCTGTAATAGTATCAGATCAATGCTGCACGAAGGGTTAACAATAAAGTTGTAAATATCCATTATGAACTTTCAAATCAATTAAGATCATAGCAAAGGTATATTGTAATGATGTTTCCACAAGGTAAGAATCACAGCGATCATACTTGGATTCTATTCAATACTTCTCACAGAAAACATTCCGAGTTCACAACAGCACTAAGAGATGCAGCAGGCATGACTCTACTCCTCAATTCAATTCAAATACCATACAGCACAAAACCATTACCAATCCAAACCTAGATCATTACTTTCTTACAACACCTCAAACCAAAGTAATCAGTTACTAACTTATGCTAAAGTTCGTATTAATCATGTCCTACACCTACGCAACTCATGAAGCAAAACCCCTCATTTTAAACATACCATCCATAATTTGAAACTTTGCAACAGAAATCAAAATCGAAACTAGTAAATATTAATCAAAACCCTTGGAGGTACAAACTTTGAAAAAAACAAATTACCTTATTATGCATCAAGATAGCACAACCAGGCTCAAGCTGATCCTTATCAACAAAAGACAAAATCCCGACATAATACTCAGGCCCAACTGACGACGAAACAATAGCATGATTCTCATCAATCAATTCCTCCAAATTTCCGACACTCATAGGTGAGCCTCTCAAATCGTCAACCTTGGATCTATCCTCTTCCGCTTTCTCTTCTTGTGGCTTCAATCTCTCTTGATTTGCCACAAACTCTTCTTCCATCAACAAATAATCCTTGATTCGCTCCAGTTTTAGCAGTCTCAGTTTACACTTTGTAAGAGGCGTCACCGTAGGCAGCCGTGCAGCCGCCTCCGAGCCTTTCTGCTTCCGCTGCTTACGGCCCACACGCGCTGGTGGAGCCGCCGGCTCGAATTTCTTGTCTTTCTTGTCGCTTCCATTTTGTTTTCTGTCTCCTGGGAGTTGCCGATTCAGACCGCCCGATGGTCCTTGACCCATGTTTCGATCTGGTTGATTTCGCAAGACAGTTTTTAATAAGAGTTTGGATTTTAGAGCAAGTAAAGTTCCCACCGTGCCGGGAAGAGAAACATGGTTTGAGTTTTATGCAAATCTATTGTATTTGGGTTATTTAGGATTAAAATAATTGTTTTTGCTAATATTTGTCTGTATTATATTTTATATCTTCATTTCCGTTCGCAATTCATATGAATTTCTATAATTATTTGTAAAATCATAGCTGTAGTTTTTGTTTTTATTTTTCAGTACATTTATTGATTCTTGAGTCTAAAAATTATAATTAGAGTACCTATGAAATTTATTAACTTTGATTTGTTGATTTCAATTCCTAAAAATCCAAAAGAAAGCAAATTGCAAAGTAAAAGGTGTAATAAGCTTGTTATAATGAAAAACCTTGATTTTTTTTGTTTGATACACGAGAGGTGTGAAGATATATTTTGTGCTACTAACCGAATTTTATAAATTCAAAAAATATCTGAAAACAATGAATCAGGGACACAAAACGCTAACGTAGTTTTCCAATTGCAAGCCATAAACCAACAACTCGAGCTATTGTCTAGAATGTACAAGGATTTGAAATATAAGGTAAATTTGATAAAGCAACATAATAGTGGGGCTGATCACTGAGGAAATACAGTCTGTATGGCCTTACAAAATGACAGATTTGATTTTGAAGAGTTTGTCAATGAAAATGCAGATGTAGATAAAAATGACTATGATTTTGCATCTGTTGACCAAGGAATCGGGTCTAGAGGGCTATGAGGAATGTGAATTTTCATTACACGGGCAATTATGAAGATATGGATGGGGACTTAGACACCATCAAATTGAAAATTTCTAACTTTCAAGGTAAAAACAATCCTGAAGCTTATTTGGAGTAGGAAACAAAGGTAAATTAGATTTTTTATTTTATTTTCATAGCTATTTTAAACAAAAAAAAGAGATGATATTGGTGATAATTAAGTATTGATTTGGTGGAATCAGATTGTAATCAGGAGGAGAAGGAATAGGGAGTGACATGTTCAAGCTTAAGGGGAGATGAAAGTCTTAATGAGGAGATGATTTATGTCAAACTACTATTACAGATGCTTATACTTGAAAGTCTAAGGTTTGAATCAAGGTTATGAGACAGTAGATTAATATCACAAAGACATGGAGATAACAATGATTCAAGATAAATATTGTTGAGAATTGAGAAACCATCACGACTAGATTTTTAATGGGTGAATCGGGACATTGCCAATATGGTTAAGCTAGAGCACTATGTGGACCTAGATGACATGGTTTACGTGGCTACAAAAGTGGAGAGAACCTACAAAGAGACATGTTTGGTTAGTGTTTAATTCAAGTTCTTCATCATCTTGGAAGTTAAATATAAAGAGAGAGGATATTGTATGGTCGAGATCCTTTGTTCTTTCTAGAACTAGACCACCACAGGCTAAATTTGATGTCCCTATTAGTGTAGAAGGTAAAAATGAAATTCAACCTAAACGCACTTATGATATTAAATATTTCAAGTTTCAAGACATTGACATTATGTTTCAAAGTGTCCAAACAAGATAATCATGATGATTAGAGATAATGGTGATATGGAATCTAAAAGTGACAAGTCTGATTGTGAAAGCATGTCACCATTGGAAGATGGTGATGGGGATGAGTTAGCATTACCAATTGAGGAGTCCTTAATTATAAGGCACACATTTCAGGTTCAAGTCAAGGAAGATGAAACTAATCAATAAATAGAGAACATCTTCCATACACGTTGTTATGTACAAAGCAAGGTGTGTGGTTTAATTATAGATGGTGAAAGAAGTGTTAATGTTTATAGTATCACCCTTGTTAGTAAATTGAATTTATGTATTATTAAGTATGTTAAACCATATAAATTGCAATAGCTAAATGATAATGGTGAAATGAAAGTGACTAAACATGTTGTGGTTCCATTTTTAATTGGGAAATATATCGATGAAGTTCTATGCGACGTGGTACCGGTACAAGTTATTAGGGAGACCATGGTAATATAATAGGAGGACAATTCATGATGGGGTTAAAAATAGGCATACCATTGTAAAACATGGTAAAATCATAACTCGTGTACCTCTTACACCCAAACAGGTGTATGATGATTAAATAAAGCTAAAAAATGAGCATGAGGTGATGGGGAGAGAAAATCAAAGTGAGGAACAAGGAGCGAGAAGACCATCAGATTTGACTAGAACCCAAACCAATACAACCTATTCAACCACTCATCCAAACACTATTTAGCCAAAACTCTAAACAAATCAGACTATTTGATTACAACTCAAAAATAACCAAATCTAGCCGAGAGTAGAGGTAAGACAAGATTGAAAAAAGTTAGAAATGGTGATGAGAATTGTGTGGAAAAAATAAAAAAAAAAACAACTCAATTTTTAAGTTAGAGAGGGCGAGGTCAGATCTGCATTTTTCACTAACAAGCCAATGATTTTACTTATGAACAAAAAAACTTACTTTAATATTAATGATCTTGATTATATTATGCCTAGTGTTATTATTTCTTTATTACAGGAGTTTGATGATGTGTTTTCCGACGATACCTCGAGCGGATTACCATCATTGAAGGGATAGAGCATCAAATTGATTTTGTACCTAGAGCTTTAATTCCTAATTGACTAGCCTATAGAAGCAATTCCGAGGAGACAAAAGAGCTCCAAAAGCAAGTTGATGAGCTGATGGAAAAGGGCTTCATTCATGAGAGTATGAGCTCATATGTTGTACCCATACTACTTGTGCATAAGAAGGATGGAATATGGAGGATGTGTGTTGATTACCGATCCATCAATAACATAATGGTAAAGTATAGACACCCCATTCCTAGGTTTGATGACATGCTAGATGAGTTACATAGATCTTGTATTTTTTTTTAAATTAACTTGAAAAATGGGCACCATCAGATTAGGATGAAAGGAAGTGATAAGAGGAAAACAACATTTAAGACAAAACATGGTTTGTATGGATTGGCTAGTATGGATTGGCTTACACCCAAATCGGTAAGTGAGATAAGGAGTTTTTATGGGTTAGCTAGTTTTTAGAGGTGTTTGGTGAAAGATTTTATTACAATAGTTGCACCCTTGAATGGAGTTGTTAAAAAATCAGTTCGGTTTAAAGGGGAGAAGGAACAAGAATTAGCTTTTGTTTTTTTTGAAAGAGAAATTATGTTTTGCACCTGTTTTAGCTTTATTTGACTTTATGAAAGCATTTAAAATAGAATATGATGTATCTGGAATCAGAATAGATGTTGTTTTGATGTAGAATCAAAGATCTATTGTGTATTTCAGTGAGAAGTTAAGTGGAGCAACCTGAAGTATCCCACTTACGACAAAGAACTTTATGCATTGGTAAGAGCACTTGAGACATGACACACATTACTTTAGCCAAAAGAGTTTCTAATCCACGAGTCCTTGTAATCCATGTTCAAAAAGTCTTTGAAAAAATAATCATCCATTAAATAGGAGACAAGGAAAATTGGTTGAGTTCATTGAAACTTTTCCCTACATAATCTAGTATAAAGCAAGGAAAAGAGAACATCGTAGTCGATGCACTTTCGTGTTGGTATGTTCTTTTACACACCATGAATACTATATTGCTAGGCTTTGAATATAAGAAGGAATTGTATGATAATGATCATGACTTTATCAAGATTTATAATGCATGTGACCAATAAACTTTTGGTAAGTTTTATTTGATGGATGGTTAATTGTTCAAAGAGAATAGATTATGTGCTCCTACTAGTTGTTTAAATGAACTCCTTGTTCATAAAGCACATAAGAATGGTTTAATGAGTTACTTTGGGGTTGCAAAAACCTTGGATGTATTGCATGAGCATTTCTATTGGCCAAAGATAAAAGAGATGTATAATGAATTTGTGAGTAGTGCATTGCTTGTAAAAATGCATAATCTAGGGTACAATTGCATGAAATATATACACCATCACTCGATCCTACTAAGCATTAGGTAGATAACTCTATGGACTTTATTTTAGGTTTACCTGGGTCAAATAAAGGTAGCACTCTATTTTTGATGTTGTTGATAAGCTTTTTAAAATAGCACATTTCATTGCATGTCATAAAACATATAATGCATCTCATATCGCAAACTTGTTCTTAAGGAAGATTGTATGTTTGCATGAAATTCCTAAGAGTATAGTGTTAAATCGTGATGTTAAGCTCCTTAGCTACTTTTGGAAGATCTAATGGGAAAGTTAGGAACTAAACTCGTATTTTTGACAATATATCATCCTCAAATGGATGGACAAACTAAAGTAGTGAATAGAACATTATCCTAACTTTTACGTGTTGTAATTCAAAAAAAATTGAAAAGTTAGGAAGAATGTTTGCCTTTTATTGAGTTAGCTTAATAGTAGTTTTTCTCATTTTGAAATTGTTTATGGTTTTAACCAACATTAGCCTAAGGACTTAATTCTTTTACTATTTAAAGAAATGGTAAGTTTAGATGGTGAAAAAAAGGCCAAGATGGTGAGACAACTCCATAAAGGAGTTAAACTGCAAATAGAAAAAAAAAAACAGACTTTACATTTCTAAAGCAAATAAGAGACATAAACTGATTGTTTTCCAACCCAATGATTGGGTTTGGGTGCACATGCATAAGGAACGATTTTCTAAACAAAGAAAATCAAAATTATAGGTTACATGTGATGGTTCATTTTAGGTTTTAGAGAGAATCAATGACAACACATATAAAATCAACCTTCTAGGTGAATATGGTGTTAGTGTTACATTTAGTGTTGCTCATCTTATGTTATTTGATACAGTTTTGATTTAAAGTTGAATCATTTCAAGGAGATAAGGGATGATATGGACTAGCCCAAAAACACCACCTAAATTATCTAATAACTTGATTTAAGGCAAAGTCATTGAAAGGTGTATTGAATGCATTAGTTTTAAAGGTTTCAACCAAGTTAGAATTGGAAGGTCCATTGGAGTATCAAAAAGAGATCCTAGCACATCTTATCCATGTGTAAGAGGGGTTTCAATGAAATGAGGATAACAAAAGAATCCTAATACAACTTGGAAAGAACATGAGTGACTACCTTTTTCTTTTGTTCCTAGGAATAAAATATATAAATTTCAAATCGATATAAATTTATATGCTTAATAGGTTATAATGAAATTACCAACATGAAATCATGAAATTATCATCATCATAAATAAAATAAGAAGATTCAGATATCTGAATCATCAAATTCACTTTATTAGAATTAATTCATTATAAAATCTAATTTGAATTAACACAATAACAAAATATAAAATATGGAAACACCTACAATAACTAAATAATAGCAATAAGTCATTGATTTTCTACCTATAAAAGAAGAAAACATCATTGAAAATTCATTGTTACGTTACCATCATTATCATGATTATAAAGTTAAAATTATTATCATTATTATTGCCTAGACAATTAAAATCATTAAATTGCCTTGAAGAATAAAAAAAAGATAAACATTTTTACAAAAAAACATTAAAAAATATAAACATTTTTACAACAAAACAATAAAAATAATCACTCAAATTATTATTTTTATTGCGCAAATAATGAAACAATAAAATCATATAATCCGAAAAAAGATAAAAGTAACAGAAAACACATAAAAAATAAAGGGAAAAGGGAGCAATATATTAATTTTAAAATGATCACCAATATAAATTAAAATTTCAGGATTGAATCGAATAAAAATAAAACCCTAATATAAAATAAAATAGGAAAAATTAAAAGCATAGACATATAAATATGTAGAAAAAAATACTGTCGAATAAAGACAAAAAAACCAAAGGAATTAATATAAAAATTCAAAGAATAAAGACCGAAATGAAAAATAAAATATATAATTTATTCCAATTGAAGGACAAAATTGAAACAAATAAAAACCATGGGACCTAAACAAATAAAAATATTTTTAAAAAACATTTGCAGTGTAATTTTGTTAAAAAAAATTAAAAGAATAAGGACCAAAATGAAAAGTAGTATATATAACCAATTAAATTGGAGAACCAAATTAAAACAAACTATATAATTAGTTCAAATTGAAGGATAAAATTGAAACAAATAAAACCTTCAGACCGAAACAAATAAAGACATTTTAAACAAAAAAATATTGTGTAATGTTCTTAAAATATTAAAAAAATAAGGACCGAAATGAAAGGTAAAATATATGACAAATTTCAACTGAAGGGCCCAATTCGAATAAATTAAAACCTGCATACAAAAATAATAAAAGGAGCCAAAAGCAAACCAAAAATCAAAAGAATAAGGATTTAATTGAAAATCAACATATATAATTAATTTCAATTGAAAAGCACAATTGTAACAAATCAAAATTTTCATTGAAAAAATTAGCAATAAAAGTGAAATCAAAAGCCTAAGGATTACAATAAACTAGTCACAAACCGTAAGGAACGAAGTGTATTTTTTGGCGGTAGGAGAGAGAGAAAACTTAAAACCACTACCAGCGATTCCATGGCTACCTTAACCCGACACACACTACATTGGAAGGAAGAGGACATGTAGGCACACCAAGTGACATGACACGACAATCTGTTTTCATCGTTGGAATCAGTAGCACGCGCTGCCTGAATGGCTTGTGTGTGTGAAACACTGTGGGCGTGTTTGTAATACGTGCGTGTAGTGTTTCCGAAAAGCAATAATAATAATAAGATGATACATTATCTATACACCCCTGAACCTAACGATAACCACAAAAAAATCTAGGGGGGGGAATACCTCAATCCCCTAGCTACTGTGCTTTTTTTTTAAAAAAAAATTTTGGGTTATTTTAGTAGTTTTACTGTGCAAGAATTTGGGAAAAATTGAAAACATCCTTGATTATTTTGTGTCCTTTTCTCAACACCCAGGGGTAAAATAATATGTTTACTGTGCAAGCATATTGGAAATACGATCCATGTTTCATGAAAATATCGAAAATGACCCTGGTCCCGAGGTTAAATTTTTTCAACCTTGGAGACAAAATAATAATTTTACTGTCGTAATCCACAATGAACTGTGTCTAGTTGAGTAGTGAAAAATTGCACTGTAAAAAACCCATGCCTATTACATTATAAGTAATGTTTAATCAAGCTAAAAATGTTATACATATGATAAAATCATGTTTAAAATCTATTTAAAAAGAAAAGAAAAACTTGAATCAAATTCACACAAATAACTTATTATTAGTATTGTTATTTTAATATGGAAAATGTTACTAAGTAATTACTTATATCAACTACCTCCCCTGCGCATCCAGGAACACAATTGTTGCCAAAACAATTAAACAATTATATTATCCATATAAATAAATAATGAAAACCATCATAAATGAGAGTTGTATTGGTATAAATAAATCAAATTAATCTCAAACTTGGCCCCGTTTGTTTGCTGGAAAGTGGTTTTCTTTTGGAAAGTGAATTCCTAAAAAGTGAATTCCGATGTTTGGCAGTGTTATAGAAAATAAACTAGAAAACATTTTCCAGTGTTTGTTTGTGTTATGGAAAATGAACTGGAAAATAATTTATTAATAAATTAATTTTTTTTTCAAGTTTATTAAAATAATGAGGAACAAATCTTACAAATTAAAAAGTTGAATGAGAATGAAATTGAAAAAAAATATAATTTCATAAATTATCTCAAATAAAATAAATAATAATCAAAATAATAGAGATCAAATCTAAAAATTTAAAAAAAAAATGAAAGGTGAATAAATTAAAATAATAATAATTAACATTTCATAATTTATTTCAAATAAAATAAGTAACAATAAAAAAAATGAGGACCAAATTTGATAGATAAAAAATTTCAATAAAAAAATGATAAGAAAAAAGCAAATAGCAATTATAAAAATAAGGACCAAAATTAATATAAAAATTAAATTTTAAGAGATGGAATTGAAAAATAAATATTCAAAACAAATTATATATAGCAATTAAAAGTTTGAGGATCAAATTTGATATAATAAGCAAATAATGACATTTCTAAATTTTTCACAACTTCCGGAAAGTGATTTCCGCCCAAATTTTCCGGAAAACACTTTCCTGAAAACCGAGCCAAATTTTTCTTTGACTGGAAAGTGTTTTCCATTGATCAACTTTCCAGAAGACAAACAAACACAAAAAAGTTTGGAAAATGGTTTCTCAGAAAATGAATTCCGGGAAACAAACACATCTTTATATTAAGGGCTTGTTTGTTTCATGGAAACTGAATTCCAGGAATTCAGTTTCCACACTTTCCGGTGTTTGACAACATTTTAAAAAAATAGTCAAAGGAAAGTGATTTCCATCACTTTCCCGGTCAACTTAAAACTAAACTTTCACACGCGGAAAGTGTATTCCGCTTGATAACAAAAGGAAAACACTTTCCGCGTGACCATTTTTGCCTCATCTCTCTGGTCTCTTTCCCGTTTGCCTCATCTCTCTGGTCTCTTTCCCATCTGCTTCCCTCATCTTTCCCTCTCTCTACTTGCCTCACCTTTTCCGTTTGCCTCACCTTTTCTATAGCAAAACCAGACCCTCTCGCCTCCTCTCTTCTCCTCACACCTCCTACTCAGTCCCTCATCTCTGCGTAAAAAAAACCTAAGCACCCTCTCGTCTCTCGCGTCCTCTCGGTCCCTCATCTCTACTCTCCAAACCCTCTCAGTAACCCAACACCCTCTTCCCCACATTTTTCTTCAAACCCAGCACAGCACCCTCTCGTCTCTCGCCTCCTCTCGCCTCCCTCTCAGTCCCTGACCCTCTGCTTACAAAACCCTCTCGCCTCCCACAGTCCCTCAGTCCCTCTGCTGCTCTGCATCTCGCCTCCCTCTGCAACTCACAGCAAGAGAAACCAGGTACTCCCTCTGCATCTTAATCTTTTTGCAGTAGAGAATAGTTTAAGGTTATTGGTTTTGTGGGTTTTTTTTATGAAGTTTGTGAGTTTTTGATGATAAGAGAAACGGGGTTTGTGGGATTTGAGTTTATAAAACCTAATTTTTGGAGCTCCTTCCTCGACAACAACCTTAGGTTTTGCAGCTCCGTAGATTAGGTAAAAGGAAACCCTTGGATTTAGAATTTGTCTAATTCGATCGAAACCTGAACTTCTTTATCTTAGGAATTTTTATAATGAAGCGCTTTCTTAGACTGTTTAGGGTTCAAGATTTCAAGTTCTTTATCTTGAAAAGAAAGAAGGAATGAACGATTAGTGATTATTTGTATATATGTGCAATTCGAGCTTCATTTCTGTGCCAAGTAAGGTTTTGACCGTATCTCTTGTGAATTTTAATTGTGGTCAGAGATGGATCAGATAATGGTTTTAGCGTGATATTTTCCAGTCATGTATTTTCTATTGTGAATTTCATTGATTGTAGTAACAACTCTGTTTTATCTTGCCTAGCCTTTTAGTTTCTTGCTATCCTGATGTTTCAATGGATTTGGTGATGCTTGAATTTGGAACTATATGACTCTGTTGGAGCTCGGATTCCTATTTTAGATCTCGTGGTGATACTGATTTGTAATTGAAAGAAAGATTTGCTTCGTATGACTATCAGAAATCTAAACATTTCAAATTTCAATTAATAGCACGCATGGGGCTATGATTATTAATCTACCAGACATTGCATTGTCTGACGAATTCCAGACACAACCTTTTTATGGTTTAAGCCAACAGCTTACAGTTTCTTGTTCACTTGAGTTGATTGAATGTAAATTAGTGATGTAGGTGGTTCTAATAAGTTGGCTGTGGCTTATGGGATAGTGATAGGCCCAAAAATAGGTATGGATCATGTAATTAGCTTGATGAAAATGCTCATATTTTTTTTTATTTAGTAGTGAAATTTTGTCAAGAGGTAGCTCACTCTAACCCGCTGATGTCCAGAATATTTTTAAATTAGGCTTGAATCAAGATTTGTTTTTTTCCTTGATATTTTAGTTTGCTTAGATCAGATTTTAGGTTTCTTTAAGGAATTGTAAATTTTCTCATAGTTGAGACTTGACTTGTAGAAAATCCCAACTCCTAGTTGTGTGGGAACTAATAATTCTGTTTCGAACAACACCAGCAACTCCAGGGAAATCTGTATTGGTGCATCAACAAAGAAAAATAATAATTTTAGGGACCTGTTAAAAGTAAAAAAATTAGTCTATGAAAACTGATTTCAAATTTCACCAACATTGTAACACCTGCTATGAGCTTCACGTGGGACTTGGTTAACACAGCAGCGAATCCTGAAAATCCATGCTTGTAGCTATACATAATTGATTCCTTTGCAGCGTCTTTGCTGTCAAAACCATACCACAAGATGCTAATTTCTCTTTACTGCTTAATCAAACCTCACAAATAAATGCTTCCAAAGCTAAAAACAGTGAA
This sequence comes from Salix dunnii, assembly GCA_015731905.1. Taxonomy (NCBI): domain Eukaryota; kingdom Viridiplantae; phylum Streptophyta; class Magnoliopsida; order Malpighiales; family Salicaceae; genus Salix; species Salix dunnii. The sequence continues at coordinate 12,893,191 of CM027672.1, forward strand.
AAAACATTTCATGCATCTGAAATTGCATAAAGCAAAATCAAAGAAGCCTAAGGGATACAAAATCATTCGATATCCTTATAAACAAATATACCAAGAAAGATACAAACTGAACGTGTTTCAGCATACGGTTTTGGGTGGGATTATGGGATATGGAAGCTATAGAGTCGATATTAAGCACTTGGATCCACATCAGGTTGCCAGACCAGGTCAGAATACACGACGAGAATGGTTGCTATTGAAGTGTAAGGGTCATGAGCCATGACTCATGATGACATGGGATTTGGATCCATGTGGGTTCCAAGAGGTTGTAATGGTTTTGAAATGGTGTGATGATGTGATCTCTAGGCTTGATAATAAAAATCATATTGTTATATTTATGTTTGGCTGATGAGCACTTGCTATTTTTTACAAGATTTGCTGTGTATTTGGTAATTCAATTGGAAAAGCTGTTCTAAAGGACCCCTATCCCTTAATAAAATGAGAACAGGCTAGGGTTATGAATTTACAATCTATGATCGACAATAAGGTTTATATATATATATAGATTCAAGAAAACCCCTTCTTGCAGTACCAAGACAACAAGGTTAAGTTCATGTCGAATAATAGATTTATATGCATTCTCACAATATCTAGACAAAGACTATTATTATTTTTACATGTATAGATACCTAGATGACATTCCAGGCAACATCATTGCATCAAATAATGTAATTTTAATGAAATATGCAGATTCTCACAGATTCAAGTCGGTTTTTAGGAAATAATAAGGCCCCAATTAATCCTCCCCTACTTTTTTCAACATGACAAATTAGCAGAGGCTAATATGACAGGGCATGTGGACTTGAATCTGTGAAGGCCAAGTCAAGTTTACACTGGCTTGTTTCCAATGGAAAGATATGTAATGTTAAAAGCCGTCATTTAAAAGCATGATTATTGATCATTGTGAACTTATGAATTGTATGTTGTCAGCTTCTCTGAACATAATTCATTGTATTGATTGTGTAAATATTTGATATGCTTTTCTTAATATTGATTTCGCTATATTTTTAGGTATTGTTATCAGAAAACTACACTTTCATGTTATGGAAAGTAAAATAATTAATGCAGTATGCATGGGAGCAGCTGTTGTTGTGATAGCGGCAGGGAAATCTATAATTGAAGAAGAAATAAATAGAATTTATATACCAAGAGAACCACGTATAAATGCAATTGCTCAACGAGAATTCTATATTGACAGCATTTTGAATCGAGGTGATCGACATTGCGTTGAACAAATTCGTATGAAACCTATTGTATTATATAGATTGTGTGATCTTCTCACAAGTCGTAACCTATTACGATCAACTCAAAATGTGTCTATTAGGGAGCAAGTAATTGTGTTCTTACAAATTGTAGGTCATAACCAAAGATTTAGGGTTGTTAGTGGTAGATATTATAGGTCTGTTGAAACTATCCATCGTTACTTTAGAATTGTCTTAAAAGCAATTCTAAAGTTGTACAAACACCTTATTAAAGATCCAGAGGATACAGTTCCAGCAGAGATAACGAATAATAGAAGATTTTATCCTTATTTTAAGGTATGAACACAATACCAATATTTTAATGAATTAATTAATTACATTAAGAAGAAAAGGTTATAATTTATGTTGTCGTGTTTATATAGGATTGTGTGGGAGCAATTGATGGTACCCATGTTCCTGCAAATATTCCTGTTGAGATTCAAGGAAAGTTTCGAGGACGAAAAGAAGGAACAACACAAAATGTTTTAGCAGCTATAACTTTTGATTTGAAGTTTATATATGTTTTAGCTGGCTGGGAAGGAAGTGCCCATGATTCACGGGTTTTAGCTGATGCATTATCAAGATCTAGTGGTTTTAAAATTCCAGAAGGTATATAATAAAGTATGTATTATATGCATAAACATATAAAATGTCTTACTACATAAAGATAGTAATAGTTTTTTTTTTTTTAATTTGTAGGGAAATATTATCTTGGTGATGCTGGTTATGGTATTCGAAAAGGAATCATTTCTCCTTTTCGTGGAGTTCGATATCACTTGAATGAGTTTACAGACCGTGCACCAGAAAATGAAAAGGAGCTATTTAATCTCCGACACTCTTCATTGAGAACCGTGATTGAGAGAGGGTTTGGTATTTTGAAGAGTCGTTTTAGATCAATAGATGGAAAATCTTTTTGGTCTTATGAAACACAAGTAGATGTTGTGCTTGCATGTTGTATTATTCATAATCACATAATGGGGGTTGATCCTTATGACTTTCTTATGGAAGAAATATGTCCGGATAGTGAACCAATTAGACGAACAATCTACTTCAGTCAACGGGAGGAAAGGGAAGAGAATAGGGAGTGGATATCAAAAAGAGAAATGATTGCCTCAACCATGTGGAATGATTATATCACTCAAAGAAACTTGTAATTGAGTGTTAATTATATGTGTTTGTTTTTCTTATGTCTTGCTTCAGTGTTTATATGAAATGTATTAAATCGAAATATTTTATGATTTTGTATAAATTTATAATTTTTTTTTGTAGAAATGAGTTTAACACAGGATGAAAAATGCAAAGGCAAGGGCAAGCATTTCAAATGGACTAAGCCCATGTCTAACATGCTGCTTGAGTTATTAGCTAAGGAGGCACTTAAAGGAAACAAACCTTCTTCCACCTTTAAAGCAGAATCTTTTGTTAAGGTGGCTACACAAATCAGTGAAACGTTCAATGTGCAATGCGAGACTAAACATGTGGAAAATCATCTCAAGACTGTGAAAAAAGAATGGGGAACAATAACCAATCTTAAAAACAAAAGTGGCTTTGGCTGGGATGATTGTTTGAAGATGATTAAAGTTTCGAAAGATGTATATGATGAAGAAGTGAAGGTATGATAAATATTATACTCTTTGTAATTTTTATATTTACTTTTGTTTCTACAATGTTATACAATGAACTGAAAAAACTGCATATTTTATACGTTATGAACAGGCACATCCTAATCATGACAAGTATCTGAACAAAAAACTTGATTTGTATGAGGTAATGACAATTGTTGTTGGAAAAGACATGGCAACCGGAAATTATGCCAAATCATATGCTGATGTCAACTTGGAAGAGAACACTGAAGTTCAATCAATTTCCATTGAAAATGAAGGTGAATATGAAGAAACTTCAAAGGAAAAAGGGACATCTTCTTCTAGTACACAAAAGAGGCGACATAGAAAGAGAAGCCGCATGGATGAAAATGATGGTGTTGAGAAGTTGTCTAAACAGATTGGAGATGTAGCATTCGCAATTCAAAGTCTCAGTAAAAATCAACTTGATGTTAGCGCGTTGTATGCGGCAGTGATGAAAGTTGAAGGCTTTGATGAGATCACTCTTGTGGATGCATTTGATTATTTGGTCCAAAATGAAATGTTGGGAAAAGCATTTATGGTAAAAAATGCTAATTTGAGGAAAATTTGGGTTCAAAACTTTGTCACCCAACACCACAACAGGCCTGCTTGCTAAGATAGTTTGAAAATGTTCAAAGTTTGGTTTTAGACTATGTTTTTTATTTGACAAGTATGTTTACTTGTTTAATTCGAAGAATTCTATATTTATGTTTGTAATTTGAACTAATATGTATGTCAATGACATCGAAACTTAATATTCATGCATGACTATTTATTTCTTGATGTTAGGTATAAATATTTATTTCTTGATGTTTATTTTATAGATATTAGAGGGATAATTGCCTTTACTCAATTTTTTTTATCTTAAATACGCATCAAAATATTGTTGTATCTATTTATCTTTTAAAAAATACTTCATACCAAAAACAAAAACCCAAACATATAACTCTTAACATAAACTAATTTGGCTTTCTTAATATGAAAAAACAAATTATTTAAAGCTTTTAAAATTAAATAATTTTTACTTACAAAATATTTAACAAACTTATTTCTCTATAATATGATATGACATATATTGTAATATTTTATAAAATAAGCTATGTATGAATATAGGATATAATAAAAAATATTCATCATTATACTTATTTGATTTCATTTTTTTATTTAAAGTGATTAAATATTTTATATTAAAATATTTAATCTACATAGGATAAACTTGAAAAAAAAATTATTAATAAATTATTTTCCAGTTCATTTTCCATAACACAAACAAACACTGGAAAGTGTTTTCCAGTTCATTTTCCATAACACTGCCAAACATCGGAATTCACTTTCCAGGAATTCACTTTCCCCGGAATTCACTTTCCAAAAGGAAATCATTTTCCAGCAAACAAACGGGGCCTTAATAAAAGTAGTTTACCTTTAAAATTAAAATTTAAATGGAAGAAAGCTTAAATGCATCAAACAGAAACACGTGTATTTTGCTGTTCAATTATTAAAGAAAAAGAAAACCAGGCCGGCGCCAAAAAAACTCCAACAAACGCACACTGAATCGAAGAAGAAGATCTAAGAAAGCCAAAAATGAGCGGGACTCGATTATGCGCATTGCTCGGAGAATTAGGTTACGAAGGGGCAGAAACACTAGACCCTGACAGTTTCGAATGGCCTTTCCAATACGACGACGCACGCCCTATCCTCGACTGGATCTGCTCCAGTCTCCGCTCTTCCAACGTTCTCTCCCTCTCCGACCTCTCCCGGTTACTACCTCTCATTCCCTCTCTATTTTCTATTTCTTCACATCAGATCTAATTTTACTTCTCAATCGATTCTTCAGGTACGAACAGTTTCTTCAAGAGGAGAAGCTTTTGGAGGTACAATTCCCTTCCCACTTTTTTTTTTTTTTTTTTAAAAGCTGTTTTGTGTAATTAGAGTGGAATTTTGGCTAGGGTGAGGACTTGGAGTTTGCTTATGATAGCATTTCAGCATTTTCTTCAAGGAGAGACAATCAAGAGGAAGTTTTTGGTGCTGAAGAACCTTTAAAAGATATAAGGCAATATCTCGCTTTCTAATCATCTTTGTTCTTCCTTGTAAACCTTTAAATTCTACGCCCTGTCATTTATTAATTAATGGTTTTTATTTTATTTTGTCTTAGGGATGCTACTTTGGCATACAAAGATGAAGCTTTGGAGTTGCAAAAAGAGCTCAGGCATTTGCAGGCTAAGTTTGATTTGCTTTCTGGCCAGGCTTCTGCTTTGATCCAAGGTAGGCGGGCTCGAGTTGCTGCAACATCTACGGTGAATGGATGCCTTGCTGCAGTTGATGATACGCTTTCAGCACGAAACTTAAGGGTATATATAGTATTTATTTTAAAATTGTACTTAACTTCATCAACAGCAATGATAATGGAGCACACTCTTTATCTCTTGTTTAAAGTGGGTTGCTTTCAGAGGCAAAACTGCATGTAGTAATTTGTTGCTTATTATGTCTTCTGAAATCTTTCTTTGTAATGTAGATGAATGAGATTCTTGGAAGGATTGCATCCACAGCACAAGAGTTGGCTCGTTATCATTCTGGCGATGGTAGTGTTTCCCTTTCCATTTTTATCTTGCTGTTTTGGCCATTTGATTTTTTTTTTTTTTTGAATTACGATCAGTTTTTGGGAAGCATTTATCGTGAAAGATTAGATCTTTAATTTTAGATCTTTTACTTTCAAACATATGGTGTTTGACTCTATATGTAAAGAGGACAACAAAGTCAATATGAAGCCATGTTTTCAATTGAATACAAGCATTGATGCATGATGCATGATGCAGCTCTTTGACCCCCAGCGTATGGCATACTTTCTCAAGCTTCATCATAGAATATAAGGCTTGTTTGGACGGTATGGGGGTGGGGGTAAGAAGAAAATTAATGGTAAGTTGAAAAACAAAAATGGAAGCTCTGTTCTTATCCAGACTCTGGACAACCAATTGCTGCATTGACTTCAACTCCTAAGATCAGTCACAAACTAACAAAATTTTATTTTTATTTTTGTTTTTTCTTTTGATGACTTCTATCACTATTTTTCTTGCAGAGGGTGACATTTACTTAGCTTACTCTGATTTTCATCAGTACTGGCTTCAAGATTCATCTTGTATAAAGGAAATAAATCAGTGGTTCTCTAGGCAACTGGACACGGTATGTGGATGCCAGACTGTTTCTCTCTTATAGTATTGAATTTGAAGCCATTTTGCATGTCTAATATGAGGACCTAGAGTTGCAGAAATTTGTTTAATGACATCCATTGCCAGTGGAGTGCTGTAGTTGATATTTCTATTGACTTTTTATCTGTTTTCTGTGATTTTAAGTAGACATTAGTTTTTACCATGGTGATATTTGTTCTTGAATATAGCTGCAACATCACTTTTTTGAGAAATAAGAGACATTACTCTCCTTTTTTGCATCTTTTCCATTTCACCCTTGCTTTTTCTTGAAAGTATCTGTCTATTCAAAGTCATGCTCCACTGTAACTCAATAACTACTGGGATCTAAATTTTATATCCCAACTCTATGCTCTAGACAAGTTGTATCTACCTAATAATTCTGATTGAAAGTACAAGTTTCAAGTTTTTTGTTATGAACAATTTCTCAACGGTAGGAAGGATACATATTAGATCACTCTTAGTTTCAAGAAATGGTCTTTTTTCTAGTTTTCATGATCATAATGTGCTATAAGAATCAGGGACCTTTTCGACTAGTTGCTGAGGAGGGCAAATCAAAATGTTCGTGGGTGAGTCTTGACGATGTCTCAAATATTTTAGTACGAGGTATCCTTCACTCTTGCTTCTGCAACTTACTTTCATGATGCATCCTTTTCTTCCCTTGTTGCCTTTACCTTCCTTGTATAGTACCTCTGCAACTAATACGTTGTAGAAATACTGTTTCCATGGTGAGATACATGCAATCATTGTGTTAGGATTTAATGCATGAACACTGAGACTCACATGTCACTAACATTTTCTTGATTTGGACTTCCATGGGCATTTGCATATCAGTGTTGTCAAAAGGCGCTCAAGTGCTAGCTTAAGCACCAAAGGTGAGGCAAGGCCACAACGCCTTTATTAGCCTTAGGTGATTATATTCAGTGAAGCATTGCCTAGGCTAGTGCCTCAAGCATTTTACGGGCTGGTGTCTTTTGCCTTTGACAACACTGTTACAACTTTAAATTATTTTATTTTGTTTTAAGGGTGAAAAATATAACTTTATATGAATGTGTTATGGTATTTTCTTTTGATTTTCTAATGATCTAATCTTAATTGGGAAGATATATATATATATATATATATATATATTATACACATTTTTTAATTTATAGCATATCACCTTGGTTCAGTTAGGCGAGCGTCTAGCACCACAAGCATTTTAAAGGCTTGGCACCTTTCGCCTTTGACAACACTTTTGCGTATACCATGTATCATCATGTTAAAATACTTTCACTTCTTTTTGGGTGAAGCAGATGTAGAGCAATCCCATCACCAGCGTGTTTCAGAATTGCAACGGCTTCGTTCTATGTATGTTGTTTATTGTACCTTTCCTCTACTTGCTTATTTTTCCCATATGGTTCTGTTCGTATTCTATACTCTTTTTGTCTTGCTCCATGGGTTGTTATACCAATTAAAAGCCTTCTACAGGTGGTGGTTATTTTAATTCAATGCAGTATAGTTTTAAGACTTTTGGTCAAGATAACATAAGTTTTAAATGTTGTGACGTGTTCTCGAGATGAAACTAATGGTCCCTGTAATAGTTATAGTGACTGAATGTAATCAAGAATCCATGCCTGTTACTTCAATGACACCTGTAGGAGAGTTTATATCTGGGATTGGTGGTTAAGCAATTTATCATGTATTCATGTGGCTGTTCTATGACTTTGATTTTTAGATATATCCATGCCCTCCTCCCTGTTCCTCCTTGGGGGGTATCTTGTTTTCCATGGTGGTGATATTTTTTGACACTCTTTGATTGAAGTCTGATGCTTGATAAAAATGTTAACATAATTTGACAGATTTGGAACAAGTGAAAGGCAGTGGGTTGAAGCCCAGGTTGAGAATGCTAAGCAGCAAGCTATTCTGATGGTACTTAAATCTCAAGTAACATCAGATGAAGCACACATACATCTTGATCTTCATTCTCTAAGGTAGAAATTTCATGTTCTTTATTCTTTTTCATTCTATGGTCTTTAACCTCTATTTTTATGGCTTCCAATCCATCATAAGGTGATAGCACTCAGTGAAATTGTTCTTTCATACATACACACATAGACACATGTACATATACATATATACATTAGCTGTATTTTACAAGCACATGCACATATGCTCGTTTGTATGCTTGTAAAATACAGAGAATGGCTGGATTCTTTTGTATTCTTATCTAAATTGATTATAAATAATCCTTAATGGAGATTATGCTGTGGGTTTGAAACTTTTGCCACCAACGCCATATAGAAGGCTTTGCATTATGAAAATGCTTTTATCACTTGGCATAGTCTCTCAAATATGTTGAAAGTGGCTTTCATTTCTGTTGTAACTATATAATTACAAATACCTTGACACTAAATTTTGAGGATAACATAGTAATTATGAACTTGGTTAATTTGCATTTGAAATAGTTATGGTGACTTAATCATAAATGTCTCCCTAGAAATCTTTTTTCTTCAATAAATCCTCATTTCTTATTCTAAAAAAACCCCTCTAACCTAAAGGAAACAATTACTCTCATTGCACACAAGCCTGCAATGTGATGTCCAACATCCTATGAAAGCAGTGGTGATAATTAACAAAAAATCCATGGGTGAATTACAATAAACCCACCCTCTATCATGAATATAATAAATACCACCAAAAAGTGAAGGGTTGTACAAAAACCCATAATGTTTTAATAAAATACTACAGAAACCTACTTTTACCAAAAATCCCCTTCGGGTTTTAGCCAAACCTTCAAATTTCACCATTCCTCAAGGAGGTTATTGTAATTTACCCCAATACAAATATTTGATATCTCCATGTCTTGCTTGCACTTTGTGCTTTTTATGAAAACTTGTATTAGGTTATTGTTTTGGCTATTTCATATGACATCTTGCATTTATCATGAATAAACAGGAGAAAGCATGTTGTATTGGTGGAAGAGCTTTCAAATCTTCATCACAAAGAAGAGAAGTTATTATCTGAGGTTTGTATGGGTGTATTTCCTAATTTTATCTATATTTTTATACTTTAATTCTTTCAGATGTCATGGAGCATTTAGAGGTGTCGTAACTCTTATGCTAGTATTCAGCAGGATTTGAAAGTCCACATGTTTTCATTGTGACACCTGTTGTATTTTTCCTTATGGAGGATGGCTCATTCTCCTATCATTTTCTATTCCTTTTGCTTTAATTAAATCTTATCTTTCCTAAAACAATTCAAAGAGGAAAACCATAATTGCACTTTGGGATATGCAGGAAAAACCTTACGGTTTAGTGATGCAGTTTGTGTGCCCACTTTTAGATGATACTGATATATCTAAGGCAATATTGAAGTTGGCACTGGTGAATTATATTATTTCAATTTGTGGGAACAGTGGTTGCTTGGCCAAAAAACTGAACCTTAAATCTGGGGGAACAGTGGTTGCATGGGTGGCTGCAACAGAAAAAAAGAAAGATGGAATGATGGTCGTAAGAATGCTTAGTGGTTTCTGATGTTTTATTCATCTATATTCTCTCTCATCCATTCACTCACAGACACAGACAATTACCACAGCTGGGTTTTTCTTAGTGGTTATTATATGCATACTATTTGCCCCCTAATGATTCATAATCAACTTTTCAGACTATTCCAGATCTTTGTTGGGAGTTAGCTCAGCTTCAAGACACGTACATTTTGCAAGGTATTACGAAGTTGTAGCTTTCCTGTTCTAGAAAAAGGAAGTGCATGTTCAATTTTGTGGTTCTGATAGCGTTGGCTGTAAACTTAAATCATTTCTAATTTATGCACTTGCAGGTGACTATGATTTAAAGGTCATGCGTCAAGAATACTATATTAATCGACAGAAAATGGTATTGTTTTCAACATTATAAGTTTATTTCTTTCCATCCTTTTTATAATTGTATTCTGGACAAGTTCAAAAATCAGTTAGTTCATCTGAAAGTAGCTCTTTATTGCCATCATGTCCTATCTCCTTCCACAGCCTCCCTTTCCAATACTCTTTTTTGTGGCTTGCTTGATTTGATAATAGAACCTAAGCTATCAAATAGACAATTTACCCAATTTGATGTCCTGTTCAATTTAGGGTTTGATGACTTCTGCTGCAATATTTGTGTTTTAAAACTGATTGTGGATGTTCCAACCGCTGTTTCCTTCTCCATTACTATATTGATGCTAGATAATCCATACTTCAAATAGTTCTGAATGTGTTTATACAAAATTCATCCATCTCATCCAATTTTCATATAAACCAGTTGAATAAATTGTTGCAACACTGATGAAACAATTCTATACTATGAATACATCTGCATGTATTTTTATGAGGATTGACAATCTTAATTTCTTGCTGCAGTTCATAAATCACCTCATAAATCAACTAGCAAGGCATCAGTTCTTGAAAATAGCTTGTCACTTGGAAAAGAAGAACATGCTTGGAGCATATTCCCTACTTAAAGTCATTGAGTCGGAGCTTCAAGGGTACCTTTCATCAACTATGGGCCGAGTGGTATTCCCTACTTCCATAGCCTTTTGTTTTAGTTTCTCTTGATTTTCATGAGATTGCCACTTCTACCAAATGTGCTGGCGACCTACAAGTTTGTCATCTAGAGTGTTTTCTGTTTTTTTTGTGTCATTAACCAAATCGAATTAGGCTGAAGTGATCATATATATACTACGTTCAGATGAATTTTGTCAGTAACTTTTTATCAACATGATAGGGTCGTTGCCTGGCACTAACTCAAGCTGCATCTGATATTCAAGAACAAGGAGCAGTGGATGATCGGGATACTCTTCTGCATGGTGTTAGGGACCTTCTAAGTATCCATTCAAGTAATGACCACATGCCCTTTCCCCTCATAGTTAATTTATTGTAAAATTTATTGTCTATTGGAGGTGTAATAGTTATGGGATACAAATTTTTGCTTCTGTCATTGCTTCAGATGCTCAAGCTGGATTATCAATATATGTATCAGCTCCTGGCATTGTACAACAGATTTCTGCTCTACATGCAGATTTGATGACACTTCAGTCTGATCTTGAGAACTCCCTTCCAGAAGACAGAAATAGATGTATCATCGAGCTGTGAGTAATCAAATTTCAGCTAAGCATCCCTCTACTGCATTGAATAGTATCAGGTTTTCTTTGTTTCCTCTATCCCCACCACAACGGTATGATTTGAACTTGAGATCCTCTGTGATTGGCATGATTATTGTTGCATTACTATATGATTCCCCTATATACATGACTGATCAATGATCTAATACATGATAATGATGATGCCTAGAAGACAATTTTGGATTTAAGTGGTGTCCATGGACTTAATCGTGTTGAGGAATTTTCATCTGCTTCCACTTGATAGATCATTTTCTTCAGAGGGATCTGTTATATCTTTGAAATGGTATTTTTGTCGACCAATTTATTTCTGGTTGGGGCTCTTTTTGGGTGAGTGGTGGGGACGGGATTGTGATTGAAAATGCATGGAAAATTGCTGTAAAACCTCCATGTTACATTTTGCTTTCTTTACCCACACAAGGGTACAGTTCACGTGATTGAAGTCCTCAGTTAAATGCATGAAAAATCACTGTACAACCTCCATGCTACATTTTGCTTTCTTTACCCACATGCAGATGGGGGGGTGGGGGAGACTATGGTTCATTGAAACACTTCATGCAAGCTGAGAAACTAGAGAAATAAATCACATGCAATCAAGAAATGAGAGGAATAGTCATTCCATAGAATGGCTTTTAGTGGAAATTGTAGTTGGGAATTGTTCACATGAATGGACTTATTTTTATAATATCAGGGAGGGAGCAGGTAATCTGATACCCATACCAAACCTTGGATTCATTCAATTCAAATAGACTTGATATTTGGGATTTTTTTTTATATGCCAACTAAGAAGCAGCTGCTAGTAAAACTTGGAAGCAGTTATCACATTTTCTGTTCGTTCAGGTGTACGCTTATTCAAAATTTGCAGCAGTTGCTGTTTGCATCTTCAACAACTGCGCAACCAATACTGACACCTCGGGTATTATCAGTCATTTCTTTCATCTTATGTTTAACTGGCTGAATGGTCTTTTGTCAGTTTTTTTCCTTCCATGCTCTTGATGGTTTATGCTCTTATTGCTTAAAAATCTGAATTATATGAATGGCCCAGTGATTAATTTAGAATATCAAAACATGCAGTATCACTTCCGATTGATTTTTGAAACTTCAAATGATTGTAAATCTAAAACATTGATGCCCTTACTTTTATCAATCTTTTCATGTACCCTTACTGTGCTTATTAGCCCTTCATTTCTCGGAAAGAGGTGGCCTATAGAGAGAGGTTACTGCCATTTTGGACCTTTCAAGGGGACATGGGTCTTCTGGTGGCTCTATGGAAATTAGAAATAGCGACTGATTGGAATAATCAGTCTACTTTGTTTGTAATATATATGGTTTTTTTGAATCTTCCCAATGCATCAATATTCATGATGTATTCTCTTCTTTTTTTCCTGATGCACTGTCTGAATATTCAAGTGCTCATTGTGCTGTTTCTTTTGTGTTCTAACTTGACATGTTTGCTCCTGTGACATTTGTTTGCCTGTTTAGACGTTGATGAAGGAACTTGATGACATGGAAAAGATCAACGCAAAGCTCTCTGTGGCGGTTGAAGAGGTGACCCTTGAACACTGCAAGAAGAATGAGGTAAGCTTACATTGATATATTATCAAAAATCACCCCATCTGAATCATCATTTCACAGTATATTAAAACAATACAAGAGTAACTGGACAGTCAAAATTTTGAGACATACATTTCATTACCAGGTTTAGTCTAAAGTAAATTAACCTGCCACGTGGAGTGAGTATAATCAGGGCCCCTTAAGTTAAAAGTCTTTAAAGATGACAACAATAACTAAGGTGACTGTAAACCGTAACATGTGATGTTAAAAAAGGAAAATAAATCATGAATTGGCTTTTAGGGGTAAACTGGTTACAGTGAGGTAGTGTTTAAGATTATGATAATGCTTGTTTTTCAAAGTGTTTTTGTAACACATCAAGATAATGGTTTTTCATTTCTTAAAATTCATTTTGATGTCAGCACATAAAAAAATATTCCCAAAAAAACTGATAATAATTTGAAGAAAAAAACAATTCAAATTTTTGGAGAAGCACAATGTGGCTGTAAAAGACAAACAAGCTCTTAATGCTAGAAAGAGAAGAAATCACGACTTCGCTTTTAGTGCAACATGCTTCTTTTTGCATATCTCCAATTGCTTACATGCATCAAATATAGTTTTTATAATGAATCTTACAAGAAATGCCTCACACCAACATAAAAAGATTCTTCTGCTTCTATGCCTGTACCGCACCACAAGGAAGAAGCCCCCCTTCCTCGATGCTCATATTTTCAAACCACACCTATTAAGCCATGCATCTGAACTTCCTGTCCCGGTTCTTTTCTCTTGCAGATTGTAAAACATCATTCACAAGAGGTCGGGCTTCAAAGGCGTGTTTTTGTTGATTTCTTCTGCAATCCTGAACGTTTGAGAAGCCAAGTTAGAGAATTGACTGCTCGAGTCAGAGCTTTGCAAGTTGCTTGATCCACTTGCTCATTTAGTTTGTCTGTCTATTCTATTCTCACCTTAAAAAAAACAGGAGACAAGCTGAATTATTTCTTGAATCTAGAGTTACGTCCATGCTTTTATCGGAAGAGTATCAGGAGTCCAATAACAGCTTATGCTGCTGCTGAAGCTCCACATTAGATTAGGATCAAATGTTATCCATTACTAGGGGTTTCATACATGCCAACATCAACGAAACATGGAACAGATAAATAGGTTCTCTGTCGTAGCTTATTTGCACACGCTATTGGCGCTAGCATGAAGCAAACACGTAAAAAAAAAAAAAAAACGAAGCAGCTGCAGTTTGTTTTATTCAAAAGAACATGGGATGAGAAATTCTCGCGAGTCCTTGGATGTATCAAATTCAAAAGAGGGGGAAAGCAGAAGAAAATTTAAAGCAGCAGTTAAAACGGGAGAAGAAAACCCTGTAGGATTTGTTTTTAGCCATGGAATGATTGTCATGTCGTAGTGTTACTACATAACATCCTAAAAATGCTCGTCTTACAAAATCGAGATTCATCATAAAATTCCAAAAAATCTAGGATTTGTATTCTCTATATCTTCTCAAAAACCCTCAAGGATCAATTTCAAAGTAATCAGACTTTTCTCCCAAGTTTCATCCAAGGGTTTCTAAGTCAATTTATAAGATTAAGACATCAATCTTTAACTGAATCCTAATCGGCCTTTATTCATGTTTTTAATCTCTCAACTAGGTCACAAAATGGGTTCTGAATCATAAGCACTTAAATTTTATAACGTCTTCCCTTTATCTTCCTCCTAGACCAAAATCCTAATGGCGCGAAGAAAAGGTTATGTCTAATTATCTCAATTCTTACTCTACCCAGACTACTCTCATACTCAATAACATTATGGAACACAAAACGAATGAATCCCTCGTTCAATCTCAATGATTTCACTCCTCTACATAAACCCTAAAAATTGTCATCAACATGAGCTCATAAATCACATAATTAATCTCATTTAAAAGGATGTCTTAACTTGTTATCCAAAGTAATTTGGAGGAATAAGGACCCCAAAACAATATTTTGTTAATTCTAATTTGGCTAATTAAGAGTTTCCTCCAAATTAATTACCTCCATGCACTAAAATCTTTAATCCTCTCTAAGATTTTGAAAGAATATTTTGTTTTTTTTTTTAAGGAAAATGGCCAACTCCTTCCTTTTTTTTGGTTATCGTCGTCTGTTGTTTCATATAAAGAGAGGGAGGGAAACAACTTCTTTTTTTTTCTTTGTACTCAGCCCACAATTTCTTTTATTTTCACTATATCTTTTCTTTGGAAAAGTCTACGTGTTGCAAGAAAAGAAAATTTACATGATGGCAAGAGGCATACCTCTCAAATACGTAGAACCTAAAACTGATACACCAGTTTATGTATGAAAACAAAACAATAACTGCATTACAAACACCCCAATGATTTACTTCTACCCAGACTGTTGTCTTATTTATAGTTATGATCCTTCCGTACACAATCTTATTTCATATATTGCAGTTTATTATTGTGATTCCAATCCTTAAGAACAACCCCATTCGTGAAGTGTTAGAGATTCCAATTTAATTAAGAATAATCAATCAAACTCATTTGCAAACGTCATTGTTCCACCAATCTATGAAACTTAAACATAATCATGAAAAATCAATATTTATTCAAAATCCTTTATTTATATCAATGGTCATCCCTAATCATTTTTTTTTTATGCCATGAAACCCCACCTCCTATAAACTATATTTTATGGGTCCAGGTGAACGATTAAAACTCTGATTGTCCCAGGCAAGAACAAGGGATGTATACTTTGACTCGAACTCGAGATCTGTTATATAAATCATAAGCTCTTTGCATCACGCCGCGTGCATTGGAGACCTTAATCAATTTCATTTTTTCCTCGATAACTTCTCTCAATTTCCTTTATATATATATATATCATAACCATAATATATCGTTTATATCACAACCTCATTATTCTTCCATCTCTCAAATTCGATGGCGTATATCATGCAAATCAATCACAACAATTCATATAGATATATATATATATATATATATATATATATATATATATATATATATATATATATATATATATATATCATAACCATAATATAACGTTTACATCACAACTTCATTATTCTTCCATCTCTCAAATTCGATGGCATATATCATGCAAATCAATCACAACAATTCATTTCCATTTAAAACCATATAAAAAATATTAAAATAAATTAATTTCACACAATTACAACAATTCAATACACGTCATCAATTCCTCTTTTCTTCCTTTAAGTGGTCGTTTATAGAGGCTTCAATTCAATTGACACTAATGAGAATAAAAAGCTGCTTTTCTTTTCTCCGTTCTTTCATAACATTGTTGTTTAGAGAAAAACCATGAGAGTTTGATCTTTTGATGATGGAAGAGTGAGTTAGTGACTAAATCATCCAAACACTTAAACACAAAGCTTAGGAAATCGACTTGAGAGAGACATCAGGTGGTAGCAAAGGTAAAAAGTGGAATTAAAAGGAAAGTGAAGATTAAAGGTGGGGATTTCAATTTCGGGATGAGTTTTCGGCCTAAAATAATACTAGAAGCGTGTTAAGTCTTTCCAGTTCACTCCAATATTGATTTAGTAAATGTTCAACAAAAAATCTTAAATTTTCCATATTAGGGTTCTTAGGTCAATTAGGGGAAATATAAATTAAGGGTTAATTTATTTAGTTTAGTTGATTTAGCTTAGAAATATAGAGAGAGAAAATGTGTAATTGAAGTGAAGAAGCTAGTTGAAATGAGGTCCCTATGACCTGCCACTTAAAGGAAGAAAAGAAACATTGATTAGGTATTATTTAGGGGGGCAAATTGATATTTTACTAATTATAGGGTTTTTAGATTTCTCTATAAATATTAAGCTATATGTAACACCCCTAAAAGCTCATCTAATACATTCAATATTCCTTACCAAGTCATGGAAATTTTGAAATTTTTTATATATATACAATTTTCATATAAAAGTATATCAAAATTTCGGTAGAGGCTCCGCAATATCGGGAGATCCCAAGTTATCGATACATAACTTTTTACATTTCTAGTATTCCACATCTCACAAATCAATCACGAACCAATCATCCCGAGTCTCAATCTCATTAATATCATCATCATAATCATCATGACCACAATCTTTATAATATACATTGAACAACAATTATTTTTATAGTGGAATAAATGAGATAAACACGCATATATAGAGCATGATGATTATATGAATTTAGAGTTAAGTTCATCAATTTAAGTTTAAACATTAATTATACAAATTAAGTTATATAAATATTTTAATATTACAAACTATAAGGATATTCTCTTATGAGAATCTCGTGATCACGTGGTCACACAACTCATAATCAAGACTGAGATTTGATCTTAGAAAGCCAAAATAGGTGTGATAGGAGTGTGACACAATGGAAATATACCCTAAGGTACCAACACTATTAAAATGAGTAGAATGACGTCATGAACTAACTAATCTTTGATAAATAAGATTTTGTTCATTCAAGAAATAAAGAATGCAAGAATCACTCTCACACATAAAATTGAAAAAATTCAGAAGTAATATTCATGAATGTGATGTGAACCTCGATGTCACGTGGTCACGTAACCCACAACCAAGATTGAGATTTGATCCTGGAAAACTGAAATAGGTCTGATAAGAGTGTGACACAATGGAAACTTGCCCCAAGGCACCAACACTATTAGAATGAGTATAATAACACAACGAAACCAGTTAATTTTTGATAAATCGGATTGAGTTCATTCAAGAACTAAAGAATGCAAGAATCACTCTTACACATAAAATTGATAATTTCAGAAGTAATATTCATCAATGGCTGTCGAAATTTAAGTTACTTGAGTTTAAATAGTTCTTGAAAAAGTAACTCTATTGGAACCTTTATGTGGACTTAAAAGAGGTCCACTCAAAACTGACCCAAAATCCTAAGTTAGAAAGTCCATGACTTAATCCAAAGAAGCCTTGGATCCTAGCTAAAAACAAAGTATTAATTAAACCCAAACAAGCCTTGGACTGTAGGTAACAAAATTAAATAAAATCCATCATATTAAATCCATGTTCTGCCATCAAAAGAAGAGAAGAAAAATATTATAGAGCTGATTCAAAGCTTATTTATAGCCTTCCATCTAGCCTCTTAATCCTAGAAACAAAAGGAAAAGGTAGCCACCATGTTGTTTCCAAGTTGTAGTAAAATTCTTTTATTTTCTTTGATGTCCTCACTTCATGGCCCAAATAAGGTTGTATTATACCCATATTGCATATGGATAAGATATATTAGGGTGTCCTCTTGATACTCATATGGACCTTGCAATTTTAACATGGTTGAAACCTTCAAAACCAATGCATTCAATGCCTCTTTCAATGTCTTTATCTTGGACCAAGACATTGGACCATTTAGAATATTTAATGGATCTTTGCTGGTGTTTCTAGGCTGGTTTGAATCATCCCCTCTCTTCGAAAGGATTCGACCTCAAATCAAAATCTATATCAAATAAAGGAATATAAAAAACATTAGAGGTAGCAGTAACACCATGCTCACCTGGGATGTCAATTTTGTATGCATTGTCATTGATTCTCTGTAAGACCTAAAATGGACCATCACTACGAGGCTATAATTTTGATTTTTTTTGTTAAAAAATCATTCCTTACGCATGTGCACCCAAACATAATCACCGGGCTAGAAAACAACTTGTTTACGTCCCTTATTTGTCTTAGAAGCGTAAATTCTGAGAGAAAAACTAGTGGTCGAATACACAGTTCTATTATAAACAAACTCAACAAAAGACAAACATGCTTCCCAACTTTTTAAATTCCTGACCATTTTGGGTGTAAGCCAATCCCATATGACCTTAACTTTCTCCTCATCCATCTCGATACCTTGTGCACTTACAACATAATCAAGAAACATAATTTTCTTCATGCAAACAGCATACTTTTTAAGATTAGCATATAATTTCTCACTACGCAATACGCTAAGTACATTAGGCAAATGATCATGATGCTCATTTAAGTTCTTATTATAGATCAGAATGTCATCAAAATACATAACCACAAACTTACTAATGAATGCACACAACATAAAATTCATTAAACGCATGAACATACTAGGTGCATTTGTAAGTCCAAACAACATCACTAACCATTCATACAAACCATGTTTAATCTTAAATGTAGTTTTCCACTCATCACCCTCTTTCATCATAATCTAATGGTACCCATTTTTCAAGTCAATTTTTGAGAAAATACATCAAGCCTAGGAGTTAGGTGTTTATACTTAACTGTTATGTTGTTGATTGCTCGGCAATCAACACACTTCCTCCATGTTCCATCTTTCTTAGACACGAATAGCATGGGTACGGCACGCGCGCTCATTCTCTCAAAATATAGTCCTTTTCCATCAGCTCATCAACTTGCCTTTGAAGCTCCTTTGTCTCCTTTAGATTGCTTTTATAGGCTGGTTGGTTAGGGATTAAAGCTTAGGGTACGAAATCATTCTAATGCTCTATCCCCCTTAATGGTGGTAATCAGCTAGAAGTATCATTGGGAATCATATTATCAAACTCCTGCAACAAAAAAATAGCAACACTAGACATAATATGATCAAGATCATTAGTATTAAAGTAAGTCTCCTTATACAGAAGTAAAATAATTGGCTTGTTAGTGAAATATACAGATCTGACCTCACCCTCTATAGCATAAAAATTAGGATGTTTCTTTAGTTTTTCCACACAATTCTCATCACACTTCCTAGCTTTCTTCATTTCTCTTGTCTTACCTCTACTCTCAGCAAGATTTGGGTGTTTTTGAGTTATGATCGAATGGTCTGATTTGTTTGGAGTGTTGGTCGAATATTTGTTTTTGTTTGGATAGGTGGTTGAATGGGTTTTATTGGTTTGAGTTCTAGTCAAATTTGATGGTCTTCTCTATTCCTCACCTTGATTTTCTCTCTCCATCATCTCATGCTCACTTTTTAGCTTTATTTGATCATCATACACTTGTTTGGGTGTAAGAGGTACATGAGTTGTGATTTTACCATGTTTTACAATGGTATACCTATTTTTAACCCCATCATGAATTTCCCTTCTATCATATTACCATGGTCTCCCCAATAACTTGTATCGGTACCACGTCACACAGAACTTCATCAATATATTTCCCAATTGAAAATCGAACCCCAACATGTTTAGTCATTTTCATTTCACCATTATCATTTAGCCATTGCAATCTATACGGTTTAGCATGCTTAACAATACATAAATTCAGTTTACTAACAAGGATGATACTATAAACATTAACAAATCTTTCATTATCTATAACTAAACCACACACTTTGCTTTGTACATAACAACGCGTATGAAAGATGTTCTCCATTTATTAATTAGGTTCATCTTTCTTGACCTGAACCTGAAGTGTGCACCTTATAACCAAGGAATTCACAACCGGTAATACTAACTCATCTCCATCACTAACCTCCAATGGTGGCATGCCTTCACAACAAGATTTGTCACTTTCAAATTCCATATCACAATCATAGTTATCTTTACCTAATTTGTGTTTTCATTAACAAACTCTTCAAACTTGGATATGGTATTTATTCTGTATGGCCTTATGGACCATATTTTCTCTGCGATCAACCCTACTATTCTGTTAATTTATCGATTTCACCTCACCTTTAAGATCCATGTACATCCTAGATAATAATTCGAGTTACTAGTCTATAGCTCGCAATTGAAAAACTACGTCAACATTTTAGGTCATTGATTCATTATTTTCAGACATCCTTTGAATTTGTAAAATTTGGTTAGTACCACAAAATATATCCTTACACCTCTCATGTATTGCACAAAAAAAATCAAGTTTTTTCACTCTTATAAGATCACTACTCACCTCACAACTTGCTTTCTTTTGGTTTTTTAAGAACTAAAATCAACAAATCAAAGTAAGCAATTTTCGCAATGCACTCTAAATATAATTTTCAGACTCAAGAAGCAATAGAAATACTGAAAACAAAGCAAAACAAAACTAGGATTATGATTTCACAAATAACAAATCAAATTCGTACAAAATATGGACAATATGAAGATACAAAATAAAGCACAAAAAAATATTAGAAAAAAAATTACTTGACTCCTAGATAACCTAAATCTAATAGAAACAAATAATTGGACATAACTCAATAGTAAGGATTATGTTTTGAGATTTGATGCGAATTTAAGCTCTATATAATTTTTACATAACATAATTCAAACTAAGACTAAACGACCTCAAAACAACCTCAAATTCAATATTTAGTATTATAATACTCAACAAACAACAAAACTCAATTTATAAATCGTTCTCTTCCTTCTAGGTAACAAACAACAAAACTCAATTTATAAATCGTTCTCTTACTTCTAGGTAACCAACCACTTGTGATTAGTTTGGAGTAAAATTGAACTTCCAACTGAAACCTCTAGTATATGATGTCAATATAAGTCCAAATTTAATATATGGGGCGATATCAGCTGCATAACACAGAATGTCAAGTTTGAATTGATTCTAAGGTGTTTTGCTTAGGGTTCACTAAAATAGTGTTTCTGTAGTAGAATTGAAACTCGAAATAAAACCTCAAGTAAACAATATCAGAATAAGCTTAAATTTGATATATGATGTAGTAGATGTAATATGAATTTTCAATTGATTTCAATGTGGTTTTTTTATGTACACCAAAATTGTGTATTCTACGGCAAAAACTTGAATGATCTTCAAATTTCAACTAATCCTTCTTTCTTTACTTTTTTTATATACTGATATGATGAGATAGTAAAAAGATGAAATATTTTTTTTTCTTAGATGACACAGACATGAAGAACAAAGAAATAGGCGCAAACACTGAAAAACTTTAAGGAACACTAAAAAAATAAAAATAACAGAAGGATATGATCTTGTTTTAGAGCCTAGCTTTGATAGCAACTGATGCAAACCTCATGATCACGTGGTTATGCAACCCACAATCAAGATTAAGATATGATCTTAGAAAGCGAGAAATAGGTATGATAGGAGTGTGACACAATAAAAACCTGTTCCAAGTCACCAACACTATTGAAATGAGTAGAATGATGCCACGAAATCAGCTAATCTTCAATAAGTCAAATTTAGTTCTTTCAAGAACTAAAAAAATACAAGAATCACTCTCATACATAAAAACTAAAAAAAATTAAGAACTAATATTCATCGATGGCTATTGAAATTCAGCTTACATGAGTTTAAATAGTTCTTGAAAAATTAGCCTTAATGGACCCTCTTATGTGGACTTAAATGAGGTCCACTCAAAACTGACCCAAAATCCTAAATTAGAAAGCCCGTAACTTAATCCATACAAACCTTGGATCCTAGCTGAAAACAAAGTATTAATTAAGCTCAAACAAGCCTTGGGCTGTAGCTAATAAAATTAAATAAAACCTATAATATTAAATCCATGTTCTACCATGAGAAGAAAAAAAGTAAAATATTATAGAGCTGATTTAAGGCTTATTTATAGCCTTCCATCCAGCCCCTTAGTCATAGAAATAAAAAGAAAAGGTAACCACCTTGTTGTTTCCAAGTTGTAGTAGGATTGTTTTGTTTCCTTTGTTGTCCTCACTTCATGGCCCAAATAAGGTTGTATTGGACCATACTGCATATGGATAAGATATATTAGGGTCTCCTCTTGATATTCCAATGGACCTTACAATTTTGACTTGGTTGAAACCTTCAAAACTAATGCATTCAATGTCTATTTCAATGTATTTATGTTGGACCGAGTCACTTGACCATTTGGAACATGTAATAGGTCTTTGCTGGTATTTCTAGGCTGGCCCGCATCATTCTCTCAAGAACTAGATAACAACTAGTGAACATAAGTTAGGACTACTCTTGTCATGCATGCAATGGTTATGAAACAAAATAGATATTATATCCAACAATTAAAAAGGAAAACAAGTTTTCCTATTCTATTCACTTCTCCATTTTTGTTTCTATTAGAACACTTTCTTATTCTACTACTAAAACTTGTTTCATATTCCATTAAAAATTCCATAAAATCAATCACATTTATTTTCTCCTTACATATTATTGATACCAATTTCCCTTGTATCATCACCTTGTAGGCATCGATGCATAAAAACCCCTTTACTTAGAATTCTAACATACACTAAATGTATATATTAGTCGATGCATGATGATCCCCTTACTAAGGATCATAAAATACACTAAATATATGTAAGCCCATGTCATGGATCACGCATATCATATTTTCTATGATTGTGATACTTCTATCACTTGAAAATTCACACAAAAGAACATTCACCTTGAACACATATACATTTGGGATACTATTTGAAATAACAACATCGTTACATAAACTTTCATTCTTTCATATAATATCCAAATCCATTAATTTATATTTCATATTAATAACATATTAATTCATGGAATTTAACTAAAAAGCATAAGTATAGGTCATCTACTAGTAGTAGAAGCTCTACTCGTGCTCCCTTATAGCTATTGCACCATACTATGGTCCCTACTGTAATTACAGGCATATCTCATAAATTATCCTCACTCAGTGATACATTTTATAATAACCATATTAACAACTAGAATAGATGTTTCTTTCAATTATTCATTCTTTAAATTTTATATTTTTCTCATTTCATCAATTAATATCGTCACTCTATGTCTGAACATTGTTATCATTACAATTTTTCATTTCAAACACGACTCATTTCTTTTGGAAGATAAGATTTAATATCACATTTTCCTTGAGGGGAAGGACCTAATTTTTCACCCTTAACGTGTCTAGATATTCACTTTAGTGACTTTTTGAATTTGCACACAAAGGTCATATTCCAACTTCTCCTTTGATTATTGACTGTATCAAGAATTCTAGGACTCCGTTTTAAGTGAGGTTAGTCTCGTTGGAGAATTAAGACACGGGTATATATGTAACCAAAGGTAGTAAAACCCAATTCGTTTCCCAAGACACTCAAAATTACTTTAACACAAATCAAGCCTATTGCCCTATAAGGTTTATCATGACCCTATCTTAGTTAGTAACTCAAAATTAGAGCTCTATAACTCCAAATTGAGTACGATCAATTTTCTTAGTTATTAAACATCCAAAAATACAACTCCTCTAAGAAACTTGATCCTGATTCCCTCATTTGAATTGAAAGTTAAGAGACAAATTTATCCAGTAACACAACTTGATCTATTCTCAAACTTTTATGCATATATGGAGTTATACCACTCCAAATTGATCCACTTTAATTTCATTTGAAAGCTAACAATTATAAATACAATTTTAATGGAAGGATGTATCTTAAATTCAATTGATCTAAAATCTTAAATTTTCGCTAAACATTGAATAACAAATTTGTCAAACAAAAGATAGTTTGCTCCTTCTTCCATTTTTAGACCATATATGAAGTTATATGACTCTAACGTAAGTGAGCTCATTCCTTTTTAAAATATAACCTTTATGAAGAAACAAATTTTAAATTTCATCATTTGGGTGCTCTAATCTCAGTGGGGAGTGGGGTGACTGAATTATCCAATCCCAATACATTATTAACCATAATTATTTCATGCAACACATATCCAAATCTCTGAGCATTGTCATGGATAGATCTTCATAGATCAAAAGAAAACCTAAATTGACATACAACTTGAAAGTATGATGTTCATTGATGAACAACTTTTAGTCAACGACTCTATGATAGATCTCTACCATGTAGAATATAGTATTCATCTATATGACCAACATATTCCAAATTTAAATGGATATAATAGTGAAATAAAGAGAAAACCTCCAATGACCGTGGCTAATATGTAAACTGTTTTGAGGGCTCAATCTATCAAATGTATATAAATCCTTTAGATCCTAATGCTCAAGTGTTAAACAAAGGTGAGGAGTGTAACATATCAGAAAACTAGACAAACCCAATGGTGAAATATCAAGATATTGTTGTTGGAATATCATCTCTCAAGGTACTCTCTTTATTCTATTTTGCAATTCATACTTTGAAGGAGAGGAGAGAGGGTTCATATAGTATAATATTTTTCAAAATTATATTTTAACCTAAAAGAGTTGCTATTCTCTTTTTGTCTCTATTTTTCGTTTTGGATTTTACATTATAGCTCTTATTTTGTTAATAGGATTCTCAATTAGACAATAACTATATAAGTCGCAGAATATAGAGTTAACACTCTAGGCATAACAATTTCTCTCTTCTAAATAGAGATTTATGAGATTCTCATGGGTGGTTCGTGTGGATTATTGTTAGAATCTAAATAATTATATAACTTGTGGTTTGAAAAAACCTAGCTTTAAATAAAAATTTTAAGACTCTTGAATTAATTTTGTTTTATTATTTTGCTACATGTCTGATATTCTAAAATTTTAACACATGATTGGTCATCATGTTTCTAATGAAACATAACAAGAATCAAATATAAAGAAAACAACAAACATAATTTAAAAGCAATTTTTTCTTATCAATGCTCTTGAATTATATAATTATTGATTTTTTTTCATTAAATAATTTTTTATATCATTTTTACTTTCAAACTTTCAACCTTTTCTATTCAGGAAGTTAAATATGAAAACGATTTTTTTTTTATCTCTTTTATTCCCATTATCTCTATCTCTACACGAAACAATATAAAAATATTAACTTAATTTTTTTGATTGCTAAAAAAAATATATATGAATGAAATTAGAACTATTCAAATGATATAGTATTTGAGATGATTTTTAAAAATAATTTTAATTGAAAATATATTAAAATAATATATATTTTTATTATTTTTAAATTTTATTTTTTGTATTTACACATAAAAATAAAAAAATTCAAACGGTCAGTGGGGTTAAATAAATAAACACTGACTTACAGGGGTGTTTGAGAGAGTGATTGTGATTGTTTTTCAAAGTACTTTTCATTTAGAAATATATCAAAATGATTTTTTTTTATTTTTTAAAAATTATTTTTAACGTTAGCATATCAAAATAATTTAAAAATATAATTTTTTTATTTAAAATAAAAAAAAAGAATTTTAGCAAAAATTCAGTTAAACCGAAGTGTCAAACAGACACATAGGGGGTGTTTGGGAGTGTAGTTGCTTTTGCTTTCTAAAGTGTTTTTTGTGCCGAAATGCATCAAAATGATGTTTTTTTTTTTATTTTTTAAAAATTATTTTTGATATCAGCATATTAAAATAATCTAAAAACACTAAACCATCAATTTTAAAAATAAATAAAAAACAACAAAAAAACAGATTGGTGCCAAACGGGGCAGTAATGGGACACCCAAACCAATTTCATAACTGAATATGAGGTAAAGAAGTGTAATCTAATAATCCAATTCTCAGCTGCAGTGTCCTTGAAAATCCGAACCCCAACTGAAAATGAACACGATCATCTACAAACCAAGCACATCTCCAAATCACCCATCTTCACTCTTTCCTCAAATCAGCAGATGCAAAACTACAAGACAGCTCAAGCAAATCCATGCCCACTTCATCAAAACAGGCCAAATACACCACCCTCTTGCTGCTGCTGAACTCCTCAAATTTCTCACCCTCTCTACTCAACTTGAAATCAAATACGCACGTAAGTTTTTTAGCCAAATCCATCATCCCAATTGCTTCTCTTGGAATACTATCATTAGAGCTTTTGCTGATTCTGATGACGATGATCTTTTTCATGTTAACCCATTAGAGGCATTACTGTATTTTTCCCACATGCTTACTGATGGTCTTGTGGAACCTAATAAATTCACTTTCCCTTGTGTGTTAAAAGCCTGTGCGAAGTTGGCTAGGATTGAAGAAGGGAAACAGCTTCATGGGTTTGTTGTGAAATTAGGATTGGTTACTGACGATTTTGTTCGTAGTAATCTTGTTAGAATGTATGTTATGTGTGGGGCCATGAAAGATGCTCATGTTTTGTTTTACCAGACAAGGCTAGAGGGTAATGTTGTTTTATGGAATGTTATGATAGATGGGTTTGTGAGGATGGGGGATCTTAGAGCTTCTAGGGAGTTGTTTGATAGCATGCCTAATAAAAGTGTGGTTTCGTGGAATGTGATGATATCTGGATATGCACAAAATGGACACTTTAAGGAGGCAATTGAGATGTTTCACGATATGCAATTGCGAGATGTGTCTCCAAATTACGTGACTCTGCTTAGTGTTCTTCCTGCTATTTCGCGATTAGGGGCTATTGAATTAGGAAAATGGGTGCATCTGTTTGCAGAGAAGAATGAGATTGAAATTGATGATGTGCTTGGTTCTGCTTTGATCGATATGTATTCTAAGAGTGGTAGCATTGACAAAGCATTTCAGGTATTTGACGGGATAAGAAATAAAAAGAATCCCATTACGTGGAGTGCTATTATTGGTGGGCTTGCTATGCATGGTCGAGCAAGGGATGCTCTTGATCACTTTTGGAGAATGCAACAAGCTGGCGTGACTCCCAGTGACGTTGTGTATATTGGTGTATTGAGTGCTTGTAGCCATGCTGGTTTAGTTGAAGAGGGTCGGTCTGTCTATTACCATATGGTTAACATTGTTGGTCTCTTGCCTAGGATTGAACATTATGGGTGCATGGTCGATCTATTAGGCCGTGCTGGGTATTTAGAAGAGGCTGAAGAGCTTATACTTAACATGCCTATTAAACCGGATGATGTGATTTTGAAGGCCTTGCTTGGTGCTTGTAGAATGCATGGAAACATTAAGATGGGAGAACGTATTGCAAAACTTTTGATGGGCTGGTACCCACGTGATAGTGGATCTTATGTGGCTCTCTCCAATATGTTTGCCTCTGAAGGAAACTGGGAGGGGGTTGCCAAGGTGAGGCTTAAAATGAAGGAAATGGATATAAGGAAAGACCCTGGATGTAGTTGGATTGAGCTTGATGGAGTGATACATGAATTCCTTGTGGAAGATGATTCCCATCCTAGAGCTGAAGCAATCCATTCGATGTTGGAGGAAATGTCAAAACAATTGAAGTCAGTGGGATACAGACCAACATTACCCAAGTCTTGCTAAACGTGGATGAAAAAGAAAACAAAAGTGCATTGCACTATCATAGTGAAATTATTGCAATTGCCTTTGGCTTAATCAGTACAAGGCCCCAGACACCACTCCAAGTTGTTAAGAACCTACATGTCTGTGAAGATTGTCACGCTTCAATAAAACTTGTCTCAAAGATTTATAATCTTAAGATAATTGTAAGAGACCAGAAGCGCTTCCATCATTTCGAGAATGGTTCGTGTTCCTGCATGGAATATTGGTGATTCTGTATAGAAGGAAGTTACAAGCCATTACAATTATGCAGAGGAAATTTTGGCCTAAATGTCAAATTAAACACATGGAGAGAGATTATTGATGCAACTTCATTGCGGTCCTGTAATTTTCAAAAGTTCCTTATGCCATCTCTTATATTCCATTTCCTAAGATCATTTTAATCTCTGCTTCCAAATTTGTGAGTCAAGAATCACAGAACCCTTCAGCTCCTGAAGTCCACGCTGCACAGTCAGATTTCTTTGAAGGTTCAGCCTTCACCTTTTTTATGTAGATATATATACCTTGATACTCTGGTCTGAGTGTTATTTTGGGTTTTGTAAATTATTAGTCATTCAAACATGTGGAAGGTTGGGAAGAATGGTATCGAGGCAGGAACCAAGGCTTGGAAGTTGTAGATTAGGCTCAATTTCTTTTGGTGCACCAAGAAGCCGAGTAACTTGAAAGGATTTAGTTTATCTGATGATGGTTAAATACAAAAAATACTTATTTCAAGAGATGTTATTTAATGGTCATATTCTTTACTAGTAGTCATCAATATTCCTTTTATAATCCTTCCAAAATGATATTGTTCATCATCTACTGGGAAGTAGCTCTTAACATTTTTCCCTGTCAGTTATTTAAAAGAAATTTTTTCTTGAATTATCCTTGGGGCTTGTTTTGTTTAAATCCATGAAATCAACAAAAATTATCTCTTGACAATTACTATATTGGCTAGCCGGACATGATACATCATCTCCCCTCATAATACTAGTAGCTAGAAGCTTATCCATTTCTTGTGTTATTGCTTTTTGTCTCACACCTAATTTTCTTTCCATTTGATGGGATGAACAATTGGTAACTTTAATTGATGAATAACAATTTTATGATTGTTTCTTGGCATGTTAGAAGTGCTTAGAGCGAAATGGAATCTTTGGATTTGGCGAAGCTTGTAGGAGTTAAAGAGGGAACTCACTTTAGTGATTTCCTTTCCCTATAATGACATCTCTCAACTAAGGATCTCAATCTTGTTTTTTGACACGTACAAAATTGTAATTTGAATTCGAATCATAAAATCATAAATAAAATATTTCTGTACAAAAATCATAATCATAAGTAAAATATTTTTTAATACAATACAACAATTTATCGTAAAAAAAACTTCATTAGTTAATGTTCATACACGATTTAAAATAACTTAAAAATACAATACAAAACAATTATATCCTAAAATTTTATTAGGTAAAAACTAACAAATTTAATGACACCACCATGTCGAATTGGACTTGCCAAGAAGTAAAAGAGCTGAGAGGGATGAGAAGACATTAAGAAGAATTGGGGAAATTAATTAAGAAGAGGGATGAGTCCGGATCGTAAAATCAAACCAATTCAATCTGATTTTATGAGTCGACCTAATTTTACCAAGTTTGGATTGATTTTAGTGAGTTTCGATTTTTAACCTTATTTTACCAAGTTTGTTATTTTAACTCATAAAATCATATGATTTTAACAATAGTGCTCTCAACTACTCACCAATTGGGTTCTAAACTCTATCTTTCCCTTAATGATCCTTAATAATATAGTATCAAGGGCTTCTTTCTCTTTAGACAATTAGATTCATATTGCCTTGAGGTTACTCAATTATCTCACATTGTGCTGACTTCTTTTTTTTGTTAGGAACTTAAATGTTAGGTACCTAATGTTGATGGCAAGATTTATCTGATGCTGAAGAGGTCGACCTATAATCACATTTTAGGCCAAAAACAAGTTGATAATCATTTAGATTTGTTAGAGGGAGACACGTCTAAGAGGAGTTACAATAATTATTGGAATTTCAAAGCACCTTTAATTGGTACATGTAAGCCTTTTATCCTAATGAGAGGAGTCCTCAATGAGGTCAGTGTTGAGGTGGAAATCTTCATCTATGCCATTGTTTATTAGGAAATGATGTTAAATGCATTTCCTTCATCCACAACATTTGATGAACTCAATGGTTTGAAATTATTATAAATGTTACGATGGTGTTTTTTGTTTCACACAATGGCCATCCCCAGAGACGAGGGAGGTGCACTGAATTTATTTTTATAATTATAAAATTATAAATATAATTTTCAAGAATCGCCACCTAATATTAAGGTCATTAGAAAACTTAATGGTTTGGAGAATCTAGATAAAAAGACTTGTTTTGCAAGAGAAAAACACATCACCCCAGTGCACTCTACCTAAGGTAAGCTGCATTATTGCTTTATTGTTTTTTTTTAAGTTAGATTTTTATTTGTTAGTATTTTCTAAGTCTCAAAGTAGATTTCTTTTCATGAGAGAGTCTCTATCTCATTAGGTCAAAAACTTGACCATTCTAAAGTTTGAATTTTAGCATTATATTTACTGTCTTTTTAGTATCTAAATATATACTTTACAATGTAATTTTACACCTTAATAATTAAAGTTTATAGAATAATTGTTGAAATATTTTTTTATATTTTGGCTAAATTCTATCAGACAATCATAAAATAGTTACAATATCCTACTTTTCATTTTAAAACATGGAAAAGATATTGATTTTTATTTAAAGAAAAACAATATAACCAAAAAAATTTATGATCCGGTCGTATTCACAAAAACAAACTAATTTTTATTATATGATTTTTGTTATGTTTTTTAATGCATTTTTTAGGTTGGGCTACCCAACCAAATAAGGTGAAACGACCTTTTTTTTGTTTTGGTTGGGATGCCTAGGAATGGAGCTCAAAGTACTAGGTTTATCTTGATGCAACGGTCCCTAAAAGATTTTGGTCAATGGAATCATAGGTAGTAGCCAGCATAAGTTAGAATCATTGGGATTCCACCCAAATGATGCGATATGTTGTGTACTTGCACTGCCAAACTTGCATCATCTCACACAGCATGCTGACAAAAGAGTTTAAAATGACCGGTAAGATTCCAGGGCATAGCCTTTTCCATTGTCACAGAAAGGTCTTCCATGTTGAACTCCTGTCGTGGCCTACTCCAATTACAAAACCAAATGAAATCCCTTCATGCCATTGAGAATAGGACTGGTTATTGTTCAGTGCTTACTGTTTGTTTTACTCTCAAATCTTCTCCCGCTGCAATCATCTTGGTTTTGATGTTGTGCATTTCATCTGCTAATGTTGGTAATATAATTGGCTACCATGAGCTCATCTGTTGATAGTTGATCAATATCTGAAAGGAGATCAAATAATCTTCTTATCATGTCTGTTAAGGAACCATCTCATCTAAAAATTGAAATTTGTAAGTAAGGTCTCGAAATATGATTTATATTATTCTCTAACACTCCCCTCAAGTGAAAGCCTTTTAGGCTTGAAACTTGCACAGACCCACATTACCTTGTGCTTGATTTTTATCAAATAGAATGGGGTGGTACGATTTGAACTCGTGACCGCTAGGTCAACAAGACTCTGATACTATGTTAAGGAACCATCTCATCTAAAAACTTAAATTTGTAAATGAGATCTTAGAATATAATTTATATTATTCTATAGCAATGTACACTGCTGTCAGGCTATTAGATCCCATAAAGGTGTCATTCCCCCCTACAAAGCGCTACAAGACGTTCCTCTTTTCTTCAAACAAGGATATCTAAGAAGGAATTGCAGAGTCAATTTGTGGTCTAACATAAAAAAACAGCTTGCCCTAGAATCAAACGATCCAACCTGAGGTGTGTAGAATTGTCAACAACAACCTAGGGTGTAGAAACCTCAACAGAAGTCCTGCCGACTCTAGCCACTAGAGAAGGAATTAGAAATTAAGAGGGATATGGTGACGGGTGTAGGTGTTACTCCCCCACCAGCAACATAAAGCCCCTGTGAGGCAGAAACTCTTATTTTATTTGTTTTAGCCCTCTAACCGGCAAGGATATGAAGGGAAATCGCTTCCTTTCTATAACAGGGGTAGGCTCGGATACAGACTTTTTAAAATCCATCTCTGCAACCCATGCACCTTTTGCACCAGAACTCCTCTTCTGCTCATGGATTTGCACTAGGTTTTCTAGTGAGCGGGCGTCGACCCCATAGAGCTCTTACCCCAATCCTTATGAATTCTAGTCCCCTCCTAGTGAACTTCTAGTCTTTATTTGTCCTGGTTTGAATGTAAAGTCACTGCTAGATGCCTGCTTGTTCCCTCTCCTATTTGATCATTTTGAAAGTTTGTACATAACTGCACGTATTGAAGATATTCTCTCTTTGTTGATTAGATTCATCTTCCATGACCTGAACCTGAAGTGTGCGCTTTATAACCAAGGACCCCGCAACCGGTAATCCTAACTCATCCCCATCACTATCCTCCAATGGTGGCATGCCTTCATAATAAGATTTGTCACTTTCAAATTCCATATCACCATGATAGTCATCTTCACCCACATCTGCGTTTTCATCAACAACCTCTTCAAAATCAAATCTTATATTCTGTATGGCTTTATGGACCATATTTCCTCTACAATCAACACCTATATTATGTTTCCTTATCGATTTCAAATCATCAATCAGATCCATGTTCATCCTAGACAACAAATGGAGTTGCTGACATAAATGATGCAAACCGGTCCAGAAACACCACCAAGGATTAAGGGACTGGATGGAAGACTATAAATAAGACTAATGGGCTTTATTTAATTTTATTAGTTAAAACTCAAGGCTTGTTTGGGCTTCAATTAAGACTTTGTTTTTAGCTAGGATCCAAGGCTTGTTTGGATTAAGTCATGGGCTTTTTAATTTGGGGTTTTGGGCCAGTTTTGAGTAAACTTCATTTAAGTCCATATAAAGGGCCCATTAGGATTATTTTTTAAAATACTATTTAAACTCATGTTAGGAATAATTTTGGTAGCCATGAATGAAATTGATTCTGAACTTTTCAATTTATGTGTGTGAGAGTGATTCTTGCATTCTTTAGTTCTTGAACGAACTGAATCTAACTTATCGAAGATTAACTGGCTTCGTGGCGTCTTCTACTCCTTCCAATAGTGTTGGTGTCTTGGGGCAGGTTTCCATTGTGTCACACTCCCATCAGACCTATTTTAGCTTTCCAGGATCAGATCTCATTTTTCGTTGTGGGTTGCGTGACCACGTGATCATGAGGTTCGCATCAGGTGGTATCAGAGCTAGGCTCCAAAACAAGGTCATATCATTATGTTATTTTCATTCTTTTTAGTGTTCCTAAAGTTTTTCAGTGTTTGTGTCTATCTCCTTGTTCTTCGAGTTTGCGTGATTTAGTACAAAAAAAAGAAGGAAAAGAAATAGAAAGCTTATATTTTATCTTTTTTTATCTTGTCATTTCAGTAAATTAAGAAAAGAAAAGGAAAAAGAAAAAGAAAAAAAGAGAGAAAAGAAGAGAAAGAGAGATAGAGGTATTAGATGAAGTTTTGATAGAGGTATTAGATGAAGTTTTGCCGTAGAAAACACAACTCGGGGGAAACATAAGGAAACCACATCAAAATCAATTGAAAATTCATATTCGGTCTATTGGGATTGACATAGAATCATATGTCAAATTTGGACTTATTATCATATTGATTTCCTGAGGGTTTATTTTGAAAATCATTTCTGTCGTAGAAACACTACCTTCGTGAACCCTTAGAAAAAAAACACTTCAGAATCAATTGAAACTTTACATTCTATGTCCTGGGGTTGATATCGCATGATATATTGAATTTTGGCTTATTTTGATATCGTATATTGAGTTTTTAATTGGAGGTTCTTTTCTGCCGAAATTTGATCACACAAAGGGTTGAGTACCTAGAAGTAGGTGAACGACCTATAATTTGAGTGCTGATTTTATTTTAGTATTAAAATACTAAATATTGAATTTGAGGTTATTTCGAGGTTGTTTGGTCTAGATTTCAATTCTGTTACGTAAAAATTGCGTAAGAGTTTAGATTATACTCAATTCTCAAAAAGTGATCCTTGATGTTTAGTTTTGTCCAATTCATTTTTTTATTCTATTTTGGGTTATCTAGGAGTCATGTAATTATTTTCACTAGTATTTGCTTCTGTTTTATTTCGTGTCATCGTATCGTCCACAATTGGTAAGAATTTGCATTGCTACTCGTGAAATCATAATCGTGGTTTTGTTTTACTTTGTTTTCAGTATTTTTATTGATTCTTGAGTCTGAAAATCATAATTAGAGTGAACTGCGAAGAATATTGACCTCAATTTGTTGATGTTAGTTCCGAAAGAACCAAAAGAAAGTTAGTTGAGAGGTAAAAGACGTAGTGAGTTTATTAGAGTGAAAAGCCTTGATATTCTTTTTTTGTGTGTGATACACGAGAGTCATAAGGTAAAAGATGTAGTGAGCTTATTAGAGTGAAAAGCCTTGATATTTTTGTGTGATACACGAGTGTTGTGAGGATATATTTTATTTTTTGCTATTAACCAAATTTTGCATATTCAAAAGATGTCTGAAAAATAATGAATCAGCGACACAAAACACTGACATTGCTTTCCAATTGCTAGCTTTATTGATGCGAACCTCATGATCACGCAATCCACAACGAAGAATGAGATCTGATCCTGGAAAGCCGAAATAAGTCTGATAGGAATGTGACATAATGGAAACCTGCTCCAAGGCACCAACACTATTGGAAGGAGTAAAATGATGCCACGAAGCCATCCAGCCCCTTAATCCTTGCTGGTATTTTTAGATCGATTCGCATCAAACCCAAAACAAAAGACAGGAACAAAAGTGAATGAAAAAACAAAAATGCCCCCTAACCAGAAACACAATCCCGAGATTATTAAGGGCAAAATCGACAACGCATTGTTGAAATTCATAATGAAACACCTCACAAACTACAGTGCCATAAAACAGCGAAAAACTCAAAACCTTTTATATTATAGTTAATGTTACCAATAGACTTCAAGTAAATTGAAATAAAATGAAAAGAGTCTATGAGCAAAGGGAGGCACGTGTCACCACCATGACAAATCTCCGAGAAGGCAATTAATATTGTCATGAAGCATTATACTATGTATTCATCTAATTTCAGCTATATATATTAATTATTTCACATGCACATTCTCCAGCAAAATATCTCGAGACACCCTCATTTTTTTACCCAAGAAAATATTGAAATATATATAAGAAATTAATTCTATTTAGTAAAAATACTGCACTGCACAATCTTGGGAGCTACTGATGAATAAGAATTTATTGATATTTTTTAATATTTGATAAAGTAAGTATACTCTTTAAGAACAAGTTTATAATGGTCATGCTTAATGGGCCATATCAAACACCGTTAAAGTTGACTGACCAACCGACCGTGATGATACATGTTCAAATTTATGTGCACGACCACTTTAACAGAACAAAGCAGAACGGAACGGAGCAAAGTAGTTCCTCGAGAGTTCCAGTTCCATGACCGACAGAATCCTACCCTTCATCACTCTTGTCTTCCTCTCTACTTTGTTCTCCAGAGTAAACAAATTATCTCCTTTTTCTCTTAACAAAGAAGCTTTCATTTCACTTTTGTTTGGATACTGAGAAAACGAAGAGAATAAAATTGGAAATGAAAGATCAAATCTTGATACTTGCAGTTATATTTCAATTTCTTTATTGAATGATGATTGTTCTAAGCAATTTATGACATGGGTATTTATTTATTTATGGTCTATTAGGTAAAAGGAGACGATGGAGTTGCGATCTCAAAGCAGTACCCCTTAGTAGTGAGCACCTGGCCTTTCAAAGAAGCTGTTAGAGCTGCCTGGAGGGCTGTTGATGGTGACCATTCTGCTGTTGATGCTGTTGTGGAGGGTTGTTCTGCTTGTGAGGAACTCAGGTGTGATGGTACAGGTAAATATTTTATATAAATGTTAATCAATTATTAATCAATAGAATACTTAATCTTTCACAAAATAGATCCATATGCTTAAATGAATTTCTTAATTATTGATTTCCATGGCAGAACATCTTTTACTTGCAGTTTAATGTTTGTTGTTTTTAACATATGATCTCAGATGACGAATTTTATGACGTGTACTCTCAAATTCATATCAAGTCGTAGTAGGTGTGTTTTGATCATTGTAGCTTTTAGCTAAGGTTTGTTAACTGACTGTCTAGTAATTTGAATCTGGAATGAACAGTGGGACCGGGGGGCAGTCCAGATGAGAATGGAGAAACTACTATTGATGCCTTAATCATGAATGGGGTAAACACTATTCTCCTTTCCCTTTTATTAATACTATTGTTCTCTTTACTGCTGCATGCTGGTTTGCTTACTTTATAAATGAAGATCCTTTCATGCA
Organism: Salix dunnii; assembly: GCA_015731905.1. Classification (NCBI taxonomy): domain Eukaryota; kingdom Viridiplantae; phylum Streptophyta; class Magnoliopsida; order Malpighiales; family Salicaceae; genus Salix; species Salix dunnii. The sequence continues at coordinate 12,929,563 of CM027672.1, forward strand.
TAGGTGACAATGGAGGTTGGAGCTGTTGCTGCCATGAGGTTTGTGAAGGATGGAATTAGAGCCGCAAAATTAGTGATGCAGCATACAAAGCACACATTGCTTGTCGGGGAGAAGGCCTCAGCCTTTGCCATTGCAATGGGTCTCCCAGGACCCAATAACCTTAGTTCAGCCGATTCCATCAGGAAGTGGAGCAAATGGAAAGAGAATCACTGCCAACCTAATTTTTGGAAAGATGTTGTTCCTTTAGATAGTTGCGGTCCGTATCATGCAAAGGCTCATATAGATGTTAAAGAGGGGGGGTGTTCCACACGCTACCTGATGGGAGTTGCTGAACCAAGATCATCTCTTGTTGGTCCTCACAATCATGACACCATTTCAATGGCTGTTATTGATAAAGTAAGTTGATGAGAATGCAGATACGAATTCCACCAGCATGCATGTGCATATACTGTCTTCCTACATATATATTCACAGAAGAAATTCTTTTTCTTTTCATGTAGAGGGGACATGTAGCTGTTGGAACATCAACTAATGGAGCCACTTATAAGATCCCTGGAAGGTAAGGCGAATATGAAGTCGATGTGGATAAATCCATTGCCAATGCGATGTAAACATTGTGGAAATGGACTATGATGAAAACATGTCAGATTCTGCTTCCAACGAAATTTGGTATATGTCATCGGCAACATCTTGTCTCCCATCCTTGAGTCATGAATCTCTGAGATATTTTTTCAAATGTAAAACTAATACATAAGAGAGTACGCTTTTTCTTTAAATAGTGTAATTGACAAAAAGTTACTGTACCCCCCGGTTAGTGTGCAAAAGCTTTCTTTTCATTGATTTAATGTGGATCTTTCTTTGATGGCAGGGTAGGTGATGGACCCATTGCAGGATCTTCAGCATATGCTGTTACTGATAGTGGTGCTTGTGTCGCAACTGGGGATGGTGACATCATGATGCGCTTCCTTCCATGGTATTGTAATGAACACCAGTCTTTTTACTTTTTGAATGATGAAGTTACTCTCGGTCATTGTATCAGGACAAAGAATATGTATTTCTTTCAAAGTACGAAACTATCACTGATGTATTTTCACATCATTTAACAACCCATACTCTTAGAGTTCCATTACATAGGCTGAACTCTGGATAATGCTGTCAATCTAGATGTTTTAAGACATAAATCAGCTCAGCTGATGGGAAATTTTGCTTGGTTTGATTCCATCAGGATTGAGAAATAAGTAGTTTCGGTCATCTATGAGTTGATTCTCAAGTTTGAGACTTTTCCAGCAAACATGAGACTCATCTTTCATATACAGTTTCATCCTACCTCTAGTATTTAGCCTTGTCTCATTTGTTTGATGCTTTGTTTTTACTTAAAGCTAAGATATCCTTGTCTCTTTCAGTTATCAAGTTGTTGAAAGTATGAGATTAGGTATGGAACCTAGGCTTGCTGCGAAGGATGCAATATCAAGAATTGCAAGAAAATTTCCAGATTTTGTGGGGGCTGTTGTTGCTGTCAATAAAAATGGTGTGCATGCTGGTGCTTGTCATGGATGGACATTTGAGTACTCCGTTAGAAGTCCAGTAACTGATGATGTGGAGGTTTTTACTGTACTTCCGTGAAGTACCAACTTCCTGAACTTATTAGCAAGGTGGCCAGTTTTAATCTTTAAAGTGACATTTTTACATTTCACTTTGTGCAATTGTAAGCTCCAATTATTTGGATGTTCCACTGGAATGAGAACGTTCTTGAGATAGACAAAGGTATTTGCTTGAGGAAAAGTTTATAAATTATTAAAAATATTACTTGACATCTTTGTAGTTTAGCAAGTCAATCAATTTATGCAATATCAACATCACTTGCATTTGGCACATGTTATGTGTCTCTTGGTGATTCCTTGATATCTTGGAAGTATAAGAAATAAAATTGAATTTTCAAAACTTCGACCACATATGAATATAAAGCCATGTTTGTTGCTTGTTTAGAGATTGTTATGGCTTTAATGGGCTTCTTGTAGAAATTAGATTTTTCCCTACTACTATAAACACAAGTGCATACCAAGCATGTCAAAATGGATTGTCATTCTATTTGAAAAGTCATAGATACTAAAATTATTTCATATATCTCTATTGACCTTCAAAACGCTAATATATATTTTCCAAATTGATGACTCCCTAAAACCATCAATTTCTAGTGGGTAAATTGATGTTTGTTAATCATCTAAAATGAATTTAAGAGGGATTTTAGTGTGAATCATCTCATTAGAATCAATAGTTTTCATTTAAATATTAGCTATTTATAGTAGGAAAATAGTTTTCAATATTCATGTAATTATATTGTAAATAAATTTCTATATGATGTGGATCGGTCTAAAAACACCAGTAAGGATCTATTACATGTTCTCCATGGTCTAATGACCTAGTCTAAGACAAAGATATTGAAAAAGGTATTGAATGCATTGGTTTCGAAGGCTTTAGCCAAGTTAGAATTGCAATGTTTATTAAAGTATCAAAAGAAGACTCTAATAAATCTTATCCATGTGCAAGAGGGGTCTAATACAACCTTGTTTGGGTCATGAAGTGAGGATAGCAAATGAAACAAAAGAATTCTACTACAACATGGAAATAACATAGGTGGGCTACCTTTCCTTTTTGTTTCTATGATTAAGAGGTTGGATGGAAGACTATAAATAAGTCTTGAGTCAATTTTATAATATTGTACTTCTCTTCTTTTATGGCAAGGCATGGATTTAATATTATGGGTTTTATTTAATTTTATTAGCTACAACTCAAGGTTTTTTTTGGCTTAATTACTACTTTATTTTTAGCTAATATTTGGGCTTATTTGGATTAAGTCATGAGCTTTTCAAAACAAGGTCATATCCTTTAGTTATTTTTGTTTTTTGTGTTCCTTAAAGTCTTTGGTGTTTGTGTCCATCTTCTTTTTCTTTGTATCTATGACATCTAAGAAGAAAAAAAAAGAGGTTACATTGTGTCTTGTTATTGTATCTAATTATATCAGTATATTTAAAAGAGAGAGAGAGAAAGAGACATAAAGGGATTAGCTGAAATTTGAAGGATCATTCAATTTTTGTTGTAGAAAATACAACTCTGGGTGAACCATAAGAGAAACGCATCTAAATCAATTGAAACTTCATATGCAAGATCACATCATATATCAAATTTAGGTTTATTTTGATATTGTTTACTTGAGGTTTTAATTCCAAGTTCATTCTACTGTAGAAACACTACTCTTAGTGAACCATAAGTCAACCATCTTATAATCAATTGAAACTTCATATTCTATGTATTGGGTATCAGATTGCATCATCTATTAAATTTGGGATCATTTTGATATCGGCTTTTCAAGGTTTAATTGAAGGTTCAATTTTGCCACAAATTGATCATACATGGGGTTGGGTAATTAGAAGTAAGAGAACGATCTATAAATTGAGTTTTGTTGTTTATTTGATATTATAATACTAAATATTGAATTGGAGATCATTTCAAGGTCATTTGGTTTGGGTTTCAATTATGTTACGTAAAAATTGCATAAGAGGTTAGATTCGCGTCAAGTTTCAAAATGTGATCCTTGTTGTTTAGTTTTGTCCAAAATTTGTTTCTACTATATTTAGGTTATCTAGGAGCCAAGTAATTTTTTTCACTAATACTTGGTTCTGTTTTCTTTTGTGTCTTCGTTTCGTCCACAATTCATATGAATTTGCATTGTTACTTGTGAAATCGTAACCGTAGAGTTTTGCTTTGTTTTTAGTATTTTTATTTCTTCTTGAGTCTTAAAATTATAATTAGAGTGCACTAAGAAGACTACTAACTTTGATTTATTGATTGTAGTTCCTAAAGGACCAAAAGAAAGCAAGTTATAAGGTAAAAGGTATAGTGAGCTTATTAGAGTGAAAAACCTTGATATATTTTTATTCTATATGATATACACGAGGTGTGAGGATATATTTTGTGTTACTAACCAAATTTTATATATTCAAAGGATGTCTAAAACAAAAAATCAGCGACACAAAATACTAGCGTAGCTTTCCAATTGCAAGCCATAAGACAAGAACTCGAGTTGTTATCTACGATGCACAAGGATATGAAAAACGAGGTGAATTCAATATAGCAATAGAATAGTGGGGATGATCAACGAGGAAATACGGTTTGTAGGTCCCTATGAAATACCATATCTAATTTTGAAGAGTTTGTTGTTGAAAACTCATATGTGGGTGAAGATGATTATGATTTTCCATCTCCTGACCAAGAAATCAGGCCTGGATTGAACAAGGTTAGGAGGAATGCGAATTTCCATGGCATGGGGAATTATGAAGATATGGATGGGGACTTGGACACTATTAAACTAAAAATTCCTAACTTTTAAGGTAATAACAATCCCGAGGCTTATTTAGAGTGGAAGAAAAAGGTAGATTGGATTTTTTATTACTATAGTTATTCTGAACAAAAAAGATAAAATTGATAATAATTAAGTTTACAGAATATGCAATGATTTGGTGGGATTAGATTATAATCAGTAGGAGGAGAAATGGGGAGCAACCCATTTAGATTTGGGGGAGTTGAAAATCTTAATGAGAAGATAATTTGTGTCAAACCACTATTATAGAGACTTATACTTGAAGCTCCAAGGTCTAAATCAAGGCTATAAGATAGTAGATGAATATCATAAAAAGATGGAAATAACAATGACTCGGGTCAATGTTGTTGAAGATAGAGAAGCCACCATGGATAGATTTTTTAATGAGTTGAATTAGGATATTGCCAATATGGTGGGGTTACAATACCATGTGAAGCTAGAGGACATGGTTCACATGGCTACGAAAATGGAGAGGCATGCAACATAGGAAGGAACATATTCGGCCAACGTTTAATTTGGGTTTTCATTATCTTGAAAGATGAATCTAAAAGGAAAGGTTATTCTCTGGCTAAGATCCTTTGTTCCTTCTAAAATTGAACCATCAAAGGCTAAAGTTGATGTCCCTACTTGTGCCAAAAGTAAATATGAAATTCAACCTAAATATACTTGTGATGTTAAATGTTTAAGGTGTCAAGGGTATGGACATTATGTTTCGGAGTTTCCAAACAAGAGAATCATAATGATTAGAGGTAATGATGATATGGGATTAGATGTAATGGTGATATGGAATTTGAAGGTGACAGATCTGATTATGAAGGCATGTCACCGTTGGAGGATAGCGATGGGGATGAGTTAGCATAACCAGTTTGGGTCAAAGAAGATGAAACTGGTTAACAAAGAGAAAACATCTTCCATACACGTTATGTACAAAGTAAGGTGTGTGGTTTAATTATAGATAGTGGAAGTTGTGTTAATGTTTATAGTACCACCCTTGTTAGTAAACTGATTAAGCATGCTAAACTATATAGATTGCAATGATTGAATGATAGTGGTGAAGTGAAAGTGACTAAACAGGTTGTGGTTCCATTTTTGAATGGGAAATATGTTGATGAAGTTCTGTGCGATGTGGTGATGGACCATATCTGGTTTTAGAGAGAATCAATGAGAACACATACAAAATAGACCTTCCAGGTGAGTATAGTGCTAGTGTTACCTTTAATGTTGCTAATCTTATTTTGTTTGACATAGATTTTGATTCGAGGACGAATGCTTTCAAGGAGAGATGGGATGATATGGACCAACCCAGAAACACCAGCAAAAACCCATTACATGTTTCAAATAGTCTAATGACCCAATCTAATACAAAGACATTGAAAGAGGCATTGAATGCATTGGTTTTGAAAGTTTCAACTAAGTCGGAATTGCAAGATCCATTCAAGTATCAAGAGAAGACCCTAGTATATTTTATCCATATAAAAGAGGGGTCTAATATAACCTTATTTGGGCCATGAAGTGAGGACAACAAAGAAAATAAAAGCATCCTACTACTACATGGAAACAACATGAGTGACTACCTTTTCCTTTTTGTTTCTAGAATTAAGGGGTTGGATGGAAGACTATAAATAAATCTTCAATGAGCTCTATAATATTTTACCTCCCTTCTTATCATGTCAGAACATGGATTTAATATTATGAGCTTTATTTAATTTTGTTAGCTACGGTCAAAGATTTGTTTGAGTTTAATTAATACTTTGTTTTCAGTTAGAATCCAAGGATTGTTTAGATTAAGTCACGGGCTTTGTCATAACTGAATTTCTGGGTTATTCTCTAAACTCTACCCAAAAATATCAAAAATAAAATAAACGGAGTTAGTGTTGGTAGAAAAATCAATGTGGAAATTTGAGTTGTTTTCTTGTCCAATTGTATCTTGTTTTCCCAAAAATAAACGAAAAGGAAAAGGAAAATTCAAGCCTAAAGTAATTTATTATTGGATAAATCTTTGTAAGAGTTAAGTCAAAAGGCATAATTATTTCTTTATAGGTCGATTTGATTTAATCGTCAATCAATTTAAAGTGTAATTATATTTGGAAATTAATTTAAGGTTCAATTGAAGGATTTAATTAAATGCAATGACTTAATTATACTTTAAATTGTTCAAATTAATTTTATTGATGACTTAGCTAACGAAAAATCAAGTTTTTGAGCTCACTTCAAGTTTAATTGCGAAGATTGGAACTCACGAAGATCAAATTTATTTTTACGAAGTTGATTAGGTGAAATCGGGGGTGAAATTGAAAAAATTGAGAATTTAATTATTAATTGCGGATCAAATTGCATGAATCCAAAACAAATGATCAAAGTATAAAGGGCACATAAATTTAAAACTACTTTTGAAATTTTAGCGAAGAAGGCTATACATTGAGCTTTAAGGCAAAAAAACGGGGGGCAAAAAAGAAAAAAATCATACATAAAAAACCTAAACCTAGAACCCATCCCTTCTCTTCTCCATGGGGCTGAAGCCGTAATCTCCCCATGGTCTCACTCCTCTCTTTCTCTTGGTTGACAACTCCTCTCTGCTTTCCTCTAGTGACCGGCAAGCCTCCATCTCTTCTCCTCACCGGCAAGCCTCCTTGTTTCCCCTCACTATAATTGTTGGCCAGTGCCATCAGCCACCTTTCCTCTCCTCTTGGCAGCGCCGGTCAACACCACCAGATCTCCAACTCTCCCGGCCAGATCTACCCCACACCTACATCTACCAGCCAACACCGATTGTCTCTTTCTCGGTCACTAGCTCCATCGATTAAAAGTAGCCCTGCACACCTACGACACCTAGATTGGTCACCACAACAACCTCCACCTTGGGCAAAGCAGCCCACCAGCCATCTAAAGAGGAGGAGGAACATATTTGAGATCTAGAGAAGAAAAGAACAATCCAACTACGATTGTTTGTGTTTGTGTTTTGTTTTTGTTTACAGGTCACCCTGAATGATACAACTGACAAGAGAAGGAAGGGAAGAGGTAGATCCACTCGCCCTGCCCTGCTATTCCATTGGCGAACCACACACCGCCAATAACTGTGGCGTGTGAACTGACGCATCATTAGTTTTCCTACACTGCCTCCATTATCAATAGTGTTTCCGAGGTAATCTATTTTGTAATTTTAGATATTTATTTGTTTGTTTAAATTGTTATTGTTTTCATTTATTTTTCGTAAATATTATGTAATGTATAAAATGTAACAAAAAATAAGGTGTGTGTTTGTGTAGTATTTTAAAAAAAATATATAAAAATTGCATTTTCAAAAAAGAAACAAAAAAACACATTGTGTTTGTTTTCAAGCATATGACCGATTTTCAAGGTTTTTTCAAACATATTTTTCATAAAAAAATATGTGTTTCATCTTTCACTTATTTTGAACGAAAATTAGATATTATAACTAGTTTATGATTATCCATTAGCAATTATTTTATATTAGCTATCAGGGTATAAAATTATATTATAAAGTACACTCACAGATTGTTAATAAATATTTTTCAAAATGCAGTGTAAAATTTTTTTTTATTAGGCTTTCAACCCTCGTAAGGTAGAGACTCACACAGAGAGATCTACCTAAAGCCTTAAGATAGATCAACGAATAAAAAAATCTAACTTAGAAAAAAAAAATAACAATGCAACTTACCTTAGGTAGGGTGCACTGATAGTGATGCATTTTCACCTTGCACAACAAATCCCTTTTGTTGCATTCTTCAGTTCTTGAACGAACTGAATCTAACTTATCGAAGATTAACTAAGTTCGTGACGTCATTCTACTCATTCCAATAGTGTTGGTGCCTTGAGACAGGTTTTCATTGTGTCACACTCCTATCAAACCTGTTTAAGTTTTCCGGGATCAGATCTCATTCTTGATTGTGAGCTAAGTAATCATGTAATCATGAGGTTCACATCACTATAATTAGAGTAGTATTATTGTTAATAGTAGCTAATTTTGTGAACTATAAATTATAATTATATTTATTTAATGAAAAGGTTTCATGGAAAAGGGTCATTCAGCCAATTTGACACTTGGGCAGTACAAGGATGTAATGCCTTCAAAAATGCCAAAAGATCTTCCACTTGGGAGGGCCATTGATCACTGAATTGAGTCGGTGTCAGAGTGCACCAACATCTCATCCCATATCGCATGTCATTGATGAAGTTTGCCAGGATGAGGAAATAGTTGGAAGAACTTATTTATGCTAGGTTCATTTTTTCCTTTCAAAAATCTATACAATGCCCTTGTTTTAGATAAGATAAAAGACAGTTGAGAAGCGAATATTCGATGTGTTAATAGCATCAGATGAGATTACAATGAAGAGCAGATAATCGATGCCTTAGATTCAAGATTTGGTGAACAGACTGAGTGGACCGTCCATCTTCACAAAGCTGCATTTGCGGTTGGGTTATTTGTCAGGATTGGGATTGTTGAGTGAGATGATCACAAAACTATGGCATGCAAGTTTAATTATGCTCTTGGTTTAACGAATACAGTTTATATGTGGTTTGGCCACTGGGGGTCATGAATCTAATAAGCTGTAAAGAAACGAGAAAAAAACAGCCTACCTAAAAGGCACTACGAAACTTGCTAATGTGATGGAAATTTTATCAAGGCAAAAAAAATTAATTATTCCAAGGATTTTAGTCATGTAAGTTTATCTTTTCTTCATGACACCATAACTTTCATCACAGCCATAGATTAAACGATGATTATTGTGGTAATTTTTGCAGTGCATTAACAGCTCTCTTTCACTTGCCACAAAAATTTCCAAGTGCATCTAAAAACACTTTTTTCTATAATATAAATCAGCGTGTAGAGGGAGGCATTGGAACCAACATGAAGTCTCGAAAACTTGACTTCAAATTTCAGCAAAAACACTCTTGATCAATCTAACCATCTTCCCAAGACAAAAAAAAAAACAAATCTGTCACTTGGGAAGACATGTATCAGAAAGGTTCTTACCAATAACCATCACAGTCACGCTCACCTGTCAAGTACTATTGACACCATCCATTACATGAGAGCCAAAAACGTGAAAGATGTAAAGGCTCCAAATTCTCTCAGCGAGTTCACCTACACATGAATCATAAGTCCAATTACTAGTTAAATGTTTCCTCTATGATCTATAAAACATTAACCTAGATTACAGTAATGAAAAAGCCATAAAATTTACAAGAAGACATGGCTAAAATGTTAAATGAAAACTCCTCTATGATATATAAAACTTAAAAATAGATTACACAATGTTAAAGGCAACACGAGTTCCAAGAAGACAACTAATGTTTATACAATGACAAGACAACTACATCCCAGTCACACAGTGCTTAAGGTTAGCTAAAAGAATTATTCGATTTACAGTAGAAAACAAATCCTTTATATAGAAGTACATTACAAGAAAATATGAGACACCCGTATATATCCTTGTACAGTGTGATATTTTTGCAGTATTTGTTCGCAGAAAAGTTTTGTAACATACACCCTCCTATACAAAACCATTTTCTGTTCTTCACCTCATTTTACAAGACATGAAAATGGTGGTGCTAATGTAATGATGACCACATATATACTACCTCGTAGTAATAAAATCAAAGATAGAATTCACTCTAACATGGCAAACCCTTTGCATCATACAAGGTTGAGGGAGATAGGTTCATTTGAATTATGAAAATCTTGTGATAATAGCAACTAGGAGGTTCTGAGATTAACATCATTGTTGCCCAATATGCATGTAAAAAATATGTAGGAAACGTTGATGCAATATCAGAAAAGGACTTTTTGTCAATTAATTTTTAATTATGTTAATTTAGTTTCTTATATTATTTGGGAATCCAACTTATCATTTAGGATGTCTATTATTTAGAGGTTTACTATTATTAGGACTATCCAATATTTTTTATTCAGTGAGGATTTTGATTGATCAGGCAGTTTTAAGATTTTGCTTTGCTTAAATAAGCCCACATATTTTGTGTCTGAGGTTGTTATAGGAAGGATAATGAGTTCTGAAAATTATTTTCTTGTGGATTTCAAGATCCTGGGTTCAAGTATTTCATGTGGATTTTAGGTTGGACCATTCTTTTTACTCTATACTGTCTTTGTTCTACATTAAGAGTTCTATCAAGAGAACTATCAGTCATTTTCACAAAATTTCTAGCATTAGCATGAGAAACTGCTTGCACTTTGCATAAACAAATCTTATATAAAGCTACCACTCTAGTTCCATCTGAATTCCAGACAAGTACTCCGATTTTTGAAATAGAGATCTGCATGTTTTTTTCCCATGCTATCAAACACCAATTACATTGAAGGTAAAAGCAAACTGCATGCTGCCGCATTTATCATAAGATTCCCAGTTTGAGCATTGCAGGTAGAACTTAAAATTTATGTAGGAGATCATGAAGTATGTGCACATACCGGAAAGGGGTGAATATACTTACAATCTTTGTGTTGCTTCCTATCTTGAATACAGCTGCAGCATCTGCATAGAAAAGAAATGTGAGGGCTAACAAAAAATGATGAAAAAATGTGCCAGGAGATTTTAATTCTGAATCTCGGAAGACAAAAAACTGAAATCTCAAAACCTTTGTGCTGAAGAATCTCCTTTGAATTGAGTCTCTATTTCACTTAGATACAATCTCAACAAAGGTGACCTGCAACACCATTTACAGGATCATTAATTGCAAATGGACAAATGTCAAGCACTCATTTTATTTAATTGAAGTTTGAAGCCCCTTTTGTTAAAATCATGTGAGAGCCATCAAAATTAAAATGCTCCATTGTAACTGCATGATTATATCATTTCACAGAAATCACAAATGCAATGAAACTTGTGCAAGCATAACAAGTCTAAAAGTGAACTAAAATCAGATTAATTCTGTTGAAATCATGATCAAAGTTAGTTAGTAATTTTAAGGATTTTATAAGACATGTTTGGTATTAGTTAATAAGGGGAACTTGTATAATATGTGACCATATCTCATGGTTTATCCTTTCCTAGTTTGGTGGAGGATTTTTCTCCTTTCTAGTTTGGTTTTTTCCTGATTTTATGGGCAACAAATTGTAACCATCCTCTATTTAATGAGTTGAATACTACATTCCATAGTAGAATGAGAAATAATAAGATTAGTTCTCTCTCAGAAAATCACATGGTAAAAGACAGCCCTGATTCTAAAACCTATTTTTTATGACTAATTACAGCATGACTATTTTTTATGACTAATTACAGCATGACTACAAAAAGACAGCTCTACCTCTGAAGTTACGACCAATCTAGAAATGGCACCAGCTGCAAGCAATCCTGGAGGAATTGAAGGCACATCCCTTCTCATCATAGGTACAAACTCAATAGGTGTAATTACCTTCAATGGCCATCATCAATAATGATGTTTATTTGTGGTAAGGGCAAAGATGAGCACCTCACAGGTGAAGTCATCATACCAAAGAAAAATAATCCCAAGTTTTGAAATGGAAGACAGAGAATCACATGTGATGTCATGGTAAATTAATTCAATTATCAACAAGGGAGGGGAAAAATTCCCTCTTGCATGGAACAACAAAGGAAAATTTTGGATGAGCAAGGGAGACGTGCTCAAGTTTTATAAATACATCATAACTATTCAAGATTGAAGTTGTATTACATGATCTGTGCCAAGCAGATCTCAAAGTAACACAGTACTTCAACACCTTTTCTTGTCATTGGCAACACCTTGATATGTTTGAAGTCTATGCTTGGAAATGCCCTGAAGACAAAACTCTATATAAAAGCATTCTGGAGCAAAAATAAACATTCAAATTCCTTCCTAGTCTAAGCAAAAAATCTGGACATAGTTAGAGTGGGAGTGATAGGGACCAAGTCTCTTCCAAAATTCATAGAAGCATTCTCAGAAGTTTGATGTGAAAAAAGTAGAAAGAAAGTAATGATGGGATCTCAAAAAAACTTAGCTCAAACAATGGAAGGATCAGCCCTTACCATTCAAGGGCCTCTAAGCAACAATTAAGAGTCGACAGAGAAGAGGAAAACCCTGGTGTGATCATTGTCACAGCCTAAACATGTACTTGCTAGAAAATTCATGGCAAACTAGTTGATTGAAAACTATCACAACCAGTAAATGATAAAGGACATGTGAATGTTGTTGCCACTTCAAACTCGCCAACTATGACAAGTCATTTCACCAAAGAACAACTTGAAGCTTTACAGAAACTTCAACTAGAATTCACTACCTAAAGCAAGTACATCAGTCACTATATCTAGCATGTTAGCACAAAAAGGTAATTTCTCAAAAACCCTTTACACTTAATAAAAGATACTCATGTCCGTAGATCATCGACTCTTGAGCATCAGATCAAATCACATGATAGGAGATGCAATTGTCTTTCATAAATACAACAAGTGTAATGAGAACTATACAGTTTGAATTGTTGATGGAAAGCTATCCAAAGTTGTAGAAAGGAAAAAGGACATTTATTAGAGGTTGCTTGATCACTTGTGTTCTCCACTCATGTTCCAGAACATTTATGTGAAGTTGTCCTTATCGTTGCTTATCTCATTAATAGAATGTCTTCTAGAGTCCTTAAATTCCAAACTCCTTGTCAAGTCCTCCAATTCTTTCCTCGCTCCAAAATAATCACTTCATTAGGCCCTAAAATATTCTGATGCTTTGATATACCAGCAAAATCGCGGCAAATTGGACCCTAAATTCATCAAATGTATCTTTCTCAAGTACTCTCCAAACCAAAAAGGTTACAAGTGTTATTATTCCAATACCAAAATGGTTTATACCTCTATGATGTAACATTTTTCGAATATCAATCGTGTTATCCCAATTCAAATATTCAAGGGGGAAACACAAGTTTCAATTTAAGGACATTTCTGACATTGAATCTAATCACTCAATTCAACCTGAGGACACCTCGCAATCATTTCAAATAACTTCAGCCAATGATCATACTCCATAAAACTCCATTCTTGAGCAAACTCAACAAATTAAGCGTCCTCTTATAACTCCAATTCAATTCCTTGTCCATGATCAAACTGAATCAACACAAATTCCAAAACATGAGTTATGTGTCTATGCTAGGAGGAAGACCTGAAATGGAGATAGAGCACCCAACACCTCAACTCTTTGACCAAGACTTTGAACCAAGTCCAAACCTTGCTCAAATACCTTGGGTATGGAAATTCCTAACCTTGAGAATACTGCACCTGGTATTGATGGTTAAAATATTTCAATTTCTCTGAGAAAAGGTGTTAGATCATGCATAAGTCATCCTATCAACAAATTTGTTTCATATGGAGGGTGTTGTCACAATCTTATCATGCATTTTGTTTCAGCTCTTGATAATGTACAGTTTCCTAATTTTATTCAAGATGCTCTCAAGGACTCTAAATGAAGAAAGGCAATTAGTGAAGAAATTAATGTATTGGAGAAAAATGGCATCTGGGTAATTTATGGGCTTCCATTTGGAAATAAGCAAGTTGGTTGTAAGTGGAACTTTACTATCAAATATAAGGCTAACAAAAACATTGAGAGGTTAAAAGTCCATCATGTTGACAAAGGTTTCACTCAGTATTATGGGATAGACTGTCAGGAAACATTGCTCCAATAGCCAAACTCAACACTATCAGAGTTCTTTTGTCCCTTGCATCTAATCGAGATTGGCTATTGTAGAAATTGTATTCCTTCTTATTATTATCACTGCCTAGGACCTAAGATATATACAACAACTATATTTCTAATTTAGGATAGTTATTAACTATACATAAATAGCTATCAATGCTAGATCCTAACTAATAGGAAGATATTTGACTTCCCTTTTATACTTCCTACAAATCTGCCATTCAATACTTCCCCTCAAGCTGGATGGAAGAGATCTTTCATTCCAAGCTTGTCTAGTGTGTTCTTGAATGTAGGATTCTGAACTCCTTTAGTATGTCTGCAAGTTGTTCTCTTGAAGGTACATAGGGAGTGCATATTAGTCCACTCTCTAGTTTTTCCTTGATGAAGTGTCTGTCAACCTCTACATGCTTGGTTCTGTCATGCTGTACTGGATTGTGTGCTATTGCTATAGCAGACTTGTTGTCACAGTGTAGCTTCATAGGTCCTTCCCACTTGATTTTTAAGTCTTCTAGAATAATTTTCATCCATAATAACTCACAAATTCCAAGTGCCATTGATTGAAATTCAACCTCTGCACTTGATCTCGAAACAACATTCTGTTTTTTACTTCTCCATGTCACAAGATATCAGATTTGATTCAAAAGATGCTGGTTCGAATACCTTCTCCTTTGTTTTTCCATTCATATATAACCTACATCTCATTGTTTACAGCATATTCTATACATAGTAAGCTAGATCTAAGGGGCTGTTTTATGGTAATAGAATCTTCCTATTTACTGTCTTAATATACACCCTGCACTAAATCAGATCTGTCATAATCTCCTATTAATTGCCTTGCACTATACTGCTGTAACTTTCCTTCTTCTTGCACTGCTGTAATTGTAACTTTCCTTTCTACTGACATCCCCCCTCAAATTGATGCTGGTTGGTCCAACAGCATCAATTTGTCCACTAGAAATTGATGTCGCTGTCTAGTGAGGGTCTTGGTAAATATATCAGCCACTTGAAGTGTGCTGGTCACGTGTGGAAGAGAGATAATCCTATCTTCAAATGCATCACGAATGAAGTGACAGTCCACTTCAATGTGCTTGGTTCTCTCATGAAAAATAGGATTGGCTGTTAGATGTATTGCACTGGTATTATCCCCATAGAGAGAAGTAGGAGTGTCCTGCCGAAATCCCAACTCAGTAAGAAGTCCCTGTAACCAGAAAATTTCTGAACAGGCTTGTGACATAGCCCTGTATTCTGATTCAGTAGATGATTTAGACACCCTATCTTGTTTCTTGCTCTTCCATGAAATAAGAGCAGGACCAAGAAACATGCACCACCTAGTTGTAGATCTTCGAGTGTCTGAGCATCCAGCATAATCAGCATCACTATAGGCATGTAGTGTAGGAGAAGTTCCAGCAGGATAGCACAGCCCTCTTTGAAGTGTACCCTTCACATATCTAATAATCCTTCTAACTGCTGTCAAGTGAAGGTGCCTAGGAGCAGCCATGAATTGACTAACCTGTTGAACTGCATAGGAAATATCAGGCCTAGTGTTTGTAAGATAAATCAAACTTCCCACAAGTGTTCTGTATGCTGCTGGATCCTCCAATAGTTCCCCCTCATCTTTACGAAGCTTTACATTGATCTCCATTGGAGTATCAAGTGGTGGCAGGTCCTGGAGACCAGCTGCAGCCACCAAATCCATGGCATACTTATGCTGTGATAGGAAGATGCCATGGGTACCAGTCTGAATTTCCAAACCTAGGAAATATGCAAGATCTCCCAGATCTTTCATGTGGAAAGACCTCTGTAAATGCTGCTTTAGGTGCTGAATTAGACTCAAATCAGTTCCTGTGATTACTATATCATCCACATAGACTAAAACAAACACAGCTCCAGCCTTAGTAGTGCGCAAGAACAAAGAGGCATCATATTTACTCTTAATAAACCCAAAATCAAGAAGAGTAGAGGCAAATTTAGCATACCATGCTCTAGGAGCTTGTTTAAGCCCATACAATGATCTCTTCAATTTACACACAGCAGAAGTAGGTTTGGAGAACAAACCAGCAGGAGGTCGTATATAAATGTCTTCATTTAGATCCCCATGAAGAAAGGCATTCTTCACATCCAATTGGTGTAAACACCATTGCTGTGAAGCTGCCAGTGCTAGGATTGTTCTTATTGTAGTCATCTTTGCTACGGGAGCAAAGGTTTCCTCGTAATTGACTCCATATTGCTGGTGATTGCCAAGGGCTACTAGTCTTGCTTTATGCCTGTCTAAACTGCCATCAGCCTTGACTTTCACTGAGTAAACCCATCGACATCCAAGAGGAGTGACCCCTGGAGGACACTCAACAACCTCCCAAGTGTCATTTTCTTTAAGTGCATGTAGTTCTTCCTCCATAGCTTGCTGCCAGCAAGCTTCTTTAGCAGCCTGTGAATAACTAGTGGGTATAACAGTAGAGTGCAATGTAGCAGAGAAAGCAGAATGAGTTGGGTTCCTCTTAGATGAGTTAAATCCATACCTATCAGGAGGTATAGATATTCTAGCAGATTTTCGTATTACAGGCATTATAGGAGGCAAATCACTTATCTCAGAATCTGAAAAATACATAGAATCAGATGTATTGACAGCAGCTGAAGGGAAGTTTGTTACCTTAGGGTCTGAAGTATGCAAGGAACCACTTGGCAGGGCAGTAGCTGAAGGGGGCTGTGCTTGTGGTTGTCTTCGTCTGTACACCAGCAATGGTTGGTCATTTGAGAACCTAGTTGGTAGGACACTAGAAATAGTAGTTGTAGGAGATTTTGTTTGATCATTTGGAAGCCTAGTGTCAGAATCAGTGAATGCAGGTAACTCAATCTGTGACTTGGATGTTGTAGAGGACCAAGGAAAGAAACACTGATTTTCTAAAAAAATAACATTTCTAGAAACATGAATCTTATGAGTTTGGGGATCAAAACATAGGTAACCCTTTTGATTCACACTATACCCAAGAAATGCACACTTTATAGATTGAGCCGAGAGCTTGTTTCTGTGGGGTGATGGAAGGTGCATGAAACATACACACCCAAAAGTATGTAGGTTGTCATATTTGGGCTGACAGTGATGAATCCGAAAGTATGGAGTGTCTAGACCTATCTTTTGGGAAGGAAGTCTATTGATTAGATAAGTGGCTGTAGTGAGAGCTTCTACCCAAAACTTAGGTGGAACAGAAGTTTCAATAAGTAATGTTCTAACAACATCCAAAAGATGTCGATTCTTACGTTCCGACACTCCATTTTGTTGAGGGGTATATGAA
This sequence comes from Salix dunnii, assembly GCA_015731905.1. Taxonomy (NCBI): domain Eukaryota; kingdom Viridiplantae; phylum Streptophyta; class Magnoliopsida; order Malpighiales; family Salicaceae; genus Salix; species Salix dunnii. The sequence goes on from CM027672.1 coordinate 12,946,879, forward strand.
CATGATCTTTGGGAGACTATGCCTTTGTTTTGCAAGAAAGATTGAAATTCATTTGACATATATTCCCCCCCAGAATCTGACCTTAGAGTTTTAACAGTAGCATCAAATTGGGTCTGGACAAGTCCTAGAAAGAGTTGAAACATGGAGAACACTTCTGACTTCTTTCGTAGAAAATAAACCCATGTATAGCGTCTGTAATCATCTATAAAGGTTACAAAATATTTGTAACCTGCATGAGACACAATAGGACTAGCTCCCCATACATCACTATGAACTAAGTCAAAGGGTTTTGTGGCTCTGCTCCCCTCGGAAGGAAATGGTAATGTTTTACTTTTGCCAAGTTTACATGAAATGCAATCAAAAGACACAATAGGAGAAGAATACTGCACTGTTTTATTCAATAAACCAGATTTCAACAAATGGGCTAACACTTTATTGTTTGGATGTCCAAGACGCTTATGCCATGTTTCTTTAGACACATTAAGTGCAGTACAAAATAAAGACAAAGCAGGAGAATATCTCAGAGTACGTGGAACAACATGTTGCAGCAGAAAAATACGTCCATGCTTAGACCCCTTCGCTATCACCTGCCCCGTCATTTGATCCTGCACAATACAGCCCTGGTTAGAAAACTTAACCTTACAATTATTGTCAACAAACTGTCCTATAGAGGCCAGATTTACAGTAAGTTTAGGGGAAACATAGATATCTTTCAATGGAGGTTTATCACCAACAGCCACAATTGGCAAAACACTGCCATTGGCTGTTTGAACTTGTGATATTCCCCTATATTTTCTGAGATTCATCAATCCTTGCAATGAATTTGTCATGTGATTTGTGGCTCCTGAATCCAATACCCAAGAGGAAGTTGAAGAGGCTGCATTACCTTGAAGACCAAGTGTAGAAAATGCACTCACAATCATTTCTTGTACCATTTCTTTGGTCAAAACTGGAGGCTGAGTGTTGGAGGCTGGTGACATCGAATGCATACCACTAGCAACAACAGTTGCTGAATTTGCTGTGTGATAATTCCTGCTAGCACGTGAGGGTGGTCGAATGGGACACTCTTTGATGATGTGTCCTGGTTGTTTGCAGTAATTACACATCTTGTTTGGACAATTAGGTGCAATATGCCCATACTTTTTGCAGCTGTAGCATTGTGTCTTCCTCATGTCCCCTTTCCCTTTGTTGTAGGCAACATAAGCAACTGGAACCACTCCAGCTTGTTCCATAGTATGTTGAGTAGTAAGACGTTGTTCCTCACGCAATAACTCTCCAAAACAGGCAGCCAAAGTAGGTACTGGATCTCTATTTACTAGAGAGGCACGCACTGCCTCATATTCTGGCCTCAATTTCATCAGAAATTGATCTCTTTGACTGTTTTTGTGGACTTGTTGCACAGCCAATACTCCTTCACTAGACATCTTGGCAGTGACTAAGTCTGAATAGTCATTCCACAATATCAAAAATCCAGAATAATATTCTTGAATGGTTAGATCTCCTTGAGTATAATTTCCAATACTCAACTCCAGCTGAAACCTTCTAGCATTGTTGTCTTGAATATAGACTTGTGAGAGATAATCCCACATAGCCTTTGCTGATTTGTGGGGTCTTAAGGACAGAATAAATTGTGACTCCACAGAACCTAGAATCCATGACATGATTTGTGCATCCTTTGTTGCCCATGCTGCTTTAGCAATAGCTGAGCTCTCACCATCTGTGCCTCCCTTCTCACCATCTTCCACATGACTCCATAATGCTTTTCCCTTGAGATAGATCTCCATTTGAAAAGACCAAGTAGTATAATTTTTGCCAGTAAATCTGACACAAACATTATCTGCTTTCTCCATATTGCTAAGACTCTAAATAACTATGTTTCTATGAATTTCTATGAGATTGGCTCTGATACCATATCAGATTTGATTCAAAAGATGCTGGTTCGAATACCTTCTCCTTTGTTTTTCCATTCATATATAACCTACATCTCATTGTTTACAGCATATTCTATACATAGTAAGCTAGATCTAAGGGGCTGTTTTATGGTAATAGAATCTTCCTATTTACTGTCTTAATATACACCCTGCACTAAATCAGATCTGTCATAATCTCCTATTAATTGCCTTGCACTATACTGCTGTAACTTTCCTTCTTCTTGCACTGCTGTAATTGTAACTTTCCTTTCTACTGACACAAGATTCCCCCCTAGAAGTGTACAATACCCTGAGGTTGACCTTCTATCTGTCACAGCTCCTGCATAGTCTGCATCTGTGTAACATTCCAACTCTAGCTTGCCATGTCTTTTATATAAAATCCCCTTTCCAGGAGTAGTCTTCAAATACCTGAGGAGTCTGTACACTGCCTGAAGATGTGATTCCTTTGGATTGTGCATAAATTGGCTCACTACACTCACAGCATAAGCAATGTCAGGTCTAGTGTGAGCTAAGTAGATCAACTTACCAACTAACCTTTGGTACTGGCCTTTATCAGTTGTGGTCCCCTCTTCATCATTGTCAAATCTGTGCTTTAGGTCAATCGGTGTCTCACATGGTTTGCATCTCACCATTCCTGTTTCTTTTAGCAGATCTAGGATGTATTTTTGTTGGGAGATAAAAATCCCCTTATCTGAATGGGCCACTTCGATACCAAGAAAGTATTTTAACCTTCCCAGGTCTTTGATGTCAAATTCTGCAGATAATCTCTTCCTTAGCTTGTCCCTTTCCATATGATCATCTCCTGTTATGATAATGTCAACAACATAGACAATTAAAATAGTTACTTCCCCTGAATTAGAGTGCTTGATGAACAAGGTATGATCTCCTTGACTCTGTCGATATCCCATAAGTATCATGGCTCTAGTAAACCTTCCAAACCATGCTCTAGGAGACTGTTTCAAGCCATAGAGTGCCTTCTTTAGCCTGCAAACTTTGTTAGGCAGTAAGGAATGGCTGAATCCTGGTGGTGGATCCATGTACACTTCCTCTTCCAACTCTCCATGTAGGAAAGCATTCTTAACATCATATTGCTGCATACACCATCCAAGATTAGCAGACAAAGAAAACAGAATTCGTATAGTGTTCATCTTAGCAACAGGAGCAAATGTCTCATCATAGTCTATCCCATGTGTTTGTGTAAACCCCTTTGCAACCAACCTAGCTTTATATCTTTCTAGGTTGCCATTAGTCTTGTATTTCAAGGTATACACCCATTTACACCCTACTGCCCTCTTTCCTTTTGGTAGTTCAACTATGTCCCATGTTTGATTCCTTTCTAGTGCATTCATCTCCTCTCTCATGGCAATTTTCCAATTCTCATTATTTAATGCCTCATGTAAGTTTTTTGGGATAGATATGGTGTTTATTTTTGAGAGGAAGGCTTTATGTGAGGGAGAGAACTTCTGGAATGATATATAGTGAGCTATAGGATATAAGGGTTTCTTAGTGCATTCTCTTGTTCCTTTCCTAAGAGCAATAGGTTGAGAGAGACTCGGAGAGATTTCATTACCTTGCTTAGGTTCCTGAGAGAGACTTGGATTACCTTGCTCAGGTTCGGATTCTTGGGCTTGCAGAGGGTTCAACTCAGGCTGTACTCTTCTTTTATACACCTGCAGAGGTTTGTTAGCAGCAGCAGTAGTTTCTCCTTGTGGGTTGGTGTTTAGAGGCTCACATGTTTGTAAAATAGGAGATGATTGTTGTCGAGATGAAATAGGGAATGAAAACATATCAAAATCAGAGAAAACAGTCTTCTCTTCAATATTTTCCTTCCCCTGAAGAGAAGAGGTGCTGAAGTAGGGCTGATTTTCATTGAAACTAACATCTTTGGACACAAAAAATTTCTTTAAAGAAGGATGATAACATTTGTAACCCTTTTGTGTGATAGAATACCCTATAAAAATGCACTTAAGAGCCCTAGCATCCAGTTTATCTCTTTGATGCTTGTGAATGTGGACATAGGAGACACATCCAAAGATCTTTGGAGGGAGTTTTGAATAAAAATTATTTGTTGGAAAGAATTCTGACAAATATTTTAATGGACTTTTAAAGTCAATAACTCTTGAAGGTATTCTATTTATTAAATAGGTGGCTGTTAACACCGCTTCTCCCCAATAGTTTTTTGGAACCTTGTGCTGGAAAAGTAAGGCCCTAGCAGTTTCAAGTAAATGTCTATTTTTTCTTTCAGCCAAACCATTTTGTTGGGGAGTGTTTACACAAGATGATTGATGAATAATTCCCTCTTTGTCAAAGTAGTGTGATAGATTATGATTAAAGTAGTCTCTAGCATTATCAGTCCTAAATCCCTTAATACTAACTCCAAATTGTTTCTTTATCATTGCTGTAAAGTTTAGCAGAATGTGGCTTACATCAGATTTTCTTTTAATTAGAAAAACCCAAGTCATTCTAGTGCAATCATCAATAAAAGTTACAAAACCTGTTGCTCCAGAAATATTAGGGATGTTATATGGTCCCCATATATCAGAATGGATGAGGGAAAAAGGAGACATAGATCTTGATTCACTTGAAGGAAAAGGCACTCTATGGTGCTTTGCAAACTCACAAATTTCGCAATGAAAGTTTTGAATATCAAGTTTTTTAAATAAAGATGGAAACATGTTGCTAAGAATCTTAAAAGATACATGTCCTAGACGACGATGATGGTTCCAAACATCAATTTTATTTGAATATATTGAAATAAATGATAGGAAAGGAGAATTACTACTGCTGCCTTGCATTTCAAGCATGTACAACCCATCCTTGACTCTAGCATGCCCAATCATCCTCCCCGTAGCTAGGTCCTGAAATATGCAGTAATCAAGGAAGAAAGTTACACTGCAATTTATGTCTTTAATGAGCTTTCGAATGGACAATAGATTTGTGGTGAGATTAGGAACATGTAATACTCTTTTAAATGTAAAAAAGGGATTAAAAGAAAGTGTCCCTTGGCCTGCAACTGAGGTTGCAGATCCATCAGCCACTGTAACTTTCTTACTGTCATGACAAGGTTGATAGGATTTGAGGGCGTCTGCTGAGGGGGTCATGTGATCTGTTGCACCTGAGTCAATGACCCAGGTGCTGGAATGGTCCTGGTTTGAGGCACAAAATGCATGAGAATTTAGAATTTTACCATTTTGAGCAAGAGAGCATGACCCAGATGGTTTCTCCATGGTGTTGAGTAGGGATCTCAGGCTTTCAATCTCCTCTTTGTTTAATCCTCTTACCTCTGAGGTGTTAATTTCAGAGGTTGGCTCTTCAGCACTTGCTAAGTGTGCATGTCCTCTTGACTAATTCCATCTAAATCCTCCATTACGTCCCATCCTTGCTGGAGGTACATGATTTCTTGACATTGGTCTGCCATGTAGTTTCCAACATATCTCCTTTGTATGGCCTGTTTTCTTGCAGTAGTTACAAAACTGCTCTTCTTTAGGAAATCTTCTTCGTTCAGCCTTTATTCCATCTACATCATTCTTGACATCATTTCTGCTATTTGTCATCATCGCAGCACCTTCTGTGTTAATGGCTTCAACCATCACGGTTCTCCTTCCTTCTTCAGCCCTTATCAATGAGAAAACTTCATTGAGTGAGGGCAAAGATTCTTTTCCTAGTATTTGGACCTTTACTTGGTCAAACTCCATGTTGAGTCTAGCAAGGAATTCAAAAATTGTTTCCCTCTCCACATAATTTTTTAAAATCACAGCATCATCACTGCACTTCATTTTAAAATCTTGATAATAATCTAACTCCAACCAAAAACTCTTCATAATGTTATAGTATTCAATAACCATCATGTTACCTTGTTTGGTCATTGAAAGCTTGGACTTGATCTCATAAATCAAAGCAGCATCCTTTACCTTAGAGTAGGTCTGTCTCACTGCATCCCATACATCTTTTGCTGTGTTTAAGAACATATAGGGTCCACAAACTTCTGGCATGATTGAATTCCATAGCCATGACATAATCATGGAGTCTTCTTCATCCCATAGAGTGAACTTTGGGTCTTCTGGTTTTGGGGGATTGTCTGTTAAATGACTAATCTTTCCTCTTCCCTTGAGAAATGTTTTTACTATCTGTGACCATTTCAGATAGTTTTTTCCATTCAGTCTATAGGAGGTCTGTAGGTTTTGAAACTCTCCAGCTGTTTGGGTTTCTTTGGTGGTGTTTTCCGACATGATTTTCTGGTGTCAGGGTGGAAGGGAAGGTTCTGGTTCTAGGTTTTTGAAAAAGGCTCTGATACCATGTAGAAATTGTATTCCTTCTTATTATTATCACTGCCTAGGACCTAAGATATATACAACAACTATATTTCTAATTTAGGATAGTTATTAACTATACATAAATAGCTATCAATGCTAGATCCTAACTAATAGGAAGATATTTGACTTCCCTTTTATACTTCCTACAAATCTGCCATTCAATAGCTATTACATTAGCTAGATGTCAAGAATTCATTTATGAATGGTGATTTGGAAGAAGTATACATGGAGATACCATTAGGATTAGAAACATCATTCAACTACAACAAAGTGTGTAATCTAAGAAAATCACTATATGGACTCAAGCAATCTCCTTAGGTATGGATACTCTCAATGTCAGGCATATCACACATTATTTGTAAAGTTCTCACTAAGAAAGAAATAACAATACTAATTGTATATGATGATGACATCAATTTAACTGGTGATTGATGAGGAATTGGTAAAGATTGAAGAAACTTTTAGCCAAAGAGTTTGAAATTAAAGACCTCGGCTATCTTAGTACTTTTTGGATCTACTAAGAAACAAGTATGTTTCGATGTAAACCTGCAAATACTCCTATGGACTCAACCAAGAAGATAGCTAGACTAGATAGTGCACCACTTAACAAGGGGAGATATCAAAAACTTGTAGGACAACTTACTTATCTCTAACACACTCGACTTAATATTAGTTTCTCTGTTAATGTTAAGTTAGTTTATGAACAACCCAACAAAAGAGCATATGGAAGTTGTGAATAGAATTTTAAGGTATCTTAAGATGACTCCTAGTAAAGGTTTTCTATAGAAATAGTGACAATTGAAATATTGAAGTTTTCTTAGATGTAGACTAGGCAAAAGATATTTTAGACAAGCAATCTAGATCTAGATACTGCTCCTATGTTTGGGCAAATCTCGCGACTTGGAGAAGCAACAACCAATTGTGTCAAGAAGCAGTGCAGAATTTAAGTTTAGAGCTCTAGCTCTTAGCATTTGTGAAGGAATGTGGATACAAAATTGTTTAGGGGGCTAGGAATGGAATTGGTAAATCCTATCAAAACGTTTAGCGACAATCAAGATGCTATAAGTATCATAAAGAACCTTGTTCACTATGACAAGATAAAGCACATTCAGATAGATCGACATTTCATTTTAGAAAATATTAAAAAGGAAGTTGTTCAACTAGTTTATTTCCCTATAAAATCTCACAGACATACTAAAGCTCTTCAAGAACCAACTTTGAAGAATTAAGTCACAAAATGTGTATATATAACATCCACAACCCAACTTGAGAGCGGAGTGTTGAAATCGTGATTAAAGTTAGTAATTTTAGGGATTTGATAAGACATGTTTGGTACTAGTTAATAAGAGGAATCTAGTATTATATATGATCATGTCCCATGGTTTATCCTTTCGTATTTTGTTGGATGATTTTTCTCCTTTCTACTTTGGTTGTTACCTGATTTTATGGCTAACAAATTGTAATCATCCTCTATTTAATAAGTTGTAAGCTTCATTTCAAAGTAGAATGAGAAATAATAATACTAGTTCTCTTTCAAAAAATCACAAATTCCTTTATAAATTACATTCCTAGGACATCTATACAGTGAGGAGAAAAGTAATAAGAATACCAGAATGGGATTGCAACTGCTACAAGGATAGGGGACTGTTTCCATAATAAAGGAAGTTGATCGCCTAATAGTCTTGCCAAATACTCAAGAATATCACTTTCCTGCTATAAACAACTAAAACCAATCAAATTGTATAATATAAATATATGAATGAAGGATGTGGAGCTATCACTAGATACAACACCAATCAATTGTAAATAAATAAGCAGACAACACAATAAGGAAACATAACAAAGTGTACTTAGAAATGACATTGATCATTCAACCAAGTGCAACAGATTTTGCAATAGCTTCCAAAAGACCAAAAAAGGATAAAAAGGATGATTAATGCCACTTTCATGCAACCTTGGAAGTTCACTACACTAGGCATCATGAAACTCGACATGAAATTTCTACACAAGCAACATATGCTCAGTGTAGCTCATTATTCTGCTCAACGGGACATCAACAAATAGATATGTGTAGAACTGTCTTCCTAATCTGAATGAAGCATCCAATACCAGTCATCTAGTATGACTATGCACTATCAACAATGTATATATGAAAACTTTATTATTTTAGCATGCATAGTTGTATATTTATTAGCTAATAATTATAGGTTGTAATTAAGTAATATTTTTACATACTTAATGATATGAAACTCTCCAATTGGAGGCATTGAATCAAGAAAAGAAAACCTTTCTGACATGATATTAGAGCTAGTTTTTTGGTTTTGAGTTTCATCTCTCGGTATTTTACGAGTTTTCTAGCATTGGACTTCACGGGCTTATGTCATCTTTGACAAAAAAAAATAAACTTTTCTAGGTTAAGAATTTTCTAGTTCTGCATCTCTGTGATCTCTAGGAAAAATTTTCTTGTTCAACTCACTGGCAAAAATTATGTCAATTTCGTATGTTAATGAAAGGGAAGGAATTGTGGGGTCATCTCAATGGTTCTTCCATGGCTCCAACTAATCCTCAAGAATTCATTTCTAGGTCCACAAGCATGCTAAAATTGTTTCTTGGATATTGGGATCTATTGAACCTCATATGATCAATAATCTTCGCTCTTGTAGCACAATTAAGGAAATCTAGGATTATTTTTGATGAATTTATTCTCAAAATAACTCTGCTCAAAAGTTTCAAGTAGAAATGGATATTGCCAACTACAAAAAAAAGGAACCTTTATAATGAACAATTTTATGATAGATTTATAAATCTATAGAGTGAGTACATTGGGATATTTTATTCTCGTGTACCCAAGAAAAGTTTAGAGGCACTACATCTTGTTTATACTGAAAGTCAAAGAGATCAATTTTTGATGAAACTAAGATCAAAATTTAAGCCCGTGCGAGCTAGTTTGATTAATCGCAATCCAATGCCTTCTTTGGATGTGTGCTTGGGGGAAATATTACGAGAAGAGCAGTGTCTCGCTACTCAACTTGGCTTGACTCAAGAAGCTGTCTATTGAGATGGTTAATGTGGCCTATATGGCTCAAGAGATAGGACGACACAAGATTAATGTCCAGTGCTTTTGATGCAAAAAGATTAGGCATATTACAAAATATTGCGACAAGAAATTTTGTAATTGTTGCAAAAAGGTCGGTCATATTATTAAAGATAGTTGTATGCGACCTCAAAATCGATAAGGTCAAGGATTTACTATGTAGTCAAATTTGGTTGTTTCCTCTCCTCCACCATCAAAGCCTCCATCTTCAGTGAGATCTTCTACTTTCACTCCTAAGATGGTCCAACAAATGATTGTATGTGCTTTCTCTGCCTTTAGTCTTCAAGGTAAGATTAATACCCTCACTTCTCAGTTTCTAATCATATGACTAGCAATATAGATGCTTTACATGATGTGCGTGAGCATACGGGTCATCAACATATATAAATAGCCAATTATAGTAGTCTTTCACTCCTAAGATGGTCGAACAAATGATTGTATGTGCTTTCTCTGCCTTCAGTCTTTAAGGTAAGATTAATAACCTCCCTTCTCAGTTTCTAATCATATGACTTGCAATATAGATGCTTTACATGATGTGCGTAAGTATACGGGTCATCAGCATATATAAATAGACAATTGTTGTAGTCTGCCTATTTGGGGTCTCATTTCAAAAATGTTTGTAACCAAAGTTGTCTAAAAATTTAATTTTTGTTGGTCAACTGGTAGAAAATAATTTTGAAATTCACTTTGATCATCGTGGTTGTTGTGTGCAGGATCAAGCATTGGGGAAGTGATTGTAAAGGGGCTTAAAGTGAGACATTTATTTCCTATTCAGTTTTGATTCTTGTGCTTATTCTATTTAATAATTTTCATGTTTGGCATAAGAAATTAGGATAACACAATTCTAGTTTATTGACTCATCATATGAAACATGGTTATTTGGGGAATAAAAAATTATTCTCTTCTGAATTTTTGGGTTATAGTTCCTGTAAACTTGGTAAAATCAAATCATTATCTTTTCCTTCAAATGGTAGTCGGGCTTCTAAATGTTTTGAAATTATCCATACTCTCTCATGTTCAGTACAAATATTATGTAATATTTATTGATGATTTTAGTTGTTTCTTTGATATATTTCTTTCAGTCTAAAGCTTATGTATTCTCTACATTTCAGGCTTTTGTTGCTTTTGTTGAAACTCAATTTTCTGCTCATTAAAATTGTACGTTCTGACTCTAGGGGGGATGTGTTCATAGAATTTCAGGAATATCTTAAATTTAAAGGAATTCTCTCTCAACAATCTTGTTCTAACACTCCTCAACAAAATAGAGTTGTTAAGCGTAAGAATCGTCATCTTTTGGATGTTGTTCATACTTTGTTGATTGATTCTATACCCCTGGGTTTTGGGTAAAAGCTTTATCGACAACTATTCATTTGATTAATCATCTACCCTCTCAAATTTTAATTTTAAATTTGATTCTCCATGTTCTCTTTTGTTAAGTGTTGTTCCTGAGCATGATTCTCTCCATGTATTTGGGTGCGTTTGTTTTGTTCACTTACCATTCACTGAACATCATAAACTTATTACTCAAGCTTCTCGTTGTGCTTTTCTAGGGTAAAGCAACACACATTAAGGGTTTGTGTGTTATGATGTGAATGCTCATAAGCTTCATATCTCTCGAAATGTGATTTTCTTTGAACACCAATATTTCTTCTAGTCTTGTCCTTCTAAAGATTCAGCTTTTATTTAGATTCCTTATTTGATGATGATGTATCTTATATCTTTGAATGATTTAAGACAAGAATTGTATATTAAAGACATAATCCACCATTCCCTTTGTGCCTTTTTGACACTAAAACGACATCTGATCTTCTCTCAATTGAACCTCGATGATCATCTCAAGTTTCATGTCCCCTAGACAAGTATGGATTTTCACAACTGCTCTTCAAGCTATTATTGATAGTACTTTTGTGCCTAAGTCTTACGCTTAGGCTTATACTCAAGCTTGTTGGCAACAAGCCATGAAAGAGAAACTTCAGGCTTTTTAGGATAATCACACATGGTACATTGTTTCTTATCCTACTAGAGTAAAGCCCATTGGGTGCAAATAGATATATACCATTGAGTTACGTGTTGATGGCTCTATAGAACAGTATAAAACATGTTTGGTGGCTCTTAGGAATTGTCAGGAATATGGTATTGATTATGAGACATTTGCACCCATAGCTAAGATGACTACAATACACACCATTATGGCAATTGTTGCTTCTAAAGGATGATCACTTTAGTATATGGATGTGAAAAAATAAATTTTACGTAGAGATTTGAAGGAAGACATCTATATGACTCCTCCCGGTATGTTTACTCACTCCTCTAATTCGTTGGTTGAAACATTCTCTGTATGGTCTAAAGTAGGCATCGCGCACATGGTTTGAGAAGTTTTGTACTATTTTGAATTTTAATTTTATTCAAAGTCAATATGATTCCTCTCTTTTTCTTCAGAGAACTGTCACTGGTATTGTCACTCTTGGTATATGTGAATGATAATGTTATCACAAGATCTAACACTCAACTCATTGAGAACTTAAATCAAGACTACTTTTCATATGAAGGAACTTGGACAACTTCAATATTTCCTTGGTCTACTGGTGCATTTTATCTCCGATGAAATGCTTTTGCATCAGCACAAATATACCCAAGAGATTCTTTTTCTAGCTGATCTTGAATATGGGAATAGTGTTCTTACACCTCTAGAGGCTAATATGAAGCATTGTCAAAATGATGGTGACCTATTTACCTAATCCATCCATGTACAGGCAGCCGGTAGATAGCTTGAATTGTTTAACAATTACTCAACCTGATATTTCCTTTGTTGTACAACAGGTCAATCAGTTTATGCAGACTCCTCAACAACCTCATTTAGTTGTTGTCCAATTAATTCTTCATTATCTTAAGGGTATATTTGGGCGAGGGTTATTCTTTTCTACTGACAAATCCTTACAATTAATAGCATATAATAATGCATATTAGGCTGGTTGTATAGATAAGCTTCATTCAGTTACTAGTTGGTACATGTTTCTTAGAAATGCTTTGATTTCTTGGAAGAGTATAAAGCACGATCATGTCTCAAAGTCCTCTATAGAATTTAAGTATCGAGTTATGTCCTCAGCATGTACAGAGATTATGTGGCTTCAAGGTTTGTTAAGAGAACTTGGTTTTCCTCATATCACTCCTCTTTATGCTAATAACACGTGATATTCAGATTGCTACTAATCTCTTGTTTCATGATTGCACCAAACACATTGAAGTGGACAACACTACATTCGTGAAACTCTTGATCACAATGTTCTTACACTTCCTCATATTTCTACTAACATCATATTTCTATTGAACATCAAACTATTGATGTCTTTATTAAAGCTCTATCTTGACACTGTTAACAATAGTTCATGATTGACAAATTGATGTTTCTTGATCGGTCAACATCAATTTTGACAATACATGGTTGTGGGCAGTATACAACCATGACCATTTGAGCATTAAGTCCTAACCCACTCCATGTCCAAGGGTCTTCATTGAGGAAGGTAGGCAGCATAAAGATCCATCTTTTATGTATAATCAAACAAGAATGATGAAAATTGAGACTAATTGACACAACATTTATTGTCAATTTGGTAAATTAGTGCAATGTATTTTTTAAATGAAAATGCATCAAAATGATTTTCATATTTGTTTTTTTTACATCAGCACATTAAAATCATCGAAACAAACTTAAAAGGCATCAATTTGATGCTTTTTAAGGCAAAAAATAGTTTGAAAAGTAGGTTTAAACCACAAAAAATACAAAGAAAATGAAGAATGATTTTTCTCTCATAAACAACTACTCATAGTGATCATACACTAATGCTTGTTCTTAGCTGTAATACTTAGGAATCATCATAGAATTTGATTTTTATAGCAATTAAGCCCTAATAATTTTGCATGCATCAAGCTTGTCAAATTTCAAGTCAAACAAACATAGGTATGTTATCCCATCCATGTGACTTGTTTATTTCATGTCCTCAGTAAATAAGAAATCTACTTTCTATGATAAAGTGTCATGGTTGTAGATCAATTTGAAATTCTACAAAGCACAAGGAGAAATGTCTATATGAAGGATGATAATATGGGAAGTCATAAAATTGTGCAGGGATAGAATTCACACCTTGTGTCAATTGATAACTCTTTATGAATGTGTTTTACATATCTATATAATTCATTCAAATTCAAGTATATAGAGCACCTTTGAATTTGTTGCTTTCTCACTGGAATGGAAACCTTGAGCTCTTCCAATAAGCAAGCACACTTCATAATATAGCTTTGAGATAGTGGCGGAGAAATAAGAAATTGATGTTGCGTATTCAATTTGACAATTCCATTTGCTTGCTATGCATCCGAGTAATAAGAGTTCCTGTCTCAAGGGAAAAGCAAAGGACTTCCTTAAAATAAAGGTCATTTTCAGGAAATTAACTCAAATGCACTATCTAGATCACCAAAACCAAGTGATTCAGTAATTCATCAGCATCCATGCTAGGAAGCCAAGTAAAATCTTAATTGCCCTCCACTAGATCACAATATTAATAACAACAATAATATGTTCATGTAATCAAAACAAAACAAAAAAAGTAAATTGTTTTTCAGTGTATTGAATTAATGAGATACATGTAAGGGTAAGCTATTAAAACATCTCTAGATATGCACAACCTAGTTTTCAGGGATGGATTCACAAATGCAAAATATAACCTAGATTTTACCTTAATTTTGCACTAACCCAATCATTCCATTTCAATTCTCATTTATATCCTTCACTAATTTAACCTGGACTCTTCCCCAAACCAAACTCCCCACCCCCAGGGGGGGGAAAAAAAACATGCTTATAAAAAATTGTCTTGTTTGCTGGGTTTTGAACAAACTTCAGAATCCTTCACAGCCATCATAAAATAGAATCAAAAGGTGTGTGAGAGTGAGAGAAAGAAGTTCACATGTGGTTGTTGCAAGAAATCCAGATGAGAAAATTTGACTATGTATTCCAAAACAAGCCAAGTGAATCAAGTAGCACAAGTGTAGTTGTTTTTGGTTGACATCATTGCTTGCAACCATTTATACGCTGAAAAATATTACAATACATGGACAGTGAATTTAGCATGCACATAAAGCTAGTGGATGATTCCTAAATCAATGGAATTCTAAATATTTCAAATATTGAAAACACGTGGACCAAATAACCATTATATCGTAAAATATGAACCAAACAAGTGGTTGTTGGCATAAAATCAAGCTAAATGTATTAGAGTACATCATTCTATTTAATTTCAAAAATTAGATCAACTTACAACTATTTCACTTGAACCATCATCCTTACAATCTGCTGAAGTATTCAGCCGTTCAAACACTTGTAGCCACTGCATCTTAGGGGCAGAAAACATCATGTTGGCACCCGAGACCAATCTAATAGTTCTCTTGTCAAGAAAATAAGAAACCATCTTTGATTTCCAATTATTCCACGTGACAAAATCAACCAACTGATCTATTTCCCTGCACAAAAAGCCAAAGTGTGTCTGTTTTTGGCCTCAAAGCAAAAATTCTATAATCTAGCAGCAATTACTTGCTCACCACCTAAACCACTCAACATGAGTAAATAGCTGTAAGAAAATGTCAACAAACTTTATTTGCAAGAAACAATGAAGCCTACATGGTTTTATGCATGTAATTGTAAGTCAATATACAAAATGCACTTATTTCACTGTTAGGGAAATGAATTTGTTACATACCCAACAGATGAAGGAGCTCCATCAAGTGTTTGTTGTTCCAGGAAGCTACTATCAGATTCAGTCCCACTACTATACCTGATAGCATTAGAGAGGACATCTAAGCCTGTCTCCAATGTCGATATGCATGATACTGCAGACTGCCTCTTGAAGACTTCTTGAAGAGTCAACTTCGTCAAATCATCATCAGTGGATCTTCCAAACCTCACAGTTTGACTAATTTCTTCTGATAAGACCATAGAATCCTTCACAAAACCCCTCCTTTCTAAAACCAAATCAAGCAGTGGATTCTGCAGCTTTAACTTGTTAAGATACACACTTAGACAATCATGGTTCGGTTCCGAAATCATCTCAAGCTCCATCTCAATTACAGCAGATAAAAAAGCTTTGAGATGTGAATCCCTCAATGGTAAAGTCTGGAACAAATGGGCCAGCACAAAACTCCTTGCCCGACTCAGAGTATCGCATGATAGATTTGCAAGACCCTGCCTTTTATCAGATTCATATATATATATGCAATCATATCAAACTGTCGCATATAATAAAAATAACTCAAAATGAAGAAAACCACTACCTGGGGGAAATAAGGATTTGATTTCATTTGACAAAGAGCTGCATCAAGTTCCTTAATTGATTCCTGGTAAACATCTGAGCTACTCATGTGCTTAAGTACCTAAGACGTCATAGGAGTAGTAATTACCAGGAAAATTTATAATAATGCTCTGTCTGTCCTTCAAAGAAGAAACGAACGAACTAATGCGTGCACACACGAAGATTGATTTAAGGAAGCAGGAAAAAACAGTAGAGACTTACATTTTGGAAGAAGGAACCCCATTGGATGGCTTTTTTGATGTTTTGAGCGTCCCAGTGAGCTAAAAGAGCTGAGGATTGATACCCAGATGCTAAAATAATTATATCTACAAACCCTTTCATAAGTTTCACCATTTCCTCTAATGATATGTAGGGGTAATTCCATCCCATTCTCTTCTTCTTCTTTATCGTTGGGCTAACCGAAGAGCACCAACGGCAGCACAGCGCGGGGAGGGAAAGAGAGACGGGGAGGGAAAGAGGTGACAATTGAAGCTGTTTGGGGCAGCTTTTGCCCGGCAGTTTTGCTGCGGGACATTATTTTTTTTTTTTTACAATAAAAAGAAAAAAAAATTTAGATATTTTTGATGTGTTAGTATTAAAAATAATTTTTAAAAAATAAAAAATTATTATTTTAATATATTTTTGTATAAAAAACACTTTAAAAAATTATCGTAACAACTCTTCCAAATAGACCAATATTTTCTCAATTTTTTATTTCCTGCAATTCCAATTTATTTATACAGTGTGGAATACTGAATTTTTTGTTTACTTTCCTTTGCTGTTAATCAAGGGTACAACAAAATATTATTTTATTATTTTTAAACATTAAATTTATTTTTTATAAAATTATTACAATAGTCTTAAATTTTACGACTTAACGTTATTAACTAGGAATTTTTAGAGTTTTTTTATCATTAATTTTTTAATTTATTCTTTATTTTTAGATTAATTATAAATTAAACTATATAATTTATCACATCCAACAACTATTAAATCATAAATATTATCTTATTTTATCCTACAATGAACTTGTTGAATTCTTTTACTTTAATAAAAAAAAATCCATAAAGTTTACTTTTAATTCATAATACTCTAGATTTTCAATACTTAATAACTTGTATAAATTGTTATTTTATTTTCTCGTTATCAATCATGGTAGCCTTGGGTGTATCTCAATGCATTTATTCTCGATTTAATCACTATTATTCAAATCATAATCTGATACAATTCTATGCTAACAAAATAGTTTCAAATTACCCATTTTATATCATCTAAAAAATTTACAAAAAACATGCACGTGCACAACATGAAAGTAAATGTGAGAGTTTAAGTTAGTTGCATACAAGATGATGATAATAAAAAAAAAATAGAGAAATGGAAACAATAAATCATATTAATAATACAAAAGGTAAAGCATATGATAAAATAGATACCTAAATAGCTAAGATAATAACACAAACTAGATTAACAAACTAGATCAATTCTGTCCAACAGTGTGTCATGCGACATAAAATAATAAACAATATTAACACTTTAATTCCATGATATGAAACTGATACTAGTAGGTTAGATCAATAACGTTTGATGTCAATATCTATATTTCAAATATTTGATTTCAAACCTTATTGTTGATATCAAGATTACCTAAACACATACTTGAAAGTTAATATAGTCAAAGGTAAGAGCCCTAAGAATGTTATGTAATCTATGCAATCATCAACATCACATAATTGATTTCATTCTGCATATAATTTTGTATTGGGGATTTTAGAAGAAGAAATCAGATTACCCAACTAATAATTGCTTATCTATTGTTAACAATCACAGTCTAGGTTGTCTTATTCTTGTTAAACCATAAAATTAATAGGTCACAACTTTTGTTTATGCAAGAAAATAAAAACAATGAAAAGTTAGACCACAACAAAGATGAAGATGATGATTTTAGCTTGACAAACAATTACAATAAATTATCAAGGTTAAGTTACCAAGATTTATTGATGTAAAATGATAGTTGTTTGTCAAAATAGAAGAGAATAAGAGAAAAGAAAAGTAAATCTAGTGAAAGGATATTAGGGATTTTAGAAGGAAAAAACAAGGGTAATTTATTCCCTTCAAAAATCTACTCAATTGTTTTTTGGGTAAATATTTCTATTTGGAGAGAACAAATTGAGGTGTGACCTTAACTTCTCAATCTCATTACAATAGAAAAACAAAGCAAACTGAAGACCATTTAAGGATATATTTTGGCTAGTCAATAAATATCTTTTCTATAAAAAGTTATCAATGAACAGAGATAAGTTAATTGAGGATGCAATTAGCAAAAATAAATGTGGAATGTTTCTCTTGAACCTGTGATTAAACCGCCAATTTCAATGGGTCCCGCATTCTAGAATTTTGGTTTAAATGGTAACTATTCACTTTGTTTCGATAGTTAGTCCTCAATACAAAGTTGTCATGAGAACAAACAGTCTCTAAAGCATTAAGATCAAGCTTGTGATCTTGCAAAGTAAAAGCGAATACAATAACAAAACATGTAAAATGAAAAAAAAAAGGAAATGACGGGTGAATAGATTTGGATTGTATACATATTATGTTGGTAAAATTCAAACACTTGATTTGAAATCAATAAGAAATAGGATTTTCATCAATACATGGATAATAAATGGATGGTGTTATTAAATTTATGATTATTTAATGTTGATAAAATCAAATTATTTGTTTAAATCCAAAACCAAAAATCTACAAATATTGTTCATTATATTCTCAAATCCTATACAACACATACACCATCACATTATTATTATTATTATCAAAAGAAAAACAAACCATCAACCAGCAAAATTAAAATTACAAAGGAGCAAGCAAGGTGATAAAACTCATTACTTGCTCAAACTAAGCAAATATATATTTTAAATGTTTTTATATAATATACTGATGTGAAAAATAATTATAAAACTAGCAATTAATAAAGCTCCCTTCTCCTCCTCCACCTTCTCTCTTTCAACAAGCTACTCCCCTTCACTCTTCGGAACTCCTCTCTCTCTCTTCCAATTCTTATTCTCTGAATCACAGACACTCCTACGCTTTCTTCACCCTACATTTATACAGTGCACGGGGGAGCATCTGTGCAACTGTTTTTCTAGATCTCTACCGCATTTCATGGATCTGCAACCCCATACAACTCGTACACCCACACTGACACTCTCTTGATTTCTCTCTCTCCTAGGGTTTTAGTTTTGACTGACCGTTTGCTTACGCTCTCACTGCCTACACTCCTTTATTTTTTTTTATTTTTGAGGTTATGCTTGATGCTCAATTCATCGGTGACCTCAGCCGGAGCTCCTGGAACTTCCGCTGGATCTCTTGCAAGCTTCAAGGCCTTTGGTTTTGACAATGCCGCGGACTTTGGTTTGATGCAAGATGCATACCTTGAAGACGTCGCTGCTTGTTCTTTGCTGGTCTAGCTTTGCTTTTGCTTGTTTAGGTAAGCTTCTTTTTTCTCTCATGCCTTTTTTGTTTGATATTTTCAGCTTCATTGATTCAGAGAGGGCTGATTTTTGGGTTTATTAGCTGTATTTTTGCGTCCATTTTTAGGACTTCAAGGTTAATGGGTATGATAATTGCTGTTTAGCGCAGACTTTACCTGTTACACAAGCTTTGCAAAATGTGCTTGTTTCTCCTAGTTAACTATCAAGTATCAAGAGATGCTACAAGTTACCTGCTTCTCTGCCTCTGATTGGAGCGTTTATTTTTTTAATTCATATGATTTGAAGGGACATGGTTGTGCATTCGTGTTTTTGACTCCTTAAGTTAAATTGGTCTCACTGATTTGCTAATTACGCGGCCGTGATGTTTATGGATGGAGATGATTTTTATTATAGGTCTTGAGAATCAATATTTTTTTTATGAAAAAAATTCCAAGAATTTTGGAAGCATGTGGAAAAATTGCAGAATTCAGACCTTCATCC
The DNA here is from genome assembly GCA_015731905.1 of Salix dunnii. Classification (NCBI taxonomy): domain Eukaryota; kingdom Viridiplantae; phylum Streptophyta; class Magnoliopsida; order Malpighiales; family Salicaceae; genus Salix; species Salix dunnii. The sequence continues at coordinate 12,966,520 of CM027672.1, forward strand.
ATGCCATGCTAAGGATGGGATTTTAGATTTGACATGTGTGGATAGAGATTGACAATGATTCCTTAAACTCAGGAAATAGACATAATGTGCAATGTTAATTTGCTAAAAATTGAAAGAAAGCATCTGTGGCAATTGTTTTTACAAATGAATGACCTAAGTTTCACTATAGCACAAAACTCGTTATCACGCGACTCACAACTAAATTGAAAACCAACCTAAGAAAGTTGAATATAAATGTAGATTTAACCAACCTAAGAAAGTTGAATTTTGGAAGCATGTGGAAAAATTGCAGAATTCAGACTTTCATCCATGCCATGCTAAGGATGGGATTTTAGATTTGACATGTGCGGATAGAGATTGACAATGATTCCTTTAACTCAGGAAATAGACATAATGTGCAATGTTAATTTGCTAAAAATTGAAAGAAAGCATCTGTGGCAATTGTTTTTACAAATGAATGACCTAAGTTTCACTATAGCACAAAACTCGTTATCACGCGACTCACAACTAAATTGAAAACTAACCTAAGAAAGTTGAATATAAACGCAGACTTCAAACATGTCATATTTCAATCTAAGAAAGTTGAATACACAAGGAAACAATATTTCTCCATTTTTCACATATTCATGGCATATTTCAATCATGACTTCAAACAAGTTGTTCTCTCTCATTCGGATGAATTAGCAATCCTACCACATGTTACCAGAAAGTTACATTTGTCTACTTTTCAACCGAATTGGAATCTTAACAAAAAAATTTCTATAACTCTAAATATAGTTCAAACAATGGATGAAAGTCTAGATAGATAGAATTGACAAGATTCATCCATAACTTCAGCCCTTTGAAATAATCCCTTCCCGAATTCTGATTGACTTGAAATTTTAACTAAATGTAGAACATGTCCATAAACTTCCGTAATTTTTTCAGCATGATTCAACGTTCGAGTTGAAAGTTATGCTTGATATTGTAAAACTAGACAATATTTTTCACACCAAAATTCGAATGTGACCTGCTTGGAACTTATCAGATAGGGTCTTCATTCTGCATCTAGCTTATACATAAATCTAAATACATGGTAGTACAATGTATCACGCTTCACATATCTTCCTTTCTTTCCTTTCCTTTTCTCTTTTTGTGAGGGGATACAATCTGATATTGTAGGATTTATACTATAAGTATAACATGTCTCTTTGTTTTAAGTTTCTAGTCGTAACCATAAAATATGAATCCCTGATTCTTTTTTTTTCAAGTCTCAAATTTAATGCCACAATTTCAATGCTTCTTACCATATAAAGGAGATGCATAATGATGAGGAACTGCTCTAGATGAAGTGATCGAGATTCTTTTCATCAAAGGAAATCATCTCATTTTCTTTTTTGGAAGAAACTCTGTAGAAATTGAAATATCATTCTGTAGATGTTTTTGTTAAAAGTACATTAACTTCAGTTTTACTTTGGCCAATTCTAGATTGGTTCTGTATTAATTGACTGTAGTTTATAGGAAATCAAGCGATAGCTTTAACTCTTGCCTGTTTATTGTTGAGTCTCTTAAGAGGGTAGCTGCTTTTGGGTTATTCACTGTTTAGCTGGTTTAATTGATCTAACTGGTTTGCTAATAGCATGGTTGTCAAGTTTACTGTATGTGTTAAGAGATTAGCTTGATCTCACTGATTTCTGTACCTTCTTTCTGGAGAATTAAGAGATTTTTTTAATGAGAAAGTATATAGAATTTGAGAAGCATGTGGGAAAATTTGCAGAATTTGGAAATGAAATATCTGTCATCCTTTGCTGGAAGATAGGTAAAATGCTAACACCATGATTCTGTATAAATTGAAAATGATTCAATAAACCTCAGGAAATAGGCACATCGGATTATGTGTATTTCCTAAAAATTGAAGGAAACCATATATAGCATGCTGTTTTGATGCTGAGAAAGCATTCACATGCTTAAGCAATTGATTACCTAAGTCTAGGGATTAGATAAGATATGGTCTTCAAACTACATATGACAATGCTAATTCATTAATTAATTATTTTAGGCACCACAATGTATCTCTTTTCCCAATACACCCTGCTATTGGTTTTCTCTTTACATTAAAGGAAATAGTCTAACCTATCCACTATATCTAAGTAGGACTTATAGATCTTGAAAGCATGATGGGTCTCCTTGTTTTAAGGATCTAATCTTAAATTATGAATCCCTGCATTTATCAAACCTTGAATATCTTATGAAAATCTCAATGCTTAGCATATAATTGAAATGCATAATGATGAGAAACTGCTCCATATAGAGTACACATTATGTGGGCAAGTTTCTTTGCATCAAAAGAAATCATCTTTTTTTTTTCAAAGGAGCTCGGTAGAAATTGAAATATCATTCTTCATATACTTCATTCAAGGGGGTGTTTGGCACTGTGTTTCAAAAGTGTTTTTGGAAAAATTTGAATTTTTTTTTTTACTTTAAATTAAAAAAATTTGGTGTTTTTAGATCATTTTCATGTATTGATATCAAAAATAATTTTTAAAAAATATTTGTTTTTGATGTATTTATTAACGAAAAACACTTTTAAAAGCAACCACAACCTCACTCTCAAACAGGCACTAAATCATCCTAACAAAATCAGCTTTAATTTTAGTTGATGTAGACAAATTCTTTATTTTTTTCTGATCTGCAAAATGGTGATGCTTATGCCTACTTTTGTTACATATTAACTTTATTATTGAGTTTTTTTTCACCATTCATTAATTGTTTTTGTATCCATGCATCCTTGCACATTGTTATAACATGTTTGATATCAGTTAGTCACATGATTTTTTTGGGTCAAATTTCCTGTATTATTTATCTCAAGAGGTCTTGCATCTCTGCTTCGATCAAGAGAACTAAGTTTATCTACTCTCCATTCTTTTCAGGACATCCATTACTTCATGTGTATTTGTCTCCTTTTCCACCAAGTTGGCAATTATCTGTGAAAGACATTTTTGTGCGACATGGTAAGGCCACAAAAGTTTTATTATCTAGGAAGGTCAATGTCTTGCTGTAATGGCAAAATTCATTGTTAATAAATTAAGACTGTAGTCTCAAGTCTGCAGGTCAAACAATTTTTTGCCTCTATGTCAATCTCCAATTCTATATGATAGATGTGCATTATTACTGCTTACAGGAATGTTGGCTGCAATGCGTGTGTCATTTGCTCGATCACAGCCATCTCAAAGTCCTGCGGTTCAGCCTTCTTTGGGTCCTACCCTCTCACCTGCACCTTCTCTTGTACATCAAGGTGCCCTTTATTCTCAATTTTGCAGCAACTTTCCTTGACACTGCCATTAGAATTTCACTAATTTCATCTCTTCTTATATCAGATTTTCTCCCTGTTCCTCGTAGCGCAACCTTACCAAGACGTCATGGTGGTCATCACAGTCATCATCATCGCCATGTGAAACCTGTTGTGACTGCTCCATCCCCTTCAGATGAGCAAAGTAACACCTGGCAGCTAGAGTTTCAAGTTCTTTGTAAGGTGCTTTTGAATTTATGTTGATATAAGATTCTTTGGCAGGCTGTGACCAAATATGCACTGAGCCACTCACTACAGTTCCCTTTGGCTCACCTTGTGGCTGTGTTTTTCCTATGAAAGTCAGACTTCTCCTAGATGTGGCTCCATATGCAGTTTTTCCTGTTATGAGAGAGCTAGAGAGTGAAGTTGCTGCAGGCACGTATCTGGAAGAGAGTCAGGTGAAAATAATGGGTGCAAGTGCTGCTAATCAAAATCAGGGGAAAACTGTGGTTGATATCAACTTGGTTCCCCTTGGAGAGAAGTTTGATAATACTACGGCAATACTTACATATGATAGATTTTGGAAAAAGAAAGTGCCAATAAATATAACTCTTTTTGGTGATTATGAAGTAATATACATTAGTTATCCAGGTAAAAATCTCGATTCTCTTGCAAATCTTTATGGCTTTGCATGTATCACTTTAATGGTTGTGACCTACATCTTGAGATTATATTAGGGATTCCTTCTTCATCACCATACCCAAACTACACAGGGAGTGGTCCAAGTGGAAGTACTGGGGATCTCCCCATCACCGCTAATTTTGTAAACAAGAACCAGAGGATGAATCTTAGAACCATCGCCATCATTAGTCTGTCAGGATTTGTGGTTTTAGTGGTTTTCATTGGAGCAATTGCCATTGTCATAAGATGGAGAAAATCTGGAAGACCATCAAGTGCTGTTGGTCCGGCATTCACGTCCTCTATAAATAAAAGATCTGGTATGCCTCTTTTTATTCATTTTGCTCTACTTGTAAAGATTTATTTGGTCAATGTGTCATGTAATGTTTTGCTGTTACACCTCAATTTTGAATGTCAATCATGTTATTTCACAGCTTATACTTTAGTTTATAATGGAGAATACAAGTGGGAAAGTTTACAGAAATGCGTGGTATCAAAATCTTTTATGTCACTTCTCATGTCTCTTTTGGAATAGAGCAAGCTGTTTTATTTGTTGTTCTTTATTGGCTTTAGTTTCCATGATCTCTAAATAATTGTTACTAAACAAGATAAGTCCATGTCTTAGTTAAATACTGGATTGCTGCACGTGATGCAGGCATCGGGTCTTTCTTGTCAAGTAGCGTTGCAAGCTCAACATCAATTTCCCTGATGTCCAACATGGCTACTTGTATGCTCTCTGTCAAAACATTTACATTCACTGAGCTTGAGAAGGCAACAGACAAGTTCAGTTCAAAGAGAATTTTAGGCGAAGGAGGATTTGGACGAGTTTTCAGTGGGAGTATGGAGGATGGAGCTGAAGTTGCTGTCAAGCTACTTATGAGGGACAATCAGAATGGAGACCGTGAATTTATTGCTGAAGTTGAAATGTTAAGTCGGTTGCATCACCGCAACCTCGTGAAACTCATTGGCATATGTATTGAAGGGCGCACGCGCTGCTTGGTGTATGAACTCGTTCGGAATGGCAGTGTAGAATCACACTTGCATGGTATTTTCCTCATCACCTTTGTCTGTCTTTTTTTTGGATCAACTTTCTTTCTTTTTATTTTTTGAAACATCTGTTTAATTGTGCCATTTGCATTTTATACCTTGTCCTGGATACGTCCTAATGATATTGAGCTTCTCTTTCAGCAATGTTCATTCAATTGTCTTGAAAGTTATTTTCCCTGAAACAAGAAGGTAAAATGAAGTTCCTTGTACCATGCCCCATTTATTGACACGTTTCAGGTGTTGACAAGAATAAGGGACCTCTTGACTGGGATGCACGGTTGAAGATTGCCCTTGGAGCAGCTAGGGGACTGGCTTATCTTCATGAAGATTCTAATCCTCGTGTAATTCATCGAGACTTTAAGGCTAGTAATGTTTTACTAGAAGAGGACTTCACCCCCAAGGTTTCTGATTTTGGCTTGGCGAGGGAAGCAACAGAAGGAAGTCATCATATTTCTACTAGGGTTATGGGAACTTTTGGGTAACTACACCTGTCTTGTCAGTGTTTAGTACTCTCTATACATGTCAGATTTTTTTAGAAACATGACCCGTCACCAGTCATGTTGAACTTTGTTTTTTTTACTATTTATTGGGAGTGGTGATTTTTTTGCTGTCCATGAAAATCTGTATGATTTTGATGATGACTGATGTTTCTTTTTCTTTTTATTCTTTGCATTATAAAGATGCAATTATTCAAATATTATTTTAGTCCGTCTCACTTTCTGAGGTTTTGGTTTGTAGGTACGTTGCCCCTGAATATGCAATGACAGGGCATCTGCTTGTGAAGAGTGATGTTTATAGCTATGGGGTTGTGCTGCTTGAGCTTCTATCTGGAAGAAAACCTGTGGATATGTCCCAACCCCCGGGACAGGAAAATTTAGTGACTTGGGCGCGCCCACTGCTAACAAGTAGAGAAGGATTGGAGATGTTGGTAGATCCTTCCCTGGCAGGAAGCTATGACTTTGATGATATGGCTAAAGTGGCAGCCATTGCTTCCATGTGTGTTCACTCAGAGGTGACTAACAGGCCATTCATGGGTGAAGTTGTGCAGGCTCTGAAACTGATATATAATGACACAGATGAGACTTGCGGAGACTACAGCAGTCAAAAGGGGTCTTCTGGTCTGGAATCTGACTTTAAAGGTGATCTCGTTCCTTCAGATAGTAGTTGGTGGAATGCCGGTGGGACCTCCCCTCGGTTAACTTATGGGCAAGCCTCTTCTTTCATTACGATGCAGTACAGTTCAGGTCCACTTGAAGAGATGGAAAACAGACCGTTTTCATCTTTGAGTTTAGTTGGGGATCGGTTGTCTTTGCCAATTAGACATGGTAACCGATCTGGTCCCTTGAAAACGGTAAGAAGTAAACCGGCCTTTTACAGATCAAGGGGCAGCATGAGTGAGCATGGAGGGCTCCTGTCAAGGCGTTTCTGGAATGATGGATATTGGGCGTGAGGTTTTCTTTCAAGAGTGTTTTGGAAGTGTACAGTTCCTGAGGGCTTTCCGGTGTAATGGTCGAATGATGTAGTTTAGGTGTTTGGCATTTACAGGGTTTCCATGTCTGTCTGGAGAGGGAGAGGGAGAGGGAGACCCTGACTTGGTGATTTTGAAAATCCGATTCATATTACACAAATTTGGAGATGTAAGTTGAATACTCCTTGTATTTTATATCTATGTAATTGATTGTGGACTTCCTCTATCAATCTGGAAATCAATCCTGCTTGCTGTCAACAATCCTTGGAGTATTCTTTTGTGGTGCAACGCTTCAATTTCATCCCCGTGAAAGGAGATGAATTATAGTTCTTATCTTGGTTGTTTATTATACGAAAGGAAGAACACCAAGGGGGGAAAAAAAATGAAGTTCTTCTCTTAATTAGTATTTTCGTAATTTTTGTTTCTTTCTGTAAAAAAACTGTTTCGCTTCTTCTTCTTCTTTTTTTTTTTAGGTTTTGATTTTATAACGTTACAATATTTATTTATTTATTTATAATTTAAAGTTTGATATATGCGGATGTCAGTCTCAAAATCACTTTGTACATTACAAAAACGTGGCACGTTCTTGAAGGTCTCAAAACTAAAAGTAAATCAACCATGTTAGTTTACAAAATAAAAATTAAATAAAATGTTTATATGTTAATTTAAAAAATAAAAATAGGAAAAATGACTGAAAAACATGAAAAAGGTACATAATGCGAATAAAAATTAAATAAAACTTATTTATTAGGAAAAAAGAGTTATGATATAACTTTTAATGAATTTTGATTGAGCCCATTCAAAATTAGGTTTAAAGAGGCATTAGGATATGAGAAATATGACTCCACAAACATAAATCATTCAATGTAAACTAGTAGCCTAAAAATTATAGAATAGTAATAAATACAGAGATTTGTTTATAAATTTATGGTGATAATATTTAGAATTTTTTTTTTTTGAGTTTTCAAATAAATTAATATATGGTTTTACACGTAAATGACCTCGACTATAAGTATAAGCTCTATGTGCAATCACATACTTTTCAAAATAAAAAGGGATGAAATTGGAGGAAAACAATTATATTATAAATAGGCATGGAAGTTCCCCATAAATTATTTGAAAATATGGATGACTTAAGTATGTAAAAAATATACAAAAATATAGATTATTTTTTTTTGCGTACAACAATACTTGTTTTCTAGTTTTATGTTATTAAGTTGAAGTTTTACGAGTAACCTTGTAACTCATCATTCTACCTTGGATTAAAATTAGATTTGGAAGGTCTCGCTAGTGTTAAAGTTCAAGTAAAATAACATATGGAAAATAAGGGTAAAATTAGAACTTCAACTAAAAAGTTTTCCCATCCCCTTTAAAAGAATCTGATGTGCAAACCATATTGAATTTTTATTTTGTTATATAAAATTATCTTTTAAGAAATTAGTAAACAAATTTAATTGTGAAAACAAAAAGAGAAACCTACATTGAAAGATCTTCCTTCCATTGGGCCTAATACTTATGGGTAATTGAATCCCACAGTAAAGAGACACCTCTTGACTTTTGGATGCATAAGCCTAAGCCCCTGCGCATGATCAAAACCTAATGAATTTTCCATTAGACATCTACAAAATTTAACAGACAAACAAAATTAAATGGTTCCTTCGTTTAATTTTTCTTTGCAAGCCTATATAAAAGACCACCCAAAATTTTTAAATCTACAAAAACACATCATATGTGTCACAAACCAATTGACTGTATTATTTTCTTTTAAAAATTTTGTATAATTTAATTTTATTGAATATTTTTAGTTCTATGATGTAATATTTTTTAAATTAATCCCAAACTTAGAAAAATCTATTATAAATTTAAAAACAATTACAAAACAATTAAAAAATAATAGCAATAATAATTTAACCAAACACCTTAATATTTTCATTTAATCATTCTTCCAACAAAACATTAGCAAAAATAATTCAAATAAGACTAAAACTTACAATAATACAAAAATTATCATTGAATGATCCATCAGTAAGACAAAAACTAAATTAAAAAAATAGTTCAAAAAACAAAACAAAAATCCATTAATAAAAGAAAAATAATCAGTTAATAATCCATTAACATAAGAAAAAATACTTAAAAATAATGCAATAATCCCACATTAAAACCATTAATAAAAAAATTGATTAAAAATAATGCAAATCCCACACCAATACCACTAAGAACAAAAATATTTAATTAAAAAATAACACAAAAAACACATAACAAAAGAGAAGAAAAAAGAGAAATCTTACCTTAAATTACTTGTAAGTGTTGAGAGGAGGAAAAAACAAATAACAGGTAAAAAATAGAAGAGAGATGTTATTTAACAAAAGGAAAAAAAAAGAAAAAAAAAGAGAAGAGAAAGACATCTAGTTTAGATAGAGACGAATAAAAGATAAGAAAAAGATTGAATAATGAGAGAAAGATAAAGAAAACTAACAAAGTGTGTTTGAGAGAGAGATAAATAGATAGAGAGAAGGATAAAAGAGAAGATCAAATGTCCATATGTGTTGGTTGTTATGTTTTAAATTATTTTTACCAACGAAATCACTAACAGATAATATAATATTAATTTTTTAGTTATTCCACAAGTGATGCCATTGGTGAAGTCAAATGAAAATTTTGAACTTGCACAAAAATTTTCAGAAACCCCTCTAAAAGTTATTGATGATTGTCACAAATTTTTGTTAGTAATATTGTTGATAAACAAATCAACAATAAATAAACACAATAATTTTTGGTTCCTTGAAAAAGAGAACAATTTCTATGGTTACTGTAAAATACTTACGGAATTAATCCTTTAATAATATTCTGTGTGATGTTTATAATGAATAGTTACGAGAGAAGGGAAATAGTTCCCGTAGCTACTGAAAAATACCAACAGAATTAATTCGTCGATAATATCATGTGATGTTTACAATGAATAATTTCAAGGAGAAGGGGAATAGTTCCTATGACTACCAAACAATAACGATTAAATTAATATGTCGATAATATAGTGTGAGATGTTAGTCTCTTGGTATTGCCAACGGTGTTAAATAGTTTTTTCCAAGTTGTTAGACGAAACAATTTAGTATGGATAAACTAGCTCACTTGATTGAAAGACTTCATCACCTCTGTGAATTCATTGTTGTCATCTTGAAGAAACTTAACTCTTGAACGATTTTTTTTAAAGAAAAAGGTGTATGTGTAATAAATTTCTTGGCATTGCTTGGGCAAAACAAAGACATCGTTAATATTGTGAAATCTACTTTTTGAATTTTTTTTACCAAACAATGATGAGAATCTACTTTGTTTACTTCAATAACATCTCAATAAAAATACTTTATTCCACTTGCTATGATATTACAATTCAACTCTGTAAAAGGAAACAATATAATCTGCAATCAAGCGGATTATCTACCGGTTACAAATTGATCTGCAATTATGGCCAACGGTTACAAGAAGATTTTTAGCTAATGAATATGTAATTGATGTAATAGATAGCTTACCTTGTATAGATATTCTTCTCTTGTATAAAGGATAGTACTCTGTATGTATGAAAAAGATCAATCCAATATACAACAATTCAGAAAATGGGGTTGTTGAACGCAAACACCACCATCTTTTGAATGTTAGCCGAGCCTTACGTTTTCAAGCCAATATTCCTTTAAAATTTTGGGGAGAAAGTCTTCAAACTGCCTCTTACTTAATCAATCGACTTCCCTCACCCTTACTTAACAATAAAACTCCTTTCGAACTTTTACAAGGGGTTCAGCCCGACTATTCTCACCCTCGGGTCTTTGGGTGTTTATGTTATGCTACCAACCTAAATCCCATGCACAAATTTGATGCTCGTGCACGTCGATGTTTATTTTTAGGGTACCCTCTCGGACAAAAAGGTTATCTTATTTATGACCTTGACAACCATAAAATTTTCACCTCACGTGATGTCCTCTTCCATGAAAGCACCTTTCCTTTTTTAACATCACCTACCGAAGAAAACCAAGACCCACCAGTTTTACCCATACCCATCACCGATCCACTTACCATTAACAACAATAACCCAGCCCAAATACAACCTGTCCAATCCACTTTTCATAACCCATCTTCCACCTCAAAGATTACACAGCCCAGCCCGATCAGCTCACCAACAACAACAACACAACCCATTTTCCCTCTGCATCATCTCCCGTCGCACAACCCATACCCGATCTGCTCACCAACACCCCAACAACCATCGTCCCACTTCGCCGTTCAAATCGAACCTCAAAACCCACCTCCCCATTTCCAACAGTATCAAACTCATCATGCAACTCTGCTCACATCAGGCGTCCTCTCCTCTTCTTCGTCCAGCACAAGGTACCCTATACATTGGTATGTCTTTTATGCTCCATTATCTACTACTTACCGTTCTTTTGTCTCCAATATTTCTCACCGGGTTGAACCAGCCAATTATGAACAGGCACATCGAGATCCCAACTGGATTTCTGCCATGGACTCTGAAATCGCAGCTCTTGAGGCCAACAACACCTGGTCCATGGTTCTCCTGTCTCCAGGTCAACGCCCCATTGGGTGTAAATGGGTCTATAAGATCAAGTACCTCTCGGATGGCACCATCGAGCGTTACAAGGCTAGACTCGTCGCTAAGGGATTCACACAGAGGGAGGGCATCGATTACAAGGAGACCTTTGCTCCCGTGGCAAAATTGACCACTGTCCGTTGTCTTCTGTCTGTTGCTGCACTTCGGAACTGGTCTTTATATCAGATGGATGTCGAGAATGCGTTTTTACATGGTGATTTGCTTGAGGAGGTTTATATGTGTCCCCCACCTGGCTATCGTCGACAGGGAGAGCAGATGGTTTGTCGACTCCATAAATCACTATATGGCCTTAAACAGGCATCACGCACCTGGTTTCAAAGGTTCTCTTCTGCTGTCCAAGATATCGGTTTCCAACAATCCCAAGCCGATTACTCATTGTTCACTATGGTTCGTGGAAAATTTATTACTGTGATATTGTTATATGTTGACGACATGATTATTACAGGAAATGATGAACAAGAAATTCGAAAACTCAAACAGTTTCTCAATGGCTGCTTTCGGATCAAAGACATTGTTTTGTTAAAATACTTTCTTGGTGTGGAGGTTGCAAAGTCTAAGGAAGGAATTTCAATCTGTCAACGAAAATATACCCTGGATATATTGGAAGAGGCTGGCTTGCTCGGGGTGAAACCCGCCAAGACACCCATGGAACCCGATATGACCCTAGCTTCAACTGACAGTGATGCTCTCAAGGACCCAACTCGGTATCGACGATTAATTGGAAAATTAATCTATCTCACCATCACCAGGCCAGAGATTACATATGCAGTGAACACATTGAGTCAGTTCATGCAAGAACCCAAACTACATCATCTCAAGGCATCACGGCAAATCCTCCAATACCTCAAGAACGCACCTGGACAAGACCTGTTGTTTCCTGCAAAAGGCCATTTGAATTTGGTCAGTTACTGTGATGCAGATTGGGCTAAGTGTCCAGTTACACGTTGGTCAGTGACAGGCTATTGCATTTTCCTTGGAAAATCACTCATATCGTGGAAAAGCAAGAAACAAGTCACGGTGTCTAGATCGTCAGCCGAAGCAGAATATTGTTCAATGGCTGCAGCCACTTGCGAACTTACATGGTTGAGATATTTGTTGAAAGATTTACAGGTATCACATCCTCAGTCAGCATTATTGTTTTGCGACAATCAAGCAGCCCTACACATCGCTGCAAATCCGGTGTACCATGAAAGGACCAAGCACATCGAACTTGACTGCCACATTATTCGGGAAAAGATTCAGAAGGGAGAGATCAAAACAGCTTATGCACCAACAGGAAACCAAGTAGCCAACATATTCACGAAGCCACTAAGAGCACCCATTTTTCATACACACCTCAGTAAGTTGGGTACGATCAACATCCATACTCCAACTTGAGGGGGAGTGTAAAAGGAAACAATATAATCTGCAATCAAGCAGATTATCTACCGGTTACAAATTGATCTGCAATTATGGCCAACGGTTACAAGAAGATTTTTAGCTAATGAATATGTAATTGATGTAATAGATAGCTTACCTTGTATAGATATTCTTCTCTTGTATAAAGGATAGTACTCTGTATGTATGAAAAAGATCAATCCAATATACAACAATTCAGAATTTCTCAAACTCGTTAGAAGTAAATCCTTTAACACAAACTCCATTGTTATATGTCCTTTTACACTACTATATTCTTTAGTATGAAACACGTGTCCATTGATAAAATATTCATTGTAGCACTGAACCTTTCCTATAGGGACCTAGACCTAGCAAAGACAAGGTAACATTAGAATTTCTTTCTAATTTATAAACTTGGTACTTAAAGTAATACATGAAACATTAACCAGTAATGTGTAATGAAATTAATTATCTTGAAAGATAGAAATAATTACAAAGTACTTGCATGTGTTCTGAACCATGTAGAAATTTTTTCATACTATAATCGAAAGATTTGGGATACGGTAAGCTATCAATTTGGGATAATTAAAATTGATAATTTTGTTTACGAGAAATTCAACAATATATCAGTTTATGATATTTATAAGAGATAAATTATTTGAACATAACATGTTCAATAATATACTTAATCGATAAAAGGTCTTAATTCATCATGGTTAAAAAACATATAATTATATACCTATCTGAATTATGTTTCTGACAAATAGCTTCTTCCAACAATATTTTTTGGAATGAGTTGTCCAAGATGGGAGAATAATGATAAGTTTGCACTCAAGGGCACTTCTCTATAATCATCATGTCTAGGAATGCAGTTGATTCTTGTTGTTAATTTAGGCTCCAAATAAAACACAGTAAATATTGTGATTTTCTTCAACAATATAGGCTTACATTCCCTTACATATGAATAACATGCAAGATATTGGGACAAAAATAACATCCACCCTAGTCAAAGAAGATTGCTAAGCCATTTTGATCGGGGCGACCTATTTGGTTAGGCTAGACCCAGCCCAAATATATATACAATGGTGGGATTCTTTCAAGGCAGACAACATAAGTTCCAAATCTGCAGTGGAAGAATGGTTTATGAGATTCAAATCCCCTATACCTACTATATATATATATGCATTTTAAAAAACAAAAAAAAATGTTTTTGAGCATATAGTTTAATCCAAAAAAATTTCTAAGCATATTTTCTAAAAAAAATGAATATTTTCTCATGTTTAAAAACACAAAAATAGGGTATCATAATCTGTTTTAAGATCATCTGTTAGGATTTGACCAAAATATCAAGAAGCCTTTAATAATCATGTTGTTCATTAGGATTTAACTGTAGACTTTAATATATGAGGTGTAAAATTACACTGTAGAGTACACTCATAGGTATTAAAGATATAAAAATTAAATAAAAAATATAATTCAAATTTTAAATTGATTATGTTTTTAACCCAATGAGATAAAGACTCTTGCATGAGAAGAAATATACTACGAACCATAGAAAAGACCGACAAATAAAAATCTAACCTAGAAAAATAATCAAACAACAATGAAAATTATTTTAGCTAGGATACACTAGGAGTAATGTATCTTTCCTTTGCACAATAAATCCTTTACCTAGACTCTTATAGATCATAAAGTTTTTTAATGATCTTAATACTAAATGGTAACTCCTGAAAATTATATTCTTAGTTTTATGGTTATAAAAAAACTCATTTTCTACACACTCCTCTATCTCGGGATGGCCGCTGCGAGAAATATTTATAATATAAACTAAAATAAAATATTGTACTCATTCAACATAGCTATTTTTTATTTATTTATTTTCACGCAGGAGTTTTTGTTAATGACAATCTTTATACCTCAATTAACATGTAGTTTATTAGGAAAAGAAAAGAAAAAAAAAATGAAAATGTAAAATAAGGAGAAATCTAATTGTCAATCTCACCATCACTACATAAGGTTCTATTTTGCCAGCCTATTTTTGTCTTACTCCATAATCCTTTTAGTTTTTATAATTTTATTTTCAACTTCATACTTGACCTTCACTCTCTATAGTCCTTAACTACAAAAGGTTTTAACATTTCAACCTCCAAGTTCGAGAAAGTCATCCAAAAACAATAATAAAAAAAAAAAAAATGTTCTAGTGTGCGTTTCATTCGACGAGGAGAGCTTGATGGTAATGATTCCCCCCCTGGCAATATGCCTAAGAAATTAGCTCTGATTTTATTCAATTAATTTTTATTTTTTGAGGGAAATATTTACGGGGATTTTTATTAAGTTTTTTTTTTTTTGAAAATAAATTCTCATCCAACCTCGTCGTCTGCAGAGCTGGCGATTTGCTCTGTTCCACGAAGAAAGGAGATTCTAAAACACGTGCGCAGAGCAATAAATATAAAAGGAAAATAAAAGATTTGAGGATAAACACAACTAGGGTTAGGGGTGGCTCTAGAGCGGGTGATGGTTCAGACAATGCAGAGCAGAAGGGAAGTTAAAATAGCTGTCTCTGCATGCCGTAACCGAAGACAACTCTCTCTGAAGTCTTCAAGTCAAGTGATCAGAGGAGGAGTGCAATTTTCCAACCTCAAAGCAAAGCAAACGCCACACGAAAGTATCAGCCGACATTGACTTGGGTTTGTGGTCCATCCCAGGACGGACGTGGGGTTTTAGATTTTGGACTTCTGCCTGTGAAATGTTTTTTACCCCTTGCACTCTGACGGCTGCTGATCATGGGATTCTTTTATTACAAAAGGTCACAATTTATAATTCTTATTCAATTAAATTTACCTCACTTTTTCTTTTTCTTTCTATATATATATATATATATATAGTTTTGTTTTTTGCAATTTTTGGATAACAGATTAAGCGAAGGATTAAAGATTGAGAAAAAGTATGATTGGATTCAAGTAAACTACGTACGTGCTCACGCCATCGCCAAATCTTATTAAATTAAATTAAAAGAACTGATGGACATATTATACAAATTCATTCTCTTTCAAGTTCCCACCGTCTGCCATCTTCATTTCATTCTCTCGTTGCCTTCGCTCTCCATCCATGGCTACTCAGGGTCAGTTCATCACTTGCAAAGGTATTATCTTTCTACACACACACACACACACACACACACACACACACACACGTATCTGTGTTCTTGCTATTATATATAATAACCTGCTAATATATGATTTTTGGATTTGGAATGGCGAAGCTGCGGTTGCTTGGGAGGCGAACAAGCCGTTGGTAATAGAGGATGTGCAGGTGGCTCCACCACAGGCCGGTGAGGTTCGAGTCAAGATTCTCTTCACTGCTCTTTGCCACACTGATGCTTACACTTGGAGTGGAAAGGTTTTTTCCTTTCCTTTTCTTTTTTTGTTGACTCGTTTCAAAGTTTAGGGAATTTTCCAGATCCCATGATAATTACTATTTTGTTTGGTATTTGATATTATAATTTGTGGTGTAGGATCCTGAAGGTCTCTTCCCGTGTATTCTTGGTCACGAGGCTGCTGGGTATGGATGATGATAGATGTCATATATGACATGAATCATCATGATGATCCCACATATTTTCAACTCTTTGTGTGTGGTCGCTTATTGAGTTTCTTGGACACAGGATTGTCGAAAGCGTTGGTGAAGGCGTGACCGAGGTTCAAACTGGTGATCATGTTATCCCTTGCTACCAGGCGGAATGCCGAGAATGCAAGTTATGCAAATCAGGGAAGACAAACCTTTGTGGAAAAGTTCGTGCAGCCACTGGTGTTGGAATCATGATGAATGATCGTAAAACCCGATTCTCGATTAAAGGAAAACCCATCTACCACTTCATGGGAACCTCAACATTCAGCCAGTACACAGTTGTGCATGATGTTAGCGTTGCTAAGATCGACCCAACAGCTCCTTTGGAGAAAGTTTGCCTCCTTGGCTGCGGTGTTCCTACTGGTAAGTATATCTCTTGTTTTTCCCCAACTTTTTTAAGCAGTACACCGAACTCTTTCTGTTATGAATACTTGGAATAATTGTGTGGCTCATATAGCAGTGTTTTCCCTGGATATTGTTGTTTTCCTTCAACATTTACCTTGTGGCTTGCACTTCATGTCACATTTGTGGTTTTCTGTGTTGAGGTGCAAGGAACTTTTTAATTTGTTCGTTTTTAAAATATAAAAAAATCCTTCTCTAGGAAGATTCTTTTGTTACATTTGAAGTATCTGCTTGCATCTCAATCTGAATTGCGGGCTTGCTAAAAATCATGCTTTGCTGCAACATGTATTAGTTCTGATTTTTGCGATCCCTCCTGTGGAAGTCTACTGGTTGTTTCTGGTGTATGTAAGTGTAACACGCATCTCTTGTTCTAGGTCTTGGAGCAGTTTGGAACACTGCAAAAGTAGAAGCAGGGTCCATTGTTGCTATTTTCGGACTTGGGACAATTGGACTCGCAGTAAGTTGAGAATAATATTCATATTATCTTGCTTGGTCCCCCCCACCCTAGGAAAAATAGAACCATTTCATGTCATCAAATAACGGTATTTTATGGATAGGTTGCGGAGGGCGCAAAAGCAGCTGGCGCTTCTCGGATAATTGGCATAGATATTGATACAAAAAAGTTTGATAGAGGTACGGTCTCGTTCTTCCTTCCATTCGATCAGCATGCTTCAGTGATCAAGAACAAATTTATATTTTTTTTTCTGTGTGACAACCACTGTTCTGTCCTCAAATTGAGGGCCTAAGAAATTTTTAACAGGAAGGAAAGGGAATGTTTAACCCTCCATTTTTTTCTCCATAAATGTCCCTCTTCCAAATTTGTTGGTCATAACGGAAAAGGGGATAACTTAATAGCTTTCAAACAAACTGCCAATCCCCATTACTTTTCTAACAAGCTCTGCTGCATAACCTCAAGGACATATGTAACCCTCCAATCGTCACCACCCTTCTTGTAGCCAAAGAAAAATTCTCCCATTTCCATGCATACAAAACAAATGGAGATGCTGATGTAGATCAACAGAATTAACCTGCGAATCATTTGATAATGAGAGACACCAATCAATGGAGGGAGTCCTAGAGCATTTTGATCAACTTCTCTCCAAAAGGGACATCATGCATAGAAACACAAATGGAACAACCTCAAACTTGCACAACCCCATCTCATTGCATGAACTATCTCTTAGTCCAAGAAAATCTAAATCTCTTATATGATAATAAAAATGAAGATCCCATGTAAATGAGAGGGGAGACGAGAGTAGGAGGAGGAGGTGTTAATCATAGGAGAACACGAGAGAATGATTGAGGAGTAAAGGGAGCGGTTGAACAAGAGAGAAGGGAAAAAATTATATAGGGTTAGGTTATGTTTCTCTTTATACCCTGCTTATTTTTTTTGACTTTTCATATTTGGTTGAACCAATTTGGTCAGGTTCAATCGGTTTTTGCTTTCTGAAATTATAACTGAACCAGTCATAGTGATTTTCTTGGTTGAATCGGCTGGTTGGTTTTTTTGAATATCCCTATATCTACATTTAAAAACTACCTTTTGATGTGGAATGTGGAAGTCTGTTTTTCAGTGTTGACTTTCTCTCACTATCGAGCTAAAGACATTATTTGCCAACCGTTGAGGAAGGATGCTTGAATGGATATTCATCATGCTTATTGCCCTGTCTTTCTTATCTTTTGTAAATTGCAATGCAACAGCTAAGGATTTTGGAGTTACTGAATTTGTTAATCCAAAGGAGCATGATAAGCCAATTCAACAGCTTCTCATTGATCTCACTGACGGTGGTGTTGACTATAGCTTCGAGTGTATCGGAAATGTTTCTGTAATGAGGGCTGCTTTGGAGTGCTGTCATAAGGTAAGTTATGCATGATGAATTGGTAGTGGAAATCATGTATTTATCTAGGGATCACTTGTGATATGCCTGAAAATTTTAGGGCTGGGGAACCTCGGTAATTGTGGGTGTTGCAGCATCTGGCCAGGAGATAAGCACTCGTCCTTTCCAGTTGGTGACTGGCCGTGTTTGGAAAGGAACAGCTTTTGGTGGTTTCAAGAGCCGTTCGCAGGTGCCTTTGCTTGTAGACAAGTACATGAAAAAGGTAGGTTCGAGCATGCATAATATGTATATGTGCATTTAAAACTTGAACTCGACAGGATGCTGAGCCATTCTTTCCACTCAACTTGCTTTACAGGAAATTAAGATTGATGAGTACATCACGCATAAACTGACTCTTGCGGAGATGAATGAGGCATTTGATCTGCTGCATGAAGGCAGCTGCCTCCGGTGCGTGCTTGATATGCAAGTCCAAGGCTAAGTTTCCAGCCTGCCTGCCTTATTTTATAGGGAACACAATGTTTGTTACCTTCTTTTTCCCTTTTCGATTGAGGAAAAACACTTACCCTGGTGCAAGGATTTTATATAGGGAATAAGATTTGTGCGGATGATGCACTCATAATTAATCCTACCACTAAGAAAGTTGGTGCTTTAATTTGTTGAAAGGTTGATGGAATTTTGAGGTTTAGCATGAATGAGTGAGGATATGTTTGTGTTTCTTATTTGCGCTGTCACGATGATGATAACCGGATCATGTGTGTGTTGATCCGACCTATTAGCCGACATACAAATCCTGTCATTTGTCCTATTGAGGACTGATTTTCTGTGGATGCCGGGTAGTGGCATGCTATGCATATATTGTTTACTTCAGTTAATGACTAACATCCATCGGCATCCAGTTCCAGTTTCATTGACAGAGGTGCCAATGATGCTATTTACAGCTTCAATTCCTGCCATCCCATACCACTCTTCTTATATGATCATTTTGTTGTAAAATATAACATTTCAGTGATGACCATGATTGTTTTTCCATCCATAAGAGGCATCCAAGGAAGCAGGATCGAGTTTGCCAATGGGGAAATCAAACAATTTGATGCTATAATCTTTGCCACTGGCAACAAGAGTGCTGTGAGACACTGGCTCAAGGTATTGGATAAGAGAGATTATTGTGCAAATACGGAATTGAGTTGATGCTGATTCGTGACAGCTTGTAAGCCGAAGAGTATGGATGAGGAAAAAGAAGAGAGCAAGATCAAAAAAAGGTGTGAAATTAAACGACCACGTCAATGCTTTTTTCTCTTACGGTGGTTATCTTTAGAATACAGGGAGTCCCGCCCTGAATTGCATGCCAGAAAAAAAGTCTAAACGTGACAGCAAATATCAAGAGATTGCAGATCATGATTTGGATCATAGATTTCACCGTGTCGACTAAGTTGGTCTGACATCAAAAGCATCAGACCAAGCAAAAAAAATGATAATGATTAAAAAAAAACCACAAAGCTACATTTCAATCCAATCGGGAGCATTACGAAGAACTTCAGCAATAAAATAGAAAAAAATAATTCAAGTGAACCCGAATGCACATGCAAACCATGATAGTTTTTCAAGAAGATAGGAGAAGGATAGAATGTAAAGTATTGAAGGATAAGATTAAAAAAACAAAATCAATTAAAAAACAAGTCATTATCACTCGGGTTAATCTTTCATAGCACTTGGCGTCTCTGCACTTGGAAAAAAACATGTCGGTTAGATTAGTTCTTTTTAAATTTATTTCTTTTAATTTTCATTATTAATTTTGAAATTTATGACTGTTGGGATAAAACTAAGTTGCAGTTATTCAGTTCCAATCTTAATATAATATAATTGTTTCATTAACAGCCATGTAGTTTCATTATTCATTATATACTTCATTAACAATCATGACGTTTCATAGTATTGTCTCAAGTATATATAAACATATTAATACATAGAGAAAATGACTTATAAGTATTCATTAAGGATATGTTCGATAATTGATAACAAATAGGGTAATAATCATCCTTGTCTATGTGAAGTCTGTGAATAATTTGGCGGATCCGCACGTGAAAGGGCTATCTACAGACATGGCAAGTAAAACAACTAGCAGAATGGAGTTGAGACCCTTTATTTAAGATACTGGTAATAGAAACTCAACTTCAAATTAACAAGAAAACTTATCTCCAAGTTTAATGAGTAATGATAAGTGATAATTAATTTTGAATCATATTCTAATAGTATTTAGTGCGTTCTATTATGTGAAAGAGGATCTCTTAATGGATTTTAAAGTTTGAGTTTAATACAATAGAAACATGTATAATTTCAAACATACGAATATAGGAGTTGTGCCACTTTGGATAGAATATAAGTTTTTTCTCTTGTAAACACTCTTGAAAGCAAGGTTTTATCAAATGGACATAAGTGCTAAATAATTCTAAATATTCTTAAGATTTTTGATTGTATTGTGTGTAGCAGGTTCTTTCCATCATCCTAAAAATCCCATTCCATATGACAGCATCCTTGTAGGTTTGTAGTTGAAGAGCTTACAAACTTCAAATTACTGGGAATAAATACTTGTCAGTCTGGCAAAATGTGACTTGGCCATTGACTGGGCTGTTTTATGCGTTAGCTAGTTTACTGGGAGCCATTGAACAAGGGGTTCAGTCGAAGGAAGAATCCATCAGGTGCTGTGTCAAGAAGACCTTACAGCAACTTCTCTTTTTTGGAGCTGTTGATCTGGCCTGCATGAATGTGTGATGAGGTTGGAATGGTTTGTGTCAGGACATTGGGTGGCCCGCACTTTCGAAGATAGATGATCGATGGTCTAGCATGGACAAGCTGCCTGGGGACGAGGGTCCATCTATCACGAGGATGAGACGCAAGATTGATATTGATGTAAATATTGAGAAAAGCTCATTGCAAAGTGAGCAAGAAGGACCACGATTCACTTTTCCAGTAGAGGTTGACGCTTGAACAGGAGAACGAAATAACCTGACAAGGGAGATGCCCTTTAAAAAAAGTCCAAAATGGTATGCATAAATTCAGCACTGGAGGGTGGGTTTCGTGATTTCTAATAAATTACTTTCAGCTTCAAAAGGCAGAGGAATTGAAAACGAGATCCTTATCTGATTTTCAGAAAGGAGGATCAGACATGTATCGCTTTCTCTATTTCCATGTGATTTGAGAACATGAACTTCTGTGAACAAGGTGCTTCACAAATGTTCCTCTCTCTCCATCGAAAGTGAAAACGTGTCACTTACCGGCACTCCCGCGACACAAAGAGCTGTTTACTGAACTTGATCCATTCCTCAGCAGACTATCATTAGAGAGACCGATTGTATAGAGGTGCAATGAAGTGCAGGTATTACTTGTAGCTGGATTCGATGTAAGACTTCTGTCCTCCTGCATGCCTTTCTGTCTTATTCTTGGTGACTAAAGCTTCCCAATGATGACTTCTTTAAGCAAGTTTTGTTCTAAAAGTTATTATAAAAGCTATTTCTTAAGCATTTACACCGCATTGAAGAGCACTACCTTTTTTTTTTTTCTTACTGCAACATATATATATATACAGGACTCTCAATCCCACATTAAAAAATAAAAATTTTAATTAAGTATTTATATAATGAAACTTATGATCATATAACCAACAAAGAAAACAGAGTGAATCACACTTAAAATTTCATCAAGTTTTTAATTCGTCTCCCCTTGCGAAGCACACGCACAACCATAGATTTTTTTAAAAAAAATGCAGCAGTTATATATCATAACTGTCTACGAATATCATCCAGTTTTTTAAACAAGACATAACCCAAAATAATTTTATTTTGTAACTTTGTTAGTCTTGTTTGTATCGAAGCTCTTTATGTGTTGCACTCTTGTACTGAAAAAGAGCTTATTAAATTCTAGAAAGTATCTGCTAAGAAAATATACTCAAGGATAGTTGCTCTTGCAATCCTCAAGTTTTCTACATCAATAAAATAACTAGATGGGTATAAATCTGAAGGTTGCCTGCTCAGCTCTGCTCTGAACCAAGATATCTAAGGCAAAGTTGTCAATACCGTTCCGATCGCCGTTCCAGTTTTTTTATTGGAACGGAACGTTCCGGTTTTGGAGTGTTTTGGTGTTCCGTTTTGGGATTGTACTGTTCATATATATATATATATATATATAAACAGCACAATCCCAAAACGGCACACCAAAACACTCCAAAACCGCGGCACACCAAAACACTCCAAAACCGGAACGTTCCGTTCCAATAAAAAAACTGGAACGGCGATATATATATATATATATATATATATATATATATATATATATATATATATATATATAATTAAAATTTTAATTTATCAAGTATAATTAAAATTCAAGATAAACTAACTTTAAATTATACAATACAAACAAACAAACTTAATCTCAAAATTAGAAACACAAAAATAGGTTAATCAAAATAATTTTAATCATAATCTCTAAAAAAAAAAATTTTAATCATAATCTCTTAAAAAAAAAAAGGCCGGAACGGAACCGAGACGTTCCGGCCGGAATTTGGCCGGAATTTCCGGAACCGGCCGAAATTTAAACCGAAATGAAAACAACGCCGTTTTATTTCAGTTTTTTTAATAAAATAGAACGTTCCAGCCATTTCAATCGGAACAGAATGAAATTAATAACTATGATACAGGATGCAGAAGGGCAATGATACGGAAGCTTTGGAGATCAATAGTATTCCTGTATTTAAACTGACTGTGTTTGTTCTTTTCGGATCTATCGCAGAATGACAATCTCGAGGGAAATCATTGTCAGGGACGGTGTGTGTTACTTCTGCACACAGTCACGGGGAAAATTTCATCATCACTCGCAGCCCTTATAGCTAACTACGTCTATAATCTGGAATAGACTTCCATTAATCTATATTATTATTTGATCCTTGGTTTCCTTGCTTGTTAAAGACAGCTTTATTGATTAGGGTTACTTATTTTCACAAGCCGTCCCAT
Organism: Salix dunnii; assembly: GCA_015731905.1. NCBI lineage: Eukaryota > Viridiplantae > Streptophyta > Magnoliopsida > Malpighiales > Salicaceae > Salix > Salix dunnii. The sequence continues at coordinate 12,989,849 of CM027672.1, forward strand.
CTTCTAATTATTTGCAAACTTGATTTTCGAATGGTTTTACCACAGGGCTACTGATGGTTTTTGGGTCCGGCAGCTTTTCGTAGACAACTGTTTGTCGTGCTGTCTGACTCTCGTTTGTCGAGCTCTGAGCGTAAGAGCTCCTAACCTGATCATTTCCAAGTCCCGGAGCAATTTTTCCAGATGGTGACCAAGATAATGCAAGTAATGCAGGATGATGGCCTCGGTTCCTGTTGTCATTGACAAACCATGCCAATCACAAAGGCTCTTGGAGCCATCAACCGTGAATTGATATTTCGCTGGAAGTTGCAAAGGAAAACAGAAGAATGAACTTGGCAATAAATATACAGAGATAGAAACATTTTCCGATGCCCGGAGCCAATGATATGCTTGTGGTATCAGCTGAGGAAGACATGCAATTTGATAGCGGTCCTTGTCTTTCATGGGGAGTGTGACCATGGGCTTGCTGAAACCCTAGTCTCCCTTCTCCATCCATCTCAGCTACTTCTTGCAGATGTCTCTAGCGCGCTACAAAACATTTTTCATTGGTTGAGTTTTCTTTTCTAGAGCACAAGATTTGGCGTTCACTTTTGTTGGACAGAATTTTTGGGTTTTTTTTTCGGATTCTTGCTTCGAATCTCGGGCTTGTGCTCTATTTTTTTTTTTTTTTTTTTCAATGGGAGGCTCAACGGGCTTTAAGCTATGTTTTCCCTCCACTTCTCTATCACATCCCATCGTTTCCAGTTCATCTCAAGTCTTCACTACTTTGGTGTCCCCTTGGGACAAATGTTTTAAAATCTGACTTAATTCTAGCTGGAGGCATCGCTCCGGTCTTTGCTGGTATTATTAGCCCCAAAACGTTGTGAATGAGCACTCTTCTGGAAGGCCAGTCCCTTGTTCAAATTTATGATGCAAAATCTTCTTTTCAATGCACCATTTAACGATCAACCTTTCTTGGACAAGGAGAAACTATTGAATACAGTAGATCTCTCAAATTGCAATGCGAAAACAGGGGCGGACCCCTGCACTGGTTCCAACTTCCCATGTTATGAATGTAGTTGTTATGCACTAACCAATACAGGGATATGAAAGTAGGAAGAGCAGCGTTCCTTGTTATGACCGATTGATCACTTATGGATACAAATAAACTACTCAAGAATCAGAGTTTTCTCCAAGTTCGACCACCTTACCTTTGGTGAAACCATAATTGACTTCTTCGATTGCAATTGCCTCCACAAGCACCCAATTCCTCATATTTTGAACAAACTGTACAAAAGCTACAAAAAATAGCCTTTAAATACATTAAGCATGGACAAAGAAGGCAAATTCTCCTCTGGATTATCGCCATTTTCATCTCTATTATTTATGTTAGAAACTTGTAGATGCCATGAAAATTCTATTTTGCAGAAGCAAGTTTGTGATTCATGGAATCACTTCCATGAGCATTTCATGAGAGAAATTGTGATACCTCTGCATATTCATTCATGACCAGTTCAATGTCTTCAGCTGCTAAAATAAAATTCAGGTTGATGTAGAGTCAGACAGACCTCACCTTGCATCCAAATAAAAAGCATTGAAAATCAATAGTATGACAGGAGTTGAGCAAATAATTTCCTCAGACATGCCAATCAATTACATTGTCAAAACTAGGGAAAAATATTATCAATTCCATTACAGGGAAGTGAGTAGCAAATGCAACACATCAACATACTTGGGTCATTTTTCTTCATCCTCGGAATCTGACTTTGCAAAAACTGGATCAGGCTGGGTTTGTGCATATGCTGGAGCAATGTATTTCGGATCTTTTTCTGCAGCATCAGCATACTTCAATATAGCTTCCCGTGGGTCTTCCTCCATCCATGTCTCCTTGATCATTCCCCCTTGCTGTAATGAAATCCAAATGTCAGTTTTCTCCACTGGCTTCATTAAGAATTAAATAATGACAAGAAAATGGTTAGGCGGGAAACATGACCTTAAGAAGATATTGAGTCAATAAGCTTCCTTTACTAGCACCAACTCTTCCACCGAAACCTGGCCCTGTCATTGGAAGTTCAGGTTTGTGGGACTTAAGGGGATCCTTCAATGTTTTCTCTCGCTGACGCTTTCGGCTTGGTTGATCTCTAAACAAGGGCAGTGCGTGTGGGTTGTGAATGACAGGCTGCACCTCAAAATCATCCAAAGATTTTTTCCGAGGTGCAGATGCAACACATACAAGAGCTCCTCTCTCACTGAGGGTTGGATCATATAGTACATGGGTTCCTCCTTGTCTTTTATCTCCTGCTGTCGCAAAGATCTTTAAACAAACAAAGTAGGCAAGGCTTCAGTTTGTATGGATGGGCATGTGTATTAAAAAAAGTGCTACTGAAGGGGGGGAGGGGGGCTTGCATAAAACATTTTAATAGATTTTCCTGTGTTTTTTTTGCACAAAATTATAGGAAAACTGATCAACCAAAAATATTTTACAATCAACCTATAAACTTGTTCATTTGTTGAAAAAAAATTTAAGCTCATGAAATTCTCTCCGCACATCAATCAATTCACAATTGTCCAACTGTCTCACCAAACCAATACCACCACCACCTTTTTTGTTGTCACCTCCAACACTAATACCTCATCACTGCAATCCTCTTTTCACAATTCCATTACCACCATATTTTTCATCTCATTGCATACCAAACATCATAAAATTTGTTCCATGTAAAATGTCAGTGAGGAATACCACTGTAAAATATTTTACGCGAAACAAACGCTCCTAGGCTGAGGAAAACTAATGCATCTCTAATTTGCACAAGAATAAAAAGAAAAGAAAAGGAGTGAACATACAGGCAATGTCTTGGTGTCCAAGACCACCTTATAATGACAATAAAAATAAAGCAGCTTATATCATTTCCCTGTTACCTGATTTAGCTTTGGATGCCAGCCACAGCACACAACACTAAAAGTCGGAGAAATACCAACTCTTGAAACAAGTTCAAGTTTTGCTCGATTGTAAAAGCACAATACACCTCCAGTTTTGCTCTCCCTTTCAAAAGATGTTCCAGTCAAGAAAACCTGCTCATCAGGACTAAATGCAATATTTGTTTGAGCATAGTTATTTGGAAGATTCTCAAAGACCTTAAGGGCCTCTTTCATTTTCCGCAAATCCCAAACCTAACACAAGAAAATATAGATATGAAGAAAGGGTGTGATAAGTATCAAGAATAAACATATATTAGTGAAGTGAAAACCCAATACTCTCTAAATGAATGTTTCATCACTACCTTCAGTGAACAATCAAAGCTTCTTGAGAGTAAAATTTGCCCATCACTTGAAAATTTGAGGCAAGTGATGTCTTCTGAATGACCCTTCTCAACAAAAACATCTGGCCTGCTTCCCCATCCAGGCTTAAGGCTCCAAATCTGTGAATACAAATTGAGCAACATGTGTGACAAGAAAAATGTAACAACTGAAGTGAAAGAGGGTTCAAGCAGAAGAAAAAAAGACAATCACAATTCAGAAACACAAACCTGTATAGAACCATCTCCAATGCCACCAGCAATGCGTTTTCCTTCATGATCCCAAGCACAAGTGGTAACTGGAACTCTTCCAGGCCGAGCAAGCTTTGGTTTAATCACCTAGTTAAAATGAACAATTGCAATGTTAGTTTACCTTTTATATATTTCCTAGTTGAATGAGAATAACACTTTCAAATATATCAGAATTAATGTAACCCATAAGCAAACTTGGAAGCAAAAACATTACAAGTCTCCATGCACATGCAAGAATGCATCCGAACAGCCACTAAAACAGCTTCATTGACTGTCAAATGAAGCGCAACGAAGTCTCCCAAAACAGAATGGTTGTATCGAACTCATCATAAATTCAAGTAGCAGAATTGAACAAATTGAAAAAACAACAAACCTGCTTTTGACCTTTGAAATCATTCACATCCCATATACGTAGTGAACCGTCCTCTGATGATGTTAGAATTGTCTCCTTGGCTTGAGGATGCCACTCTCCGCAAGTCAATCCAGATATGTGACCCTTCGTATTCTTCAAATCACGAATGTACATATCCCCCTTAACAAACTCACCTAGTGTAAGCCCATCACGGTCATATATCTGAGACAGACAAAAACAAACAGGAGTTCCACAATCCTTGCCGTGGTTCCGATCAAACGGCAATAACCAAAGATACCAACGTGAAGAAATAAATAAATAATACCTTAGCTTGAGCAGAACCAGAGACGCATAAAAATCGGTCTGCAGACGGACTCCAGCTCAAATTACGAACTTGATGGCCTTCAAATGGTTCAAGCTGCCTAAATGATTGTAGACGCGAATTCATCCCTTGAAAATCGTACATTCTAACTGAATAGTCATAACTACCAGAAAGTACTCTAGACCCAGTATGATCTACAGCAAGAGCTGAAACAACCTGACCGACAAACAGTCACTTAAATTAAAATCCCAAGAGCAAAATCTCACCATTTTTATTAAAACATAACTAGAGTTACCTTAGAGTGGCCTCCAAGTACAATTTCATTACTCGTTGGAATCCGATACAGAAGATCCTCCTCATCCGAATCCGCTGGTTCCGGCGGACGAAGTGGTCCAATCATCACATCATCATCCTCCTCATCATCAGCCAGCCCCGGCGGAGGCCGCGGAGGTCCCACCATAACTTCCCCATCATCTTCGTCGTCTACACCATGAGCTTGCGGTTGAGGTGGTCCAATCGAACCATGAGCTACGAATGAATTGGAACCAATAGACTGCGGCGGTGGCGGTCCAAGTGAAGGGGTGGGATTGGAGGAGGATTTAGGCGTGGGACGGAGAGAGTCGAGTCCGGCTTTAGAAGATGAGGAAAGAGACGGGAAAGAAGTTGATTGGGCTTCGGCGTTGGCGGCGGAGGCGGGTGGTGCTTTACGGATAGTGGTGTTATGGATTTTTTCAAGAGGTGTTTGAGATTTTGATTGTTTGCCGAATGTTAGAGGGAACTGTGCTCTAACTCCATCGTATACTTCTGCTTCCTCCTCTTCCATCTCTTTTCCTTGATACTGTAGTGGTGTTTTTTTCCGGAGATTTCTGTTTTCCGGTTTGGAGTATAGTTTAGAGGGTTTAGTTAGCCGCAGGATGTTGCGACGGTGGCAATATATATATATATATATATATTAACTAAAATATAAATGGTGTTGTGGTTTTACTGTCCACGAAATTACTGTGCACCATATTACTGTGCACCAAGACACAATTCACTATTCACTGGACATATTTTATTCGTGCGTCGCGCGAGTTCGTCCGTCTTTTTTTTTTCCCGGTTTGAACAGTGTATTAACGAAAAAGCCCCCCGAAAAAGACAAAATAGTGCACAGGAACTAGGGGTATCACCCGTTTTTCCTCTTTATATGCACAGTGCACAGACAAAAAAAGCCCCCGATAAAAACAAAATAGCGCACAGTAACCAGGGCTACCGCCGTCTTTTCCTCCCCGGTTTTTTCTTAAATATCGGTGGGTCCAGGGGCAAGCCAGTCATTACCTATTATTTTATTATTTTTTCGTTTTAACTGCTGGCACATCGTACGAACGCGCCAGCAGTGTCCGGCATAGACGCGCCTTTTAGACGGCGCGTGTGGCTTATTCCCGCCATCAAAAATTCGCTTCCGCCACACCAGAAGATGCGCCGGGACGCCCTCTCCTCTCCTTCACGGCGCGTTCCGGTCATATATATCTGGGTGAGCGACGGTGGACGTGTTTTGGTCGGCGGTCACTTTTCTCTCTCCTGCTGCCGCAAATTTTGCTCTGGTCCCCGATGTTAGCGAGAAGTTCATTTTGGTCCTTGATGTTTTGATTTCGTTTTTCTTACTGATTTATTAAAATTAAAGTTTTTTTATTTTCAATTGTGCCCTTCAATTAAAACTGATTATATAAGAAAGTTTTATTTCAGTCCTTATACTTTTTATTTTTGATTGATTTTTTATTCCTTCAATTTTTCAGGTACGGATGTTTTGATTTCTTTAATTTAGCCCTCCAATTGAAATTGGTAATATATACAAAGTTTTATTTCAGTCCCTTTTCTTCTGATTTTTATAAAATGAAACCAATCACCATTATTTATTTTTGGTCCTCCAATTCTTTTTTGTTTTAATTTTATCCTTTAATTAGAATTAATTTTATATATATTATTTTTCATTTTAATTTATTTTTTATTGTTATTTTTTTATTAATATTTGATATTAATTCATTTGTTATTTTTTAATTGTTTTTTATACAAATTTTTTCATTTTTTTTAATGATTTTCCAAATTAATTCAATTATTTGAATTGTTCTGACAATAATATTAATAATAATTTTAAATATTATAATAATCATTTTATTATTAATATTACTCTTTTTTTCTCTTTGTTTTTTTTTTTTTTTTGCTTCTTCTTTTTTTTCTTTGGATTAGATAATTTTTATGATTTGACTATTTATGCAGTAATCATGATAATTTTAGTAGTTTTTTTTCTTTTTTCATACAAAAATCTTTTCCTTTTTTTAATGATTTTTCAACACAATTTAATTATTTAAATAGTTTTGACAATAATATGAACAATAATTTTAACTGTTATAGTAGTGATTATGATAATAACATGAGGATAGATTTTCAATTTATGTATTCATCTTTTTGTGGATAGAACTATTTTTTTATTTGATTATTGCATGGTTTTTTTTATATTAATTCATTTAATTTGTTTTTATAAATTCTTAAACAATGTATATTTTTTTATTCATATTTATACATCTATACTTTTAGTTTTTTTATAGTTTTTTTTCTTTTGATTTTATTTAAATCAATTTTGCGTTTTGGCCTGAAATCCTTAATATTTTTTATATCAAAGTTTTGATTTAAGTCAATTTTATCCTTCCAGATAAATTTATCATAAATCCTTAATAATTACAGTGTGAAAGTTTGATTTCTTTCAATTTTATCCTTCCATGCAAATAAATTACTTATTGGAGTTCCATTTCGGTCCCAATTCTTTTAATTTCTGGTTTTAGTTCGGATTATGGAATTTCAATATAAGAATTTATTTCAATTTTATCCTTTAAATTAAATATATTGTATATATTTTTATTTTATTTTATCTCTTATACTTTTAATGTGGTATTTTATTTTCGCTCATTTATTTCTTATACATATTTCTTACATGGTTCCTATTTCTGTTCATATATATATATATATATATATATATATATATATATATATATATGCTATTCATTTTTCTTGCCAATTTTACTTTATTTCCAATATCATTAAATTTTTCTATTTAATTTCTAAATTTTCACATTTACTGTTTGTTCACTATAGGGTAGGTATATATTTTTATATTTGTTTAATATTAATGTCCTTATATATACATATATATATATATACATATACATATATATATATTTCACATTTACTGTTTGTTCACTATAGGCTAGGTATATATTTTTATATTTGTTTAATATTAATGTCCTTATATATATTCTTTGCAAATAAAATCGTAGTTGATGATAATTTTTTTCAAATACTTCTAATATAATAATATGACAAATAAATCTTATAAATGAAAAAAATGAATCCTTTTAGCAATAGTCATGGTGTTATCGATATTATAACCAATAATCATTAAAATATTAATTATGTATATAATATTTACGATGACATATTCAAATAATTTCTTAACATCAAATAATATTTTTTTTATTTTTTTATATGTTGTTTTGAAATTTTTTTATTTATACTGATAAATTGTTATTCTTTTTTCTTTTAGGTATGTCAAATTATTTTTATTTCTGTATATTTATGTAATATAAACGTTTATATATATATATATATATATATATAGTGTGTGGGGGGGGGGGTGTTTGACCTTGATTGTTTTGAAAAACAAAATATCTTTAATCCATATCATCGATTATAATTTTGTTATCTATCAATTAACTTATTGTCAAATTAGTTAAAAAAAAACACCAATCAAATTGTTTGGAGCATGTATATATGTGTGTGTGTGTGTGTGTGTGCGTGTTTGACCTGAATTTTTTTGAAAAACAAAAGTGTCTAATTAGTTAAAAAAAACACCAATCAAATTGTTTTGGGCTTGTATATATATGTGTGTGTGTGTGTGTTTTTGACCTGGATTTTTTTGAAAAACAAAATATCTTTAATCTATATCATCGATTGTGGTTTTGCTATCTACCAATTAAATTATTGTCAAATTAGTTAAAATAAACACCAATCAAATTGTTTGAGGCATAAAATAAATCACTCATCTACGCTAAAATTCAATAGCTGTAATTTAACTATTTGCTAATTAAAAAATTCATAAAACAAATAAAATATATATAACAATCAATCAGTATGTTACACAAAGCCAATGACTTATTTGAAAAGAATTTTTTCAATTCCAACTGTATAATCTACCGATACAATAATTATCAAAATAGTTTTAACAGCAACAACATTCAATCATTTTTAGATTGAAAAACAACTTTTCTAACATATTTCAATAATTATAATTTTACTGCTTAAATAGTAAATTAACCAGTTACAACGCGCATAAAATCATTCAATTTCCTACATAGAGAAAAGTCTACATAAAGTATTCAAAATAATGATAATAATTATTTTTGTATTTTTTCCTTATACATATGTGAGACTGATTATATATATTAATATTTATTTAAAATTATCACCTAAAAATATATTTAACAAGAAACAAAATGGCCTAGGATTTTTTCAGATAAACATATTCATATCAGTATTCTAAAATACATTTAATATAATAATATGATAAATAAATTTGATAAATAAAAAATATTTTTATGTATAATATTTTAGATCTAATGTTACTGGAAAAAAAAAACTAAAAAATAAACAGGTAGACTAATTTACCTAGGTTATCTGCAATTAAAAAACTATACAAATCACTTTCCGTTTCGATAATATTGTTCCTGTTAGGGAAAAAATTCTTTTCTGACATATTTTATCTGATACAATTTTATTAATTAAATATTAAAATAACTAATTATAGCACGCAAAAAATTTCAGTTTATTTCTTCAAAAAATTGCAATAATTTTTATTTATTATATATATATAACTTATTTATTATTATTATAAAATATTTTTAATATAAGAATAAGACCAATAAATTTTACAATCAGTTTTTGACATATAAAAAAATAATTCTAACAGTTTTTATCAAAAGAATTTTAGCAGTAACAACAGTCAATCGCTTTGTGATGGGAAAAAAAAGTTTCTAATAAATTTTATCAACTATACTTTTACTCATTAAATTTTAAATTAATAAAATACAATATACATAAAATCAATCAAATTTTTTAAAACATAAAAAAGCCTAGCACATCGCACGGGCTAATACGCTCGTATAACTAAAAGAGCTCCGCAAGTTACTGTTCACATAGAACTAAGCTTTTTTTTTAAAACATAAAGAAGTTTTTTTTTTTTAACAACTGAGCTTTTTTTTTTTGTTTTTTTTAATAACTGGTTGTTTTTTTTAAAAAAAATGAGGAAGAAGTGTTTTTTTTTTTAATAACTGGGGTGTCCGGGCCAACTTATGTGCACCACGACTAATCTCCGGATCCACTTTTTTTTTAAAAAAAATGTCCCCTGTTTTGTTTTGCCACTTATATATTTTTTTCTATTATTTTATAACTTAGGTGTCCGAGTAGCTTACGCGCACCATAATTTTTTTCCCCCAAGTATATATTTTTTATGTTCCAGGCCAACTTAGCGCGCCACAAATAATCCCTGGACTCACTTTTTTCTAACATTTTTTTCTATTTTTTTCACAGTTATACATTTTTTTATATATAATCAGGGTGTCCGGATCAGCTTAGATGCATCACAACTATTATTATTTTATAGAATACCTAAAGGAGATTGCAATTCAAAAAAGTAACATATATATATATATATATATATATATATATATATATATATATATATATATATATATATATTAAGGCGCTAATATGAAATAAATAGCAAAATATATAATTAGTCTAACATATTTATAAGGAAAAAATTGACGAATAATTATTATCATTATTTTGAATGCCTTATCTATAATAATTAGAAATTTCAACACCTAATAACATTAAAAAAAAAGCAATGAAAAAATAAAATA